>WOXC01012459.1:177500-494150 GCA_011680675.1 Gymnobelideus leadbeateri | reverse complement strand
GTATTTTTAGGGTGTTGTTTTCCTCAGTCAGGCTGTTGACCCTCATTTCATACTTTTCCTGCATCCTTCTCATTACTCTTTCCAATTTTTCCTCCACTTCTCTTATTTGATTTTTAAAGTCCTTCTTAAGGTCCTCTATGGCCTGCAACCCGCTCATGTTTTCCCCTGGGGCTTTTGGAGCAGGACTTCTGACCTCACAGTCCTTTTCCCGCTCTATGCCCCCAAAATAGGAGTCTAGGGTTGCATTTTTCTGTTCCTTTGCCTTGGCATGTTGCCACTTAATTGCTTGACTTTTGGGCTTGTTGCCACACTATGGCTTTAAGGCCAGATAGAGGAATTTTCGTCCTGAACGTGTGGGGGGCAACTTCCGTTTCTGGCAAGCTGTAAACCCACCCACAACTTCCACCCTAGATCACAATCCAGATCCAGGGAGGTTAAAGCAAGAGCGATTACCCCCAAAGACTGATCGCTGGATCTCCCTACAAATTTGCAGGCTGGGAGCGGGAGCTGCCTCTGAAAACTACAAAATGGCCT
Source organism: Gymnobelideus leadbeateri (assembly GCA_011680675.1). NCBI lineage: Eukaryota > Metazoa > Chordata > Mammalia > Diprotodontia > Petauridae > Gymnobelideus > Gymnobelideus leadbeateri. Next base: position 493,616 of record WOXC01012459.1, on the reverse strand, counting down.
GTCTCCTCAGAGGCTTCTAGTCCCCAGGGGAGGGAGCCGACGCATTCCCTAATACCAGTCCCAAAGTCCATAGGACACTAACCTCTTACTTTGTCCCAGGCAAGTCTATGTTGATAAGTCTGGAGTTGCCACAGCTCCTGGTGTTCTGGGGTTCCTCCAGACAGCTGCTGGCCCTGCCACCCTGGGGCTAAAACCTCGTCTCATGCGGACCTGGGCTTGGCTTGGCTCCTGCGCTCTGCGCGCTGCACTCTGCCAGGTCCCAGACCACTGCGCTGGTCCTTCCTGCAGGGCTGCTGGGCTGTCCTTAGCGGGAGTTTAGCTTCTCTGTGTCTTTCTGTGGGTGCTGGGGCTCCAGAAGTTGTTCAGAGTTCCCTTTTACATCGTTTGGGGGGAATGTGGGGGCAGAGTGGCTTGGATGAGCTGTTTTTACTCAGCCATCTTGGCTCCGCCCCCTGAAGACATTATTTCAGTAAATTACTTTGTTCACCTTGAAAGTAAAGAAGTTTTAGATCTTAGTGAATATTAGAATTTAGAGCAGGAGGAGTTTTAGAAATTTTCCTAGTCTACCCCCTGATTTTATATATGAGAAGAATGAGATGGCTTGTGCAAGGTCATGATGAGATGGTATATATCTATAGATCTATATACACTCATGTGTATATATAGACATATCTGTACCCACATAAATATATGTCTCTTTCTCCTTTCCCTGCCCAAATCCTTGCATTAAGTTTTATCTTTTATTTATATTCTCCCATCCTTCTATAATTTCCTTTATTTCTCCAATTTGCTTTTCATCATCAGCCCTCTAATTACAGACCTCTAATGAACTTTCTTTAATCTCTTAGAAAAGAGATAACCCCCTCAAAATATTATTTCTGATTCTGTATTCTTGTCCTTCCTTCCTAACGGAGGAAGGGTTTGTGTATGTGAAAGTTCTTTCTTCTTTAGGAATAATTCCTTTATCCTTTTTCATTCTCATTCCCTCCTTTGGGATTTGTCCTCTTCTGTTCTCTCTCCTTTCTAGCATGTTCAGGGTTTCCCTCTATATTGTTTTTCTGTCTTTAAAAATATCCAGTTCTTTTCTGTCCTAGAAAAAAATTTCTTTTGACCATCTCGTACTTCAGGCTGCCAGACTTCTCCTATGAGTATAGATACAGACCCCACTTCCTCAACATTTAAAAATTCTACAGTCTGGCTTTCATCCTCATGACTCTACTGAGACTGGAAGAATTTATTTTCATACCTCAAAAGCTGCCACACTATCATGGTTATTGTACATCAGTAACTATACCTCAGTCATTAAATTCAGTGGCCCTTATTCAGTTTTACTCTCTTTTATCTCTATTGTCCTTGAACATTTTTGGCCACCTTTTTCTTCATCCAGTTCATTCATTTCAGTTCTCTTTTGGCTTTTACAATATTTGTTTTCTGTCCTTGACCCTTCTTTTTTATGTTGTGTTGTCTTAACTGATGTGTGTGTGTGTGTGTGTGTGTGTGTGTGTGTGTCTTAGACTGTTCTTTATGGCTGTGTAATATAGAATTGTAGGGATATTTCAGGGTACCTTATCCAGGCTCTCACTTAATGCATGAATCCCTTTCAGAGTTTCAGTGAAAAATAATTCCAGAATCCATCCATCAGAGATATGAAATTTATTATTTTGTAAGATAGTTTGTTCTGTTGTTAGACAATTCCAATTATTTGAAAGTTCTTATATTGGGACAACCTCCTGTCTGTCTCCTGCAACTTGTACCCACTTGTTCTAATTTTTGTTTTCTGGAGATGCATGTAACAAAAAGTTCTTTTTAATTTTTTTTTATATTTACTATTTTTCACAAGTCTTTGCCCATTCTAAACTTTAGTTTTCTGTTACTGCTTTTAGGAATATATGCCATTGTTTTGTGTACCTTTGGCTATATGCCAGTCCTTTCATGATTTTTATATATTCTTTTCAAATTGGAGGTATTCAGGTAACTCCTTGTGTAGTCACTGACTTTTTCACCTATTTCCTTTTTTTCCCCCCTAATTGGGTTTGTTCCCAGTTGTGTAATAATAGTTTCGCTTTTTAGAGCCTCCTAACTCTTTTGAGATTTATTTCCTGGTGGAGTCCCTGTCTGTGGAATTATACCTATCTTTGATTTAAATTTTTGGAAATCTATTTTCTTATGGGACCATAGAATCATATTTAAAACTGAAAGGGACCTTAGAGGCCAACCCTCTCATTGTATAGATGGGGAAATTGAAGCTGAGTGGTTAAGTCACTTGTCCAGAGTCACATAGCTAGTAAATGTGAGGCAAGATTTGAACTCAGCTTTCTGTCAAGTCTTTTGTTGTATCTTTTGCATCACTTAGCTCCTCTCTAGTTTACTAGCTAAAGTATCTTTCTAACAGCAAGAATCAGTGTTAAATAGTAGATGGTCTGGCAGCTTTTGAATTAGGAAGGCCTGAGTTCAGGTCTTGTCTCTCTTTGACATATATTTTGCCTTTGTAACCGATGGTCAGGTTGTTTAACTTGTTGGTGCTCTAGGCAGTTCTCACTGAGCAGAAACTGAGCTATACTAGTGAAGTCACAGATTTGGGTTATATTTCCCAGAATTCCTTCCCTTTACTCTGGGATGATTTTGCCATTTTCATTTAAGGCTCCATTTAAGGTTTATTTCTACATTAACTAGTTCTTCACAAGTCAGAAATAAATAGCAGATTACCACATTTCCAATACCTTCTGTGTGATATAGTTGTACTATCATAGAATTTAGAGTTGAAGGGGAATTGAAGATCTAGTAATTGATTTTACAGATGAAGAAATTGAGGCTCAGTGAAGGTAGGTGACTTGCCCAAGGTCATTCACAAGGCAAATCAATAATTTATTACAACTAATTGTAATAATACAATAAATTTGGCTTTTTCAGTCAAACCAGACAATATATCCAGATTGCTAAGGATCCTTCACTACCTCTATATCTCTCTTCCTTGCTATTAAAAAAATCTTTCATTCTATAATCTTGATCTAGCTGTGGTTTTAGTAGGAGTAGTAGTAATAGAATAAGATGAATATCTTCTTAACATAGTGTTGCTTTTTTATGAGAACTGTTTCTTTTAAATAAGGCTTGCCCTTTTGTTGTTATAATCCATTCACTACAAACTAAAACCTCTTCTAATTTTAGAGCATAAAAGCTGAGCACTTGGATTGGAATTCATTATAAATAATTTTTGTTCTTTTGTTTATGCAACCACATTTAGGGTTTTCTTGTCAAAGATACTTGAGTGGTTTTTTATTTCCTTCTCTAGTTCATTTTACAGATGAGGAAATTGAGGCAAACAGTGTTAAGTGACTTGCCCAGCTAGCATCTGAGCCTAGATTTGAACTCGGGACTTCCTGAGTCTAGGCCCAGTGTTCTATTCACTTCACCTCCTCGATGCCCCATTTCCAGATAATATATTAGAGATATTTATATCCTGATATTCTTCTTAAGAGATTCCTCTGATTAACTACTATTCATAAATTTTATTCAATTCTCTTCATTTCTTCTTTTCCTTATTCTTTTTCCTTTTTGAATATATATTTCCCCATAATGTCTGCTTCAAGAGAAATTTTTTTCTAGACAAAACCTATATTGTTATCAAGGTTACAAAGTATCAAATATTACAACATTTTACTTTGAATTTTAGCTTCTGGTATTCTTATAGTTTTTTGGATATTTTTATTTAGGATTCTTCGTTTTGTATTTTGACTGTTTGAGTCAGGCTTTAGTGAAGTAGAGATGTTTTATTTTAGCTTTTAGGGGAAATTCTTTATATTATTTAATATATTTTCTAAATTAGAATATCTTAAAAGTAATTATTTTTGCTCTTAAGGAAAAAAAGGACTGTTTTGAAATCCTCAATAAAATTTGCATGTACTTTTTATCTCTCTTTCATTACATAATGATTACATTACATTAGTAATTCCCACATAAAAGAATTAAAATGGAGAAAATCTATACTGTATTAATAGTCTTTCTCTCTTTAGATTGCAGCGATTCTCCGGAAACGAAAACTAGAGTATTATTTACACAAACTACTACCTGAGATCATACAATCCGCTTCATTTCTGACTGCTAATGGAGCCTTATATATGGCTATATTTTGCATTTTAAGGTTGGTACTCAGAATCACTATTGAAAGTTTATGCAAATGATTGTGTTAAAACTGGAATGAAGCAGAAATGTTCATGTGATATTGTGTAAGTCATTTAAAAATGTTTTCATCACTAAAGTGCTATTTTCTTATCTCAGAGAAATCTTAAGTGCTGTGAACTTCGAATGAAGATACAAAGTGAATTTAGATTATAATTATGAGATTAGATAACTGCCAATAGGAATCACTTAACAGAAATAATGACATGCTCTAGTGCTTACATTCACTTACATATATTTACCAAGAACTTGATCGGCGTTTTTAATTATCCTTTCATACACGAGAAATTAAAACAATTATCCATGATATAAACTTGAGTCTGTTTGTAGTGAAGCACCCAAATTGATTTCAAACTCTTGGTCATAATCCAGTGATGTGGATTTTGCTCTTGATTCATTTTGCTTCGGGTCAGGCAGACCCTATTTGCCATGTTTGACATAGTAGAAGAAGTGCAGTTAGTATCCATCTGTGAACCCCGTGGCGAGATACCTTTGTCACTCAAAATCATTTACTCAGGAGTTATTTTCTTTTAAATAACAAAAAGATACAGCTTCTCCCTCCCCCCTCCCAACTCTAAGTCTTAAACTATTTGTTGCCAAATATTGAAATTTCCTGCTGTGTTAGCATAGTAATTCTGTTCCTATATTTATACATGTTGAATATGGGACACTGGTCAAATGACATACTAAACCCTAGAGTAAAGTGATAACAGATATTATAAATGAACTTTTGACCTTTGTTTTATGTCTGTATTAGTACTTTTATCTTTTTCATGTACATTCTAATTGTAATTGAAAATTGAGTTCCCAAAAAGACTTTTGTAATTTGCTGACTAAGATAATTAAACTATATGAGCTTTGATATTGGCCAAAGCCCAATTGATATTATTCCTATTTCATATTTAACTGCTAAAATAAACCCTAGATTAACTAGAAACTACATAAGGATGTATTCTAGCTGCTAACAAAAGGGCCATATTATATGGATACTTTGTTGAAACTTTGAATTTAATCTTCAATATTAAATAATACATTGGTTTTAAACATTAATAATCACTATGGTAGCATTTTGAATTATCATGTGAATCCTTTTGATTGTCATGAAAATTTAGAATACTAATAATTAATGTTACATCTCATACTGTTCCTATAGCTTATTCATTGAGTTCAGTTCTTCTTTTAAAATTTGTAGTCATCCTGCAGTCACTTGTTAATTTCCCTTTGGCTTTTATGATAGAGGAGAAGTCCTAGCTTGAATTTTACATCTTCCCAGAAAATATATTTAGATGAAAAAATGATTAAAATTGGAACATTATTCAAGTTACGTTTTGTCTCAACAAACTTCTCTAATGCTTTTTGTTTAGGATTCTGTTTTAGGGGAATTAGTTTATCTGAGCTTCTTGACTTATGCCTGTGAATGTGTTGATTTTTCCTGCCAGGGATCATTTGATATTTGACTTTGAGTCATTTGCTTCCTTACAATTTTTTTTCTGTGCAAATTGCCCTTCAATCATGCTTATAGTGTCTTTGAAAGAATATCTTTACAATCCACTGTGGCATAGTTGACTTGGGAGGCATAATGTAGGGGTTCAGATCTTTCCTCAAATACTTATTAGCTGTGTAACATGGGGACAAGTAACTTAATTTTTCTTTGCTTAGCTTCCTTATCTGTAAAATGGGGGTAGTAATAGCAGCTGCCTCTCTGGGTTGTTGGGAGGATCAGATAAGATAGTTCATGTAAAGTGCTATAAACCTTAAAGCACTATATAAATGTTATAAGCTTTCATCATCCATCATCATCACCACCACCACCACCACCACCACCACCACCACCACCACCACCACCACCACCACCACCACCACCATCACCATCATCATCATCATCATCATCATCATCATTGTCATCTTGACTGTTTTGAAAAAATCAGGAACTCTTAACTTTTTCTAGCTTTTCCTTCTTCTATCCCATACTTTTTTCTAGAATTATTTTATATCCTGTGCCGCTTCTTCATTATTACAGCTTTCTCTTAACATATTTAGCAGCATCCACTGTCCCTAAAGATAAGATCTTATTTGTATTTGTTCATTTACTAGGAAACAGACCTTTCTTTAATGAGATGAGTAGTGATACATCAGATTTGTATATAGAGTTTGCATTAACACTCATCCTATTGTATTTGAAACTAACACTCCTTTATATTATGATGCTATGGAGACATTGTTTCTAAATTATAAATCATGTGACTTAACATCATAAAATAAATACTCATATTCCATGAAGAGTAGAACTGAGATTGGTTCTCTAGCACATTCTTCACAGCAGCTGTCTTAAGACTTTTTCTTCTCTCCTCGAACTTCCCACATAAGTCTCTCCTCCCTCCTCCTCCCTCCTTATTATTATTATTTTTCTAAATTGGGTCTCCCTGTCCTACCTCTTCTGAAGTGCACTGATCACTTGCAGCCAGCCTAGTCTCACTGCTGTCAAGTGGCATAGAAACTTTGATCTGCTCCATTTAAGACCTGGGTTGGTTCACTATTCCTTGACCACTTAGTGGCTTTCCTCTCCTAAGGGTCTTGCTGTATTGGTGGCAGATTTAATGGGGACATCTGATAAGCTTTATTGTAGCTTAGAAATCCTGAACTCAAGTGATTCACCACGCTTAGTGTGGTACTATGCTGACTCCCTCCTTCCTTCCAACAGAATAACTTGCCCCATACTTTACTGAGGGATGTAATTACCTGTGAGCTCTCTCTTCTCATGTGTTATATCTCAACACACCTTGGAATCATTTCCCATTCTTCCCTCCTTTAATAGATCAGCTATCTCCTTTCCAAGACCAACTCATTACTTTTTTTCCTCAATAGATCTTTCTTTTTTCTAATATTCTGTTTTTCCCCCAATTACATGTAAGGATAGTTTTCAACATTCCTTTTTGTAAAATTTTGAGTTCCATATTTTTCTCCCTCCATACCTCCCATGCTCCCTCCCCAAGACAGCAAGCAGTCTGATATTGTTTATATATGTACAGTCATGTTAAACATATTTCCATATTAGTCATATTGTGAAAGAAGAATCAGAACAAAAGGGAAAAACCATGAGAAAGAAAAAAACAAACCCAGTGAAAGTAGTATGCTTTGATCTGCATTCAGACTCCATAGTTCTTTCTCTGGATGTGGTTAATCTTTTCAATCATGAGTCTTTTGGAATTGTCTTGGATCATTGTATTGCTGAGAAGAGCTAAGAATAGGCTGTTTTCCAATGATCAATATTCTGCTTGGACTCATACCTCATTGGTTAGCATACTTCCACCTCCTTTTACTCTTCCTCATCCCAGTGATTCCTGCCCTCGGCTACAAACCCTCACCTACAAACCCTGTTCCCCATACTAAATGCCAACTTTCTTCTGTTCCACTGACTATTGGGCATTTTTAACTGGATGTCTCATAGGAATCTCCAACAGAACTTACTGTATTTCCTTCCAAACCTAGCCCTCTTCCCAACCTTGCTATTTCTGTTGATGGTACTACCATTCTTACTGTAGCCCAGGTTTGAAACCTCAAAATCATTATCAACTTTCCACCTCCACCTCTTCATCCATTCATTTGCCCTCATCCCCTCTTACCTCTCCTATTATAACAGCCTCCTAATAGTTCTTTCTGCTTTCATCTAGTCTCTTCTCTCTCCAGTCCATTCTCCATATTACTAGTACAGTGATTTTCTGAAATATAAGTGTGGTCATATCACTTCCCTGCTCATGAAGTTCTAGTGACTTCTTGTTGCTTCTATGGTAAAATAAATACTCCTTCCCTGTGTGTCATTTGTAGCTCTTCATGTTCTGGCTCTTCCTTTAAGTGATTATTACATATTTTTTCTCCTTATGCCTTATGTTTGAGGCATGCTGGTAAATTTATTCCAAATGCGTGGCATTTTATTCCTTCTTTGGACCTTTAAGTGGCCTGTCCCTTAGGCTTAGTTCAGTTCCCCAGCCCTGGTTACCTTTAAAGTTCAAGTGGCTCTGGTGCCACCTCTGGATGAGGCCTTTCCTTATCCTCCCTTCTTCCTCCTCCCCACCCCCCCTTCCCACTTACTTTCCTGGTAGGGATTTTGTATTTATTTTTATTGTGTACATGTTATTTGCCTTGATAAAATGTCAGTTCCTTGGACTGAGACTTTTTGCTTTTGTTATCTCTAGTGCCTAACACTGTGTGTATATGACACATAGTAGGTGCTTAAAAATACATGTCAAGTGATTGCTGATGCAATAAAATACAATTAACTTTTCCTAGCTTTTACGGATCATAGAATTTCTAAATGTTTGCCTCCTATGAATTTTTGGGCATCTTAAACACTATTCTTACTGCACCATAGCTTCTTATCCTAGTATCTTGCTTTCACAATCTAACTTGTTTTTAAGAAATATTTCACATTATTTCTTTTGTGTTCTCTATTTTGAGCTATACCGGTTACTAAACTTTTTTTGAGTTTGTCTTGCATTCTCCCGTGCCTCTGCATTCTTATTGCCTGTTCTCCATGCTTGGAATACGCTCTTTCTAAATCTCCACCAATTAGAATTCTTTTCTTCCTTCTACTACTAATTTAGATGCTGTCTTCTCCATAAAGCCTTCCTTGCATCCCAGCCTCCAAGCTGAATGCGATTGAGTTTTCTTCCTTCAAATTTTCTTTTAAACATTTTTTTTTGTGGGATTGCTTTTATTCAAATCAACCTTGTTTCATTTTTGTTTTTATATGGTATATAATTCTATTAGATTGTAAATCGCCTCAGGGCAAGGACTGTATCTGTTTCATTAATTAATTCATGAATCAGCATGGTTAGGTGTTTGGTATATAACCACAACAAAAAAGAAATAGTTCAGGTTCTTAAGGAGCTTACATTGCATTGTAGGAAAAACATAGAAAGCTAAATACAAAGTATATGCAAAGTAATTGCTGAGAGGAAGGCTCTAACTGAGCTAAACTTTGAAGTAAGTTCATTTTTATATTTCTAGTGCCTAAAACAATGTCAATACTTATGTTGAATTGAATTGTATCAGGCTGTCTTCATCCATTAGTCTATCAGACATGAATGCGTATTTATGTGTACATTTCCCTTTTTAGGCTGAAAGTTATGCTTGAAAGAAATTATGTATAAAAAGCTTCTTGATTTTATGGTATTTCTAAGTGTAAAATGACTTTTATCAATGGAAGCCAAATCTCTGTATTATATATGTGTTAATAGTTAGTGACAATCAGATTTGGTTTTGATTTCATATAAATTTTCAATTTGAATTTCAGGAGGATACTTGGAAAATTCTACTCCTGGAGTCCTGGCTTTGGTGCTGCTTTACCAGCTTCTTATGTGGCCATTCTTATTGAAAGAAAAAGCAGGTATATTTTATCTATATTCTTTGTAGCAGCAAATTTTTAAAGATTTCCCCAACAGTAGTTTTTATTTATTATTTATTGTGATTTTAATGAGTTTCTTCTGTTGACAAAAAGTGATTTTTATCTTTTATAAATGTTTTTATTCAGCATTAAATTTTTTTGAAGTTCCTTTTTCCCCCCCTCTTTTTTTGGAGGGGGGAAGGTAGGGCAATTGGGGTTAAGTGACTTGCCCAAGGTCACAGGCTAGTTTTTTGTGTTAAGTGTCTGAGGCCAGATTTGGACTCAGGTCCTCCTGACTCCAGGGCTGGTGCTCTATTCACTGCGCCACCTAGCTGCCCCTTGAAGTGTCAACTTTCAAGTTTCTGCAGAGTTGTAGAATGCCAATAATTGCTGATCCCTACTTACTGAATAATTAGAGACTTGGTACATCTGAAGTCTCATGTTGCTATTGCTTTAGGATGAGTTAATTAATTTGGAAATAATTTGATTTTATATGATTTATTTCCCTGATTGTAAATATTGTGTTGTTATGATTAAATGAGATTTTGTAGGAATTTTCAAAAGTTTTGAATGTTGCTGCAAAAGAGTTAGTTAAATGAAGCCACAGTTTGGCATAGGAGCTACTGGCTTTGGAACCAGAAGGCCAGGATTCATATCCCCATCTGACCCTTACTGGGTGTCAAGGGCACTTAATCTCTCTGGATTCAGTTTCTTCAGCTGTAAATGGAGAGGCTTGGATTAAATGGCCTCTGGGGTCTTCTTCAGAGAGATAACCTTTTGCTTGGCAGTTTTATAAGAAAAATATTTTTTAAAAAAATTAAAAAATTTAATACCCTATAGCATTCTAGTAGCTATGGTATAGAAAGAAAAAGTAACAATAGAAATAACTACTAATTTACAGGAGACAAAACCCAGGAAAGGAGTCAGCAATAAAAATTATGGGTTCAAATTTCCACTTACAATGGGTAATGAGCAAAATGAACTAAATTCTTATGCAAGGAGGCAAATTTGACCTCTGGTATTTTTTTTTTTAATTAAAAAAAATTAAAGAAAATTAAACTCATTAAAATCACAAATAAACAAAAACTTAATGCTTAGCATTGAGAACTGATTTGAGTTCATTTAACTATGGCTTTGCCATAGTTAGATAGCTAAGATAGCATTATTACTAAAATTACCATAAACATATTCTTTGAAAGAGTTTTCCTCAGGTGACAAAACCCTTACTTAAAATGACTGACATCATGCTCATTATATATTACCATTAGTATCCAGATTGTGCTTTCTTATTCTGAAACAACTTTTCCTTTTAATTAAAGATTTTTTCTTTATTATTGGAAAGAAATAACCATTGCAAATTGTATAGCAGATTGTTACAATTAGAAAAATTGCAACTTGCTAGATAAAGGATATTTTTTCCAGATAATTTTAACAGTTCTATTTCTGCATATTGATTTTAAAATGTTTTATTGATAATGTAATTACATGAGAAATTAAACATTCAAAGTTATGCTAATCTTTATTAATTGCTGATATTTAGGTTGCTCTAATTGGTGTGATAATTTTTAGGAATAATTAGCACAAATGACAGTATTTCTTTGAAGTTTATCTGCATTGTGGGAAGGATGAGATTTATCACTTATAATAGCTGATTTTTCTTTGATTGTAGTCTATAATATTTCATTAAGTGCTTCAGAAAAGTTATTTAATTAAAAAACCAATGTACTAATATAACTGAGATGCTTTTTTTCACATGTGCCACCTTAGCTATAGGTGTGGTGAATTTATTTTAAGGTAGTCAAAAATTGTTCTTTTCTTAAAAATGCTATAAAAATAAAAATGTTCATTTATGATTAAGCATTTTTATTTACATGACCTATCTTGTTATTTCTCTATGTGTTGTTACTAGATAGATGTGTTCCCAGTAATTCTTCTTCTGTCTTTTACATTGTCTTTTACAAAATAGCTCTTACATGTACTCAACTGAGCTATCATCATTTAGTGTTTTTGGAATAGATGAATAGTAGATGAAGAACTTTGTGAATGATAATCTTGAAAGTCATTGATCATCAACTCTGAATATAAATACCAGTGTTATGGATTTATGTGTGGAAATTTACGTTTGATTTAATGACTTTTGATTTCATGTATGGAATATAAAATCTTTTACAGACATGATTACCTGGGACTTATTCATGTAGTTTTAAAATATCTCTCCATATAGTTCTTACATGGAAATGATTGGATGTAATATTTTGATACTTTAATTCATTCATTATTTCATGAATGTGGCACTTTCTGCACTTGTGAGATCACAGTTCATCTATCCATTCTCATCACCTGTAATTCTTGTCAATAACTTTATAAATCCTCTGTAGAGAATATATCCCATGACTTGTAGGACTATTAGGTCTTTTAATAAGTATTTTGTGAATGATAGAGTAACAGGCTTTTCACTTGTTATTCTATGGTTCTATGTGATATGACTAGTTTATGTTTTCTACTCAGACCTGTCCATGTTCATATCTTTTCTGCTACTTCTTACATAAAAGCCATTATTGATAATATGCATATACTTGCCATATATCTTTCCTTTGATCTTTGGGTCCTTTGTAGTTCTCTTCTGACTTCATATTTGTTCCCATTTACTCTATTGGTTTTGACACTTTCAAAAGGGGCTTCACAGAATAATTAGATTAGTTATTTAATATTGAAGCAATAGGCCTTTTTTGATTGTTTTTGCAACTTATACAATGGAAGGTTATGTAGCTTTACTTGGGGCATATAAGGGTGTCTCACTGCAGAGGAAACATCATTCCTCTATGAGTCCTTGGGAAAAGATACCTAATGAGAGCTGGTAACAGAAGTTTTTATATGAATTTTTACAAATTGAATTCAAAAGGACTTTTAAGCTGAAAAAGGAAAGAGAACTGCCTATGTACCTACAGCAGTATAGCTACTCTGAAGAGTAGTTACGGTATAGAAAGAAAAAGTAATAGTAGTGATAACCAATAATTTACAGGAAATGACATCCAAGAAAGGAGCCAGCAGTAAAACGTGTGGCTTCAAATTTCCATATGGAAATAATGAGTAATGAGCAAAATGAACTTGGATCCTTATGTAAGGAGGCAAATTTGACCCCTGAAATTTGGTAGAATGAGTTCCATGCCTGGACTATGGTTCTGGAAAGGTAATCCTTCACAAAGACCAGAAGTGATAAAAGTGTATATGTGAATCTCATGCAGAGTAACAGTATATTAAAGAAATATCAATTTGAAGAAATATGGTTGAATGAAAGGAGAGAGAAACAATAATGTCATGAGAATATATTACAGGTTGCCTGAACAGAAAGGGAACATACATTTTGAGAACTGGAATGCAAACTTTTCAAGGAGATGTTAATGGAAGCCTACAGTAATCCAAACATCTGCTGAATCTCTCTCTGCCAAAAGCACAATAGTTACTAATATTGTTTGTCATGTTATAATGATAATTTTATCCTTCAAATAGGTTAAATTTCTTCAGGCCATAGATAGGTTAGACTAGAGATAGAATGACAAAGGCTGTTTGCTGCAGGTCACATGACAAACAGAGTGTGCAGTGGCAACCCTACATTTTTCACGGGCCACTAAAAATCCTTTGGCAGGCCATAAGGCCATATGTTGTATAAGTCTGGTATATAGGAAGAAAAGAGGATCTAGGACACAGCCTTAGGAGATGACATCCAGCGCATAGGCCTAGGAGTAGCAACTGGTTGAAAGGTTTTGCACAGAAAAGTAATTTTTTTTGAACCTGGTTCCAAATTGCTTTTCAGAATGACTAGAACAGTTCATGACTATACTGGTAGTTCTGTAGTGTGCCTATATCTCCCATAACTGCTCTGACACTTGCCATTTTCCTCTTTTGCCACCTTTGCCATTTTTCATTTTTGGTCCTTTCCGCTAGCTTTCTTTGCCTGGAATTTCTGCCTCCAAACCTCTACCTCTTGACTTCCCTGGTTTCCTTTTAAGATGTAGCTCAAATCTTAGTTTCTGTGGGAGATACTTATTGGTCCCCCCAGATGCTGGTGCCTTCCTCTTTGAGATTACCTGCCAATATTTTGTATGTAACTAGTGATTTTTATGTTCGTCTCCCCAGTTATACAATCAGCTCCTTGAAGCTAGGGACAAACACATTTTTGTATCTCTAGCTAGTCTGGCACATAGAAGTCACTTAATAAATGCTTGTTGACTGAAAGAGGGAGTTCCCTTTATCGATGAAATCCATAGATCTAGTTCCTATTATTGATAACAATGTATTCCACACATTGAATTTTGGTTAGTAACATACAGACACTACTGTAGCACATAGCATGTAGCATGTATCCAAAGTAAAATATTATACTATAAATATACCCAAGCATAAAACATTTCTCACAGTTTGGAAAACTAAAGTATGTTAATTATTTGCTAAGAAGTCAATGTACTTTGCTGGCATTTTTTGGGAAAAAAGTTTGGAGTTAGGAATTGGATACTTCTTTTAAGTGTTCCAGGTGTGATGAAATTAGTCTGGCCCATTTTAAACCATTTAAATATATTTGAGAGCATTCTAGTGAATAACCTAAATATTCTTGAATTAGTAAATGAAGTATCTAAGTTGAAATAAAAAATCAGATTGAAATATGCTCTGGAATAAAATGTATTAAGTATTTGAAGTGGCTCTATGAGGAATGAAAATAAATGTGCTTAATAATGGGATATACAGGAAGCCTATGTGGCCTTGTTAAGCTGACTCAAATTGAGTTTAAACAAATGTAGAATTATGTAGATTGTACTTAATTTAGATTACAAATACTCAGAATTGTGTTTTTACTTTACATCATAGTATTGTGTACAAATTCAAGAAATATTGTCTATTCTGTTCCTATTTCTGTCTTTTAAGCTTAAATTTGAAATTCTCTGACTGTAAAACCAAATATTTTTGAGATACAAAAAATTTTCAGTACCTGCTTTTCCAAAGGTATTTTATTTTGCATTTTCAGCCTTTCTTCATAGTTATTTTAAAAAGACTAGTTTTTGTTTGAATTCTGTGTTTTTTCCATCTGTTTTAACTTTATAAGAAGTAATTTGTTTATTAAAAATTATTAAAAAATCTGGCCATTTCTTTATTAAAAAAATTCACCTAGTTCCATAAAGTTTGATAACTCAAACTTATAAGCCTTTGGTATATTAGAAATTCTTTTTCTCATGGATTCCCTTAATCTAATGTTGCCAGAACACTGTATTCAACACCTGATATTTGTCAGCTGATTTCAAATGGGACATTACTTAGTGACTGGCAGATTTGAGTGTTAAGCTGCTTAAGTCAATTTTAGTCAGTGTTTATTTCCCCCCAGACTCATATACTTCTTAATTTTTACCTGGGGTTGGACTTGTAAGGACAGAAATCTCTGAATTAGACTGTTCTCATAACATTACAAGTCTAATCAAGACCATCATATTACTGGAACTTTATTAGAAAACCTACTGTTGTATATTTTCTGATTGAAGATATTCAGATAGCCTTCCTGGTTCCCTGGAGCACTTGTATTTTCCAGTAGGTAATTATTTTTCCAAGAAATTGGTGCATTGTAGCAAAACTAACCAAGTTTAGCATCTGATGCTTATTCGCCATTTCTCCTTCGCCATTTCTCTATTTTGTTAATCTTTTGTCATTTCCTTACTGAGTATCACTTGGAAATGAAGGGTGAGGATGGGGTTCACAGGTGAGTGGAACAAAGGTAAAACTAAAATGAATTAATTTAGGAGTCACACCTAACTATTTTTTTGATAGGAGGTATTGAACACTATTGGCAAAAATGAGATTTGGGGAACTGCAGATTCGGATTATTTTTCATCAGCTCAAATAACCCAAGATTTCTTGTGTTTTTTCAACCCGATTTCCTTTTCCTTCCTAACCACAGTACCTGTCCACTTTTCATGGTCAGGAAGTATTAGATTAGCCATTTGCCTTTGTGGGCTGGGAAGACAGGTAAGCTTCCTTTCCTCCTCCTTTTCCACTTCTCTGGTATTTAATATCAGCTGCATTTACATGTGAAACCAGGTGCTGCATTCCCTCCTTACTCCCCAAAATAAGTAAGTAGGACACGCTTTTAAGTATAGATTTATTGTTTATAGAAAAAATCCTTTACATAAATTTGGTAGCCTGAGAATATACCCTGTATCCTAAGAGCATAGATTTAGAGCTGGAAGAGATGTTAGTCCAATCTCTTGATTTTATGCATTGGGAAACTAAGGCCCAGAGTGGAAAGTGATTTATCCAGGGTCACCCTAGGGGTAAATGGTAGAGTGAGGATTGGAAACCAAATTGTCTGCCTTCTAATCCAGCACCTTTTCCACTGTATCATGAGACTTCTGTAAAAAAAAAAAAACAACATGTTCTTTACTCCAGACCCTTTTTTGGGGAGTTGTATAAGGTGAGGTACAAGGACACATAAAGAGGGTTGGAGGTTAAATGTAAGAAGGAAAAAACCCTATTTTTTCCCTTGTTTTTTTCACCAAACCCTTTCCTCTAATTTTGACTTTTTGTCCAGGTTTCTGTATCTCTGTCTTTTTGATAGTGACACATTATAGGTGCTTAATAACTGCCAGTTGAGTGATTGAGTGTTGTTATCCTAAGAGACCATTATTAGTTGATTTGGATGCTTATGTTATATAATGCACATTAGGGCATAACAGTACATTGTTGCCTTGGAAAGCATATAGAGAAATTACCTCATGACCGCAAATTATATTTCTAGTCCTGGCAACCACTTCCCAAATTCTTGTTTCTAGGCCTGTGTGGACTACTCTAAATAATACTGCTGGCCCTTTACATATTTTAGAAAAACTCCTGAGCCTCCTCTGCTGACAGCTGGCTCTCTTAAAACGCGGATGTCTTTCATAAATAGCCCAGGATATTGATTACTGAATGAAATGGTATTCTGGGTGTCTGAATAGACTTTTTTTTAGGAAGGTATTCCTCAACCTAAATGGAGAAGGGGCTCAGAAAGAAGGCATGCTTTTCAAATGTTCACACCACACTAAGCTGAGAGGAATACCTCAGATAACACAAATGGGATCCTCCCTAACATGTCTACAAACGACTACTACCATTACTACCACTAATACTACTTATAATGATAACACTAATGATAATAATAGCTGGCATTACGTAGTGCCTTAAGGTTTGCAAAATGTTTTACATATGGCAACTCATTTGATCTGCTATTAAGATAACTAGATTTCAGTTTTCATTTTCCTCAATTCCCTAGCATTTTGCTTCGCACATAAGATAATTGAAATAGAAGCTCCATGAGGTCAGGCAGGTACTGTTCCATTTTTGCCTTTGTATTTCCAGTGCCTAGCATATAGTAATAGGTATTTAACAAATGCTTAGTTGATTGATAGAATTATCAGACTCTTGAAAGGAACTTTAGAGATTATCTAGTTTAGTGATTCTCAAACTTTTTGATTTCAGGATGCTTTTAATTCTTAAAAGTTATTGAGGATCCCAGAGAGTTTTTGTTGATGTGGGTAATATTAATCTATAATTAAAATGTTTTAGTATTATTACAAAAGTACTTTTGGCCTCATAGACCCCCTGAAAGGGTCTTGGCACCCTTTGGGTTCTCAGACAACCCTTTGAAAACTGTTGATTTAGGCTAACCTATTGCTGAAGCACTTTAGGTATTTTGTGATCATGGGCAAGGCCTTTCAGAGCCATATGGAACTTCTCTTAGACTTACCTAGTGTGCTATAAATGGTTTAGATTACTGTAGAGAAATTGCTTATTCTTTATTTGTTAATGGGTTGATTTAATTAATAATGCTTAATAAATGTTTGCTGAATTAAGTATTTATTGTGGAGCAGCAAAACAGGTTAAATCATGCTTCTGATACTTAAATAAGCTTAGTAGAGTACCTGACATGTAGTAGGCCCTTAATACATGTTCTGTATGACTATGGGCTAGCCATTCTCTGAAACTCAACTTTCTCATTTATAAAATGGGTATAACAAAGCTATACTGTCTTTCTAATAGTGTTATAAAGTTCAAATGAAATAGTGTACGTAAAAAGCATTTTGCAAACCTTAAAAGCTGTACATCTAGAAACTTTTTAGAGGTAACATAGTATTATAGGAAAAACATTGAATTTGGAGTATACAAGACCTGAGTTTTGAATTTTCCTTCAGAATTTAGACACTAGTTGTATGAACCCAGGCAAGTCATTTAATCTTAGTGAGTTCAGTTTCTTCATCTATAAAATGGGGATAGTAATAATGCTGACCTACCAGAGTTGTTGTGAGGATCATTTGCATACTTTAAAGCTCTATATAGATGTTAGTTATTATTAATAATTACATGTTGGTCAGTACAGGTCCACTGAGATAATGTATATAAATACTCCAGAAAGCTTAAAGCACTGCAGATGTACTGGCTATTATCATTATTATTACCAGATCACCCAGTTGTGGACACTTGAGTTATTTAGGTTAGCAAAGGCTTCATTTCATTTTTTTTTTTTTTGAGGGCAATTGGGGTTAAGTAACTTGCCCAAGGTCACATGGCTAGGATTTTGTTTGTGTGTGTGTTAAGTGTCTGAGGCCAGATCCGAACTCAGGTCCTTCTGACTCCAGGGCCGACGCTCTACTCACTGCGCCACCTAGCTGCCCTCAAAGGCTTCATTTCATAATGGTTGTGGCATCTGGATTCAACTTTGAAGCAATGGAGTAGGTATCATTAATTGGAAAAGGTGGAAGAATCCATTTCAAGCATAGCATGAAGGACAGGAGGAGAACAGGACATGTATGGTAAATAATCTAGTGTGACTAGAATGTGGAACATGTGAAGGGACAATTATTGAGTGACCCAGTGTGAGATGAGGCTAAAAAGGCAGGTTGAAAATACATTGTAGAGGACTTGAATTTTTGCATATAAAGTTTATCCTGTCTTTTGAGAAGTGAGAATCTGGGGGTGGAGTCAAGATGGCAGAGTAGAAACAGGGCTTCCACCTCCCTCAATTCAAGTAAAAGGGCACTCTGAACAAACTTTGGAGCTACAGAACCCACAAAATGACACAGAGAAGCCAACCTCCCACTGAGGACAGCCCAGCAGGCAGGCAGGAATAGGCCAGCACAGCGCTCTGGGAGCAGACCCCAGCCCCACTTGCATGCTTGAGGTTTTAGCCCCAGGTGGGCCTGACCAACCACTGGCTGGAGGGACTTCAGATCACCAGCAGCTGTGGTGGTTTCCAGAATTATCAACACATAGATGTTAGGGACAAAGGGAGAGGTCAGTATAATGTGGACTTCGGGATCTGGTAGTTTGGGAGTATGGTTGGCTTTTGCCCCTGGGGTGAGAAGCTGCTGAGGCTCCATGTGGCAGCTTTAGCTCCTGGCCTGCAGAGTGTAGGGGTAACCCAGTCTGAGGGGTAATCGCTCTTGCATTAACCTGCTTGGATCTGGATTGTAGTCTAGGTTGGAGGTCTTGGGGTATGCAACCAGTTTGCCAGAGAGTGTGGAGGCTTCAGAGAGGGTACCTAACTCATACCTTCAGCAACTGAGAAAACCCCAGTGTTTGGGACGAAGCTCCCTTGTCTGGTGGCAGAGTCCTACTGTGGCAAAAAGCCCAGGTGTCAAGTGATTGAGTGGCGATATGAGCAGGCAAAGAAAGCAAAATAAACAGAGCAACCCAACTTTACACTCTTATTTTGGCAACAAAAAGGATCAAAGCATGAAACAAGAGGAAGACAGTGAAGTCCAGACTCCTGCACCAAAAATTTAAAAGAAAAATACAAACTGGTTATAGGCCATAGAGGACCTTAAAAAGCAAATAAGAGATGTGGAAGAAAGATTGGGAAGAGAAATGAGAACGATGCAAGAAAATTATTTTTGGTTTTTTTTTTTTTTTTGCTTTTTTTTTTTGGAGGGCAATTGGGGTTAAGTAACTTGCCCAAGGTCACACGGCTAGGTATTATTTGTGTGTGCGTTAAGTGTCTGAGGTCGGATCCGAACTCAGGTCCTTCTGACTCCAGGGCCGACGCTCTACTCACTGCGCCACCTAGCCGCCCCCGATGCAAGAAAATTATGAAATGAGAGTCAACAACCTTACAGAGGAAAATAACACCTTAAAAATAGACTAACTCAAATGGCAAAAGAGGTTCAAAAAGGCAACAAGGAGAAGAATACCTTAAAAAGCCAAATTTGCCAGATGGAAAAAGAATCTCAAAAGCTCACTGAGGAGAACCATTCTTTCAGGATTATACTGGAGCAATGGAAGCTAGTAACTTTATGAGAAATCAAGATGTTGTTAAACAGATCCAAACAAATGAAAGAATAGAAGGCAATGTGAAATATCTCATGGGAAAAATCCCAGGCCTGGAGAATAGATCCAGGAGAGATAATTTAAAAATTATTGGACTACCTGAAAGCCATGATCAAAGAAATAACCTAAAAATCATCCTCCAAGGAAAACTGCCCTTATGTTTTAGAACCAGAGGGCAAAATAGAGGTTGAAAGAATCTGCCGATCACCTCTTGAAAAAGATCCCAAAAAGAAAACTCCTAACAATATTATAGCCACGTTCCAAAATTCCCAGATAAAGGAGAGAATATTACAAGCAGCCAGGAAGAAAAATTTGAATATTGTGGAAACACAATCAGGATAACATAGGATCTGGCAGCTTCTACACTGAGGGATCAAAAGGCTTGGAATATATTCCAGAGGGCAAAAGAGCTGGGATTAAAACCAAGAATCACCTACCCAGCAAAACTGAGTATCATGTTTCAGGGGAAAATATGATCAATTAGTGCAATAGAGGACTTTCAAGTATTCTTGATGAAAAAACCAGGGTTGAATAGAAAATTTGACATTCAGAAACAAGAAGCAAGAGATGCTTGAGAAGGTAAACAGGGACAAGAAATCATAAGGAACTTATCAAAGTTGTATTATTTATATTCCTACATGGAAAAATGATAATTGTAACTGATGAAACTTTTCTCAGTATGAAAATAGTTGAAGGGAGTAGGAATGTGTGTGTGTGTGTGTGTGTTTGTGTGTGTCTGTGTGTGAGTGTGTGTGTCTGTGTGTGTGTCTGTGTTTCTGTGTCTATGTAGAAGGGTATATGGGCATATGAATACATATGTGAATGTATGTATATATGTTTATAGGTATACATAGATAGAGGGCACAGGACCAATTTAATAGGAAGGGATGATATTTAAAAGATTAAATTAAGAGGTGAGAGAGGAATATAATGAAAGGAGATGGGGAGAGACAGAATGGGGTAAACTATCTCATATAGAAGAGGCAAGGGAAAATGATTACAATGGAAGGAAAGAACAGGAAGGCAAAAGGGAATGGGTTAACCTTATTCTCATTGAATTTGGCTCAGGGAGGGAATGACATACATACTAAATAGGGTATCTCACTCTACAGGAGAGTAAGTGGGAAGGGGATGAGAAGAGGGGATGATGGAAGGGAGGGCAGGCGGGGGGGGAAGTTGGAAGTACCCACTTTTGAAAAGGGACAGGATCAAAATAGAGAATAGAAGTGGGAGGTGGAATAGGAGGGAGGGAAATATAGTCAATCTTTTACAATATGTCTACTATGGTAATGTTTTGCACAGCTACACATGTACAACCTATATTGAATTGCTTATCTTCCCAGTAAGGGTGGATGACAAGGGAGGAAGGGAATGAATCTGGAATTCAAAGTTTTAAAATCAAATGTTAAAAAAAATATATATATATATGTATACACACACTATTATTAATACTACCTTACATGTAATTGGGAAATAATATATACAGGCACTGGGGTATTGAGATCCACCATACTCTACTGGAAAAGTAGAAGTGGGTATGAGAGAAAATATGGGAGAGAGCAGATTGGAGGAGGGGATATCCTGTGGGACTGCTATTTTGGGGTGGTAGGTAAGGGAAAAATGGGGAGAAAATTTGTAACTCAAAATCTGGCAGAAATGAATGATGTAAACCAGAAGTTAATAAAGCATTTGGAAAAAAAAAAAGAAGTGAGAATCCATTGAAACTTTAGGCAGGAGCATGATCAGACCAGTAATTAATGGATACTACTGTATAGTCATTTTTATCTTACAATTTTAAAGCCCTTGACTAAACATGCACCACTTAATAATATACTTACAAGAGAAGCTGCTTATTTCAAAGTGACTGCAGTTGACATCTACCTAAAATTAAAATTTTATAAGAAGAGGCCACAATGCAAATAGGTAAAATGCAAAGATAAATAATGGGTCCACCAGATTTTTTGAGTAATCTAAAAATATTAATTATCCATTGTATGGAAAGAATGTATGCTAAAGCCCTTATTCCAGTTGGAAGACAATATGCTAGCATCATAGAATACTGATCTCTGAAGAATGGAAAGTAAAAAATGAGTAAAAGGACAATGGAATAGATGCATAGTGGATGTAAATAGACTGCAGCATGTTACTGATGATTTTGTTTAGCACTTTAAAGTTTGCAAAATGCTTGCTTCATACTCTTGACCTGGAAGTTTGATTAAAAGATGCAAACAAGTTAGGAGGTACATATCTATCTATCTATCTATCTATCTATCTATCTATCTATCTATCTATCTACCTATAGCTTATTCCCTTAAGTTAGCAGAATATATGTATATACATGGGAGCCAGAGGATAATTCTGACTCAGAAATAAGCAGGATGAGAAGACCTTTTATACATTTAGAGCAATCCTGACTGAGGATGTCCTGTGTCACTCAGATTTATTCTTTCCATATGTGTTTGACCATAGCATAAGAAAGGAATTTTTTTATTAAATAGGTTGTAAATACAGTAAGATAAGAGAATGTTAAGGTGTCAACTGAAATTATAGATCCAGGATGTCTGTATTTCTGTTACATAGCATATGTCTATAAAATACCAAGATAAGAAAAGTCCCACTATTCAAGATAGTATCTGAGTCAGGGTGCCTTGTCCTTAATGGTCATAAACAGAAGAATGCTCCTGGTCAGCTTCAGCTGTTGACACAGGAAGGGGCATTTTGAGTTTACTCACAGAGCAAAGAAAAAAAAAACATGTCTGTTGTGTGCAAAGCATGTCTATTAAGCCAAGGTTCTTCTGGTTGATTAGTTCAGGCTTTGACCTTTATTGGGGCTTAAGTGATCTTAAATCATTATCAGTAGTTTACCTATGGGATAGATGGTTCACGTGTTATTATCCCCATTTTGTAGGTGAAGAAACTAAGGCTTTGAGAGTTATAATTTTGTCTGAGGAAATATTTGAAACTGGGGCTTCTGACTTCAAATTCAGTTCATTTGTGCCATCTAGTCTGTCTATTTGAAGATACAGACAAGGAAGAACTACTATTACAAACATTATAGCGAGTGATATGATGTAAGGGATATGCACTTGGTATCGTTTTAATCAATGATATAGATAAAGGTATGGATTGTTTTTTCATGAAATTTTCAGATGACAGAGCTGAGACAGGTTGCTAATAAACTGGATGACAGTCAAGATTCAAAAGGACAGGGCTGAATCTAATAACATGAAATTCAACAGGGTTAATAGAAAGCCTTACATTTGAGTACAGAAAAAATCAACACAATTCTATGATGGGAGAAACATGGATAGATAGCAGTTGTTCTGTAAAAGATTTGGGGATTTTAGTGGATTACCATCTCAATAGAATTCAGCAGTGTAATGTGGCAGCCAAAAAAAGTAATGTGACCTTGGGCTGACTTAGAGGGGGCTTAGCTTCAGGACTAGGGAGACCCAGTGAACTCTGTCCTGTTAGACTTTATCTGGAGTACTGTATTTAGGTCTGGGGGCAGTCAGAAGGTACAGTGGATTGAGTGCTGGGCCTGAAGTCAGAAAGACTCCTTTTACTGAGTTCAGATCCTAACTTCAAACACTTATTAGCTGTGTGACCCTGGCAAGTCACTTAATCCTATTTGCCTCAGTTTCCTCATGAGTAAAATGAACTGGAGAAGGAAATGGCAAACCACTCTGGTGTCTTTGCCAAGAAAACCCCCAGAGGGGTCACCAAGAGTTGGACATGGCTGAAAAATGACTAAAGAGCAACAACAAAATTTAGTTCTGGACTCATGCTTTAAGAATAATATTGGTAAGCTGGAGAGTGTCTAGAGGAGGGTGACTAGAATGGGGAAGGGTCTTGATTCCTTGACATTTGGAGCTTAGTTGAAGGAACTGGATATGTTTATTTAGCCTGGACAAAAGAAGACTCAGAGGAGGGGGACAACAGGCTATCTACCTTTAAGTACTTGAAGAACTATTATGTAGAGGAGTGATCAGATTCTTTTTGGTCCCAGAGGGCAGAACCTGAAGCAAGTTTCAGAGGCTAATTTAGGCTTGATGTCAGAAACAACTTCCTAACAAAGTGGAATGGTCTGCCTTGAGAGGTGGTGAGGTTCTTGTACTTGGAAGTTTTCAAGCAGAGACTGGATGACCACTTCTTGGATATATTAGAGTAGGGATTCCTTTTGTTTATGGGTTGGACTAGTGTGCTTTTGAACTTTCAAATTATGTTATAGTAGTAAGAATAAGAACTATTAGATAGGTCCTCTTTGTGGTATAGTATTACCATGAACATACAAAGGTAAGGCCTCCAACAAATTGGGCAGATTTTTGGTAGTAGATGTATCAGGATAATGTATTAGAATTCCATGGGGTGACCAAATATGGGAGGGTTTGTGCTTTGTATATATTTAGGGAGCAGCCTTACCAGTGAAATTTTGCCAAAATAAATATTTGTTCAGAATTATATGCTCAATGTTTTCAGAGCCGTAACAAGCAAATAGTGTGAAATGTGCCTGGAACAATTGGTATGAAGTGCACCCTTCAGAGATGTTGAAGTGGGGGGAGCAAGTATTGGGTAGGGTCTATAAGGGGGACTTAGGAAGAGTTACATCCAAGGGAGAGCTGCTGAAAAGGACATATCTGGTAGCTTTCTGTTTTAACCAGTTTTCATCACTGGGTGTGAAGTTCAGTTGTTTCTCTATTGCTAAAGGATTGTAAGTTACTCCTCCCTGATTAAGACCAACTATTTGTTGGAATCAAAGAAAGCAATCTCACCAGAATAGAGTCTATTGAATAAGGTTAAATCCTGATTAAAGACCTATAATATTACATTCTTGTGATTTGATGTAACCTTAGTCTTTTTTTTTTTGCAATTATTTTTTTGCAGTTTTTTGCAGTTCAAGTATGAATGCCTGTTAAAGTGAAACCTATATTTTAAAACAATAATTTAACATATAAAATGTCTATTTCAGATTTATTTTTTAATATCAGAAAACTGAACATTCATTATTTTATGTGCCAGAGCCTTTGCTCATGAAATTAAGTAAAATGTGACTTACCTCTAATTTTACGTTTATAATTAGTTTTACTTTCCTATATCAGCAGCTTGATTGCAGTCATTAAAAAAAGGAGGCAGTTAAATTCTTATATTTAACTGAAACATGCTTGTGTTTCTTCAAACAAAAAATGCTGATTTTTAACAAAACAAGCACAATGTTTCTGACTTTATCTTGCTGTTAAATATCATTTTGTCTTTAGATACCAACCTAAATTAGGAATCGAAGCCTATTAAGTATCTCTGATACTTTATGAAATCTTATGATTCTGAATGTTGACTAATTGGATAGACTGTTATTCTTTAATCTACAATGGATATTACTGGAACATCAAAACTAAATCAATAATAGCTTATGTTTATAAAAACAGCTTCAGAGTGCTTTCACATATGCTATCTAATTTGATGCTTATTAAAAAAAAAACTAGACCAAAAAACCAAACAAACCAGGAAGTACATTATATATGTATTATCATCATTTTGAAAGCTGAGGTAACGGATTTCAGAGAGATGTAGTATTTTGCCTGGGTTTTTAGAGTGAGGAAATGAAATAGAAAGAACTTGAATCAAGAGCTTCTTTCTAATTCTAAGACCAGGGGCTCTTTCTACTGCACTCTGATGACAACTTGTCATACAACTTTTTAGAAAAGTTACATAAACATAAATTCTTAAATAGTTCATAATTAGATGTCATAATCCCAGTTTCATAATGATGCCTTTGAGCTTTACTTCAAATAATTTAATACTTCAAAAGATCTGTGATTTCAACAACATTGATTTTCCCTCCCATGGTACACATTGCGACCCTTATGTGCTTCAGTTGTTGAGTTTGAACTGCTATGGCCAAAACTCCATCATCTGGTAGCCAGCCGTTTTGTGAAAAACCTCTCTCAATTCATTACACAGACCATTGGTAGTAATCCATTGCTTGGCCCTTACTCAATTCCTTTCTTGCTTGTTGTGTGAGATATATCAGATCTTGGCCTCTATCAGGCTAGCCTTTAATAACCAAGGGTTATCACATGACCATGACTGTGTTAAAGTGGGATGTGGAAGTATTAAAAAATATACTAAGTTAAAAATATCTCTTTATAGAAGTTTAAAAGAAATAAAATATTAAAAATTTGATAGCAAAACCTTTTCCCCCTTACTGTTTCTTTAGCCAGTATTGACCAAGATGATTCTCTCCTGTACTTTCATAAAAATGTAATCTACTTTATAAGAAAACTGAGAAGATAGTCTATATTTTAAAGCACTTAAAAAATATAAGCCCCTATATAAGTGCTATTAGAATGTGTATATACACAAACATATATACATGTACAGTATAAGTGTGTATAGGCACGTAAATGTAAATTACCTTATTACATTTGATGACATTAACCAAGTTTAAAACTTCCTTAAAATTTTCTACATTCTGTGGGCAGCTAGGTGGTGCAGTGAGTAGATAGTTGGCCCTGGAGTCAGAAGGACCTGAATTCGGATCTGGCCTCAGACACTTAATGCACACACAAACAAAAACCTAGCCATGTGACCTTGGGCAAGTTACTTAACCCCAATTGCCCTCCAAAAAGCCAAAAAAAATTTTTTTTCTACATTCTTATTTGTTCATCCATTGATAGCATATTCTTTTTAGTATGACTTAATTCTTTTAAGTTTGCTGATATAATTTTTATTAAATAGTTTTATTGATTTAAAAAATAAATTTATTTATTTTAAACATCCATTTCTCTTTCAATTTTGAGTTTCAAATTTCTCTCCCTGCCTCCTATTCTTCCACATCACTGAGAAGGCAAGCAAAATGATATTACTTATACATGTGAAATCATGCAAAACATACTTTCACATTAGCCATATCTCAAAAATATAGAAGAAAATAAAGTGAGAAAATGACACTTCATTTTGCATTATTATCAGTTCTCTTTCTGGAGATGGATAGCATTTTTTATCATGAGTCCTTTGGAATTGTCTTAGAGCATTATATTGGTCAGAGTAGCCAAGTCTTTCACAGTTGATCATCATTACAACATTGTTATTGCTATTCACAATGCTCTCCTTGTACTTCTTACTTTACTTTTCATCAGTTCACATAGATCATGTCATCATTTTTCTGAAATCTCCCTCCCTCTTCATTTCTTGTAGTACAGCAGTTCTCCATCACTGTCATCTGCCATAATTTGTTCAGCCGTTCCCCAACTGATGAGCATCCCATCAGTGTCCAGTTCTTTACCACCACAAAAAGAGTTGCAATAAATATTTTTTTACAAATAGGTCGTTTTTCTGTTTTCTTTGATCTCTTTGGGGGTAAGGACCTAGTAGTGGTATTGATGTGTCAAAGCGTATGCACAATTTTAGAGCCCTTTGGGCATAGTTGCAAATTGTTCTCCAGTTCACAATTCCACTGACAATTTATTAGTGTTCCTATTTTTCCTCATCCTCTCTAACATTTGTCATTTTTGATAGGTGTGAGATGATATCTCAGAGTTGTTTTAATTTGCATTCCTCTAGTCAGTAATTTAGAACATTTTTGATATGATTATAGATAGCTTTGATTTATTCTTCTGAAAGCTGCTTCATATCCTTTGATCTTTTATTAATTGGGAAATAGCTTTTGTTTTTATAAATTTGACTCAGTTTCCTATGTATTTGAGAAATAAGACCTTTATCAGAGAAACTTGCTGTAGAATTTTTTTATATTACTTTATTGTCTTGGTATCTTTTATCAAAATGTAATTTCCCAGATTCTCTCTTTAATTGTCTGTTTTTGCTTTTGCTTTGTCTGAGATCATAATTATTACCTCTGCCTTTTTTGCTTCATCTGAAGCATATTTCTGCCTTAGCCATTTATTTTAACTCTGTTATGTATCTTTCTTTATTTTAACTCTGTTATGTGTCTTTCTTTTCAAATGTGTTTCTTGAATACAACATATAATTGGATTCTGTTTTCTAATTCATTTTTCACTTTGAACTTTATGTTAAAGTTGGGCTCATCTCACTTGGGGTTGGGGATATACTGTCCCAAGCTTCAGGCTTTTTTATGCTGCTGTTTTTAGAACTATTTCTGGGAGTCCACATGTTTTTGGTGCTTCCAAGATGATGTAATCTGGGGAGAAGTGTGGTCACTGCTCTCCTGGTCTGTACTCTGGTCTTCATCCAGGAGGGGCTTCTCCTCCCCTAAAGTCATATGTGCTAGTTTCTCTCTGCCTTCAAACTGCCTGCTCTCTTGTAACTAATCACAAGAGCTCCTCTCAGGCCTCAAGCTGCCTATGGATAATAGAGTTGCTAATCAATGCCAGCTGCACCCAGTGCCAGCAAAGAGTCCCCTATAATCTCTTTCTGACCAGTTGTCCAATACCCTTACTGTCTCTGAGCTAAAAGCTCCTGAAGCCACTGCTGCTGTTGCAGACTTCCTAAATTGTCTTGGACCAGAAAGATCTCTCACTCCGACCTTGTATTTACTCTGCTGCTCCAAAACTTGATTTAAGGAATTATTTTAAAGTTCAGAGGGGAATATTGGGAGAGTTCAGCTGGGTTGCTGCCTTTACCTTACCATCTTTTGTTAAATAGTTTTTAAGTTTAATGTGAAAGCTTTTGTCATAGAGTCTTAGATGTAGAGGTAGATGAGTCATTAAGCAGTTATCGAATGCCTTTTATGTATTTTATTGGAATTTTGTATTTTATTGGAATCTGGATATACATGGAAAAACATCCTTGCCTTCAAGGAATTTACATTCTGTTGGGGGTAATACATGTTCACAATAAGTAATACATGATTTTTTTTCTTTTTTTGCTTTTTGGAGGGCAGTTGGGGTTAAGTAACTTGCCCAAGGTCACACGGCTAGGTGTTTTGTTTGTGTGTGCGTTAAGTGTCTGAGGTCGGATCTGAACTCAGGTCCTTCTGACTCCAGGGCCGACGCTCTACTCACTGTGCCACCTAGCTGCCCCTAATACATGATATTTTTATAATTCGGAATATACAAGTCATACAATTGTTAAGTCTCATGACTAGAATTAGAACTTGGGAGTCTGAATCCTGTGTTCTTTCCTCCAGATCCCATTATTTTTGACTAGTAGACAAAAGTGCCAGGTTTGGCGGAGTTCAACCTGAAGTTATAGTATTGGAAGATAAATTTGGAATTTCCACAGGTTAAGTGGTAATGTAAGTTAGCTAAGAAAGTTGTGGGCACTCTTTGATTTGCATTTTATGAGATATACTGCCAAACTTAATTTTTTGTCACTGTTTACTCTGTTTTGATTTCCTTGTTAGTGTCCAGGATTTTGGAAATAGCTTTAGAACCAAACATTCCTATAATTGGTTTGGGATTTTGGAAACTCTGTTAGGCTACAGATGGGCCACTGTTGGCTTATGTCTAACTCTTCTCCACATTAGAAAGAAATATCTGCTAATATCTAATAAAATGAGGAAAAACTGGCTTATTGAGAGAATTTTAATTAATATAATGAGAGAATATTCCCTTTGGGGCAGTAATATATATATATATATATATATATATATATATATATATATATACACACACACACACACACACATATCTACATTATAAACATTTTAGTGTGTGGATTAAATGCCTGAGGACAGACACTTAAAAGAATGTGATGATCTCTATGATTTTGTGGATTTCAAATCTCTACTTAAATAGGTACTTATTTTTTTTAAGTCTGTTGCAAACAACAGTTATATTTTAATGTTAATATTGGAGTATAAGGAAAGCATATTAACAAGTGTTATTAAATGTTATATGATACTGTGTAGGATAAAACTATATTTATGGATTTATGTCAGTTGAAAAGTTTAATATACTTTAAACTTTATTATAGCTTGTTGGTATTTGTAATAACCCTTTGTCTTTGTTGAGTAGTTTATATTCCACTTAGTTGGCAGTTTATGTAGAAATACATCTATTTTCTTACCTAAATTTTGTTTAAAATTATTTTGTATAATATTTGACCATTAATCCATTTTAGTAACTAGTAAGTTTTTCAATGCCTTTTGATTCTTTTGTTTTGGTACCCTCTAATAGAAAAGTTCTTGGAGAGAGGGACTTCACATCTGAAGCTCCTAGTACAATGCTGTCTAGTTGAGTCAATCAATAAACACTTGTTAACTCATTGTCTCTTTCCTTTTCAACCATATTGCCCTTTGTACCACTCTCCCCTACTTTCCTTTCTGCACTGGTTTTAGTCCCTTTCATGCTAACTTCAGCCCATTTTGATTGCATTTTCCTTTTTAGTTTTTTTTTTTTTAAGCAATTGGGATTAAGTAACTTGCTCAAGGTTACACGGCTAGTCATTATTTATGTGTGGGTGCTCATTTTCTGAGGCCAGATCTGATCTCGGGTCATCCCAACTCCGAGGCCAGCGCTCTTACTCACTGCGCCACCTGCTGCCCCTTTAGGGCAATTGGGGTTAAGTAACTTGCCCAAGGTCACAGCTAGGTTTTTGTTTGTGTGGGTTAAGTGTCTGAGGTCGGATCTGAACTCAGGTCCTTCTGACTCCAGGGCAGGTGCTCTACTCACTGCGCCACCTAGCCGCCCCTCCTTTTTAGTTTTGAAATTCTACTTATACTTGAAAACTCTGCTAGAAAGTACACAGTTTTGCCCTGTCTCATGCCACATAGATCATCACCATTCTGTTTCACTGGTTAAAAAAAAAATGATTGGGTCAGTATTTTAGATCTTGAAAGCCCCTCTGATGGTATTAGTGAAGGGAATTCTAGTGGAGAACAAGGTATAAAAGTTGCTTGAGAATATAACAGTGTTAATTAGGAGGAATGGTCATGACAAATTATGAAAAATGTTTTTAATTTATGAAGTGGATGTGTACAAGTAGAAGATACTTGGAGCTTTTTGATTCAGATTTGATCTGCTTTGTTTGCATCTTTGCATCTTTGGAACTTTAGTGATTGGGTATTTTTGGTAATACTTTCATCACGTTGGGAAATTTATAGTAAATAGAGTGTTGATAGTTAAGAAAACAAATGTGGTAGTTGATACAATGTAAAATGTAAAATGATACAAAATGTAAAATGACAATCAGGTATCATATAATGATTTTTCAAGGCATGCCTTCAAATATAGTCATCATTGACTGATGCTGTAATTATGAATAAATTGAGGGCTAATAAAGTGGATAAGAAATATGTAAGGTATGTGAAGTAGACACTTTGGTCTTGTACAAGTGATAAAACACATAAACTTCTTGTGTAACAAGAGGTAGACTTTTTAACTAATATAGATAGTTAGGATTTGTTTTATTCTCTATGCCTAATACAGGAAACTTTCTTGGAGTATTATCTTGTGCAGAATGCTATAGTAGGTATTATGTGAAGAAGAGACATGTATATATGTATATACAAAAGAAGTAGCAATTAGAGGATGTGCCTTGTTATGTGCCTTTGTGAGCTTAGAGCTTGGAGTTTGAAATCTGGGGAGACAAAAAGGCCAGAAATGGTATATGTTTAATATAGAGTACCTTAACTACACGTTAGAAATAAAATGAGTTCATAAGTGCTTTGGGATTTTGTCAAGGTTTGAGGGCAGTGAAGAGGCACATGATATCTGTAAACATGTTGCAACTAAGAATCCTGAAGAAGAATGGGAATAAAAGGCATCATTGGTAGATTATATGATAAGATGAAAAGATGGCTGGGACATGTGGTAATGACTGTTCACATGACATATGAACAGTCAGTGTATTCCACCCATACTCTTCAAATGTCAAGAGAAAGTGAGGAAGGTCCCTAGCATGTTCAGTTGACCCCCCGTGGTGAACTTTTGAAGGGACATGGACAAGAGTTGCATGGCATGGGTAGATATGATGGGTTGTAATCTGCATTTTTGGAGGGAAGTCCTGAAACAATGTAATTGCAGTTTCATTTAATTATTTGAGAGATAGATATTGATGAGTGGGATGGAGAAAGAAGGGCATTCAAGGTTAGGAGTATGGGTTGAACAGGATAACTGCTAATCTGTCTCTTGTAACTCAAAAATTCTGTGATTGTGGTAATGGCATGTGAAGTGCTTATAGGTAAAAATTAGCAAACTGTGTTTGGCCTTTTATAACACTATTGATTTGGATTGATCGGTATCACATTTGCTCAGAAGTCAAGAGTTAAGGTTTATGGAGTTTGCAGGTGACGGAGGCCTTGGAATCATAGGCACAGGTTTTTACTTTTTTTCCACTTTTGGGCAGTAGGCTTTTGAGGAGAATTTATGGGATGAAATAGGGCTTATATCTCCCCTCTATTTGAGCTACTTTTCAAGGTGGTCATACCCCAGACCTTCCCCTTTACTCTTCCCTTCCTTATTCTATACCTCTTTGACATCTTTGTGACTGCAAGTCACTCAGTTCTAAGCTATTTAGCTTTTAATCAATACATGGACTGATAGGTCTAAGATCCTGCATGTGGTTGTCTTATAAATATGCTTCTAACATAGTTAATTATAAAGAACATTTTTATTATCAGCAAAATGTTGTTATTCATCAAGGGAGAAATTCCCTTTCAGAATTAAAATAGAAAATTTCTAAGGAGTTAATGATTCAAGTGAGTTGTAAGGAACACCCAAACTTGAGTCATGATAGTAGGAATAAAGAAGAGACAAATTTGAGAGAGGTTATGGGAGGAGAATAAAAACATGTTTGTGGGAAGTTTTTTTTTTTTTTTTTTGCTTTTTTTGGGGGGGCAATTGGGGCTAAGTGACTTGCCCAAGGTCACACAGCTAGTTTTTTTGTGTTAAGTGTCTGAGGCTGGATTTGAACTCCGGTCCTCCTAACTTGGTGGCCAATGCTCTACTCACTGCACCACCTAGCTGCTCCTGATTGTGGGAAGTTTTTAAATAATTTCCTCTAGCATCTGTGACCTACCAAGAGATTCTGTGTACCCCAAACTCAATTAAACATGTTTTATATCTTTGTGATATGTTCTAGTAATCTCTTTATGATGTATTTAAAATACCTTTTATATAATGCATTAAATTTTGCAAAGCACTTTACATAGGTATCTCATTTTATTGAATATCAGTGGTGTATTTGGAGCCAGGTAGATTATTACATTTTTTTTGACATTTAAAATAATTAAAATTTTTAACTATTAAGATAGCTCAGAATGTACCACTAATACAGAAATTAAGCAATAACTTTATGGCACATAAAGACCAAAGAGAAGTTTTTTAAGAATTTAGGAGGTAACATGTTTTTTGATCATTGGTTTATCTCAGATTTGATTTTCATTATTCAAAGATGATACAGGAAAACATGGTAGTTTTCATTTTGGAAAGTGAACTGCTTTTATTTCTTTTGCGTGAACTTCTGCATTTGTGTGTTACTGTTGAGTTCCAGCTGTTGCTAGGAAATTAGTAAATGTGAGAGATTAACCATAACCTAAACATTTACTGTGGTACTTTTGTTATTTTAAACTCAGTCATTCAGTTAAAATCTAGGATTGATTAACTCATTCTGCTATTTGATAGTACACTGCTGTTGAAATGAAAAAAAAATGCTTATCCCTTGAACTAATTATAATTAATACATAGTTGGACTATTTGTGATTTATGTGTTTGATTCAGTTTTGTACTTATAGTCATATGCTTTATAGTGGGGTAAAAAGTTCTTCCCTTTCTTTTCACTTATTTGGCCAACTACATACTGATTTTGAGTAATAAAAGGTATTATTTAATTTTCTTAGCTAGTGTTACCTATAACTAAAGGTAAAATTAATTTTTTTTCTATGCTGAGAAAGTAGTTTATGCTCTTTATTTTTGGACAGAAATATATGTTACTTTAAGTAGTACTACTATTAAAATATGCATTAACTAAATAATTAATTAAATTGTGGGGAGGTTATTTGTTAAAGTTTCTCTTAGTTTTATAAAAAATAATTTACAATAGTATTCCTTTAAGTGGCAGAATTCCTTAATGTAATTCATATATACATATCTATGTATATAACACTCACCCACATATTCATGTATATGTTTGTGTATATATGTATGTGTGTGTGTATATATGTATTTACTTGCCACTTTTCCAGGAACACATCCTGCTAATCAAAAGAGGCATATCTCCTTTATAATTCCTTATTTCACAGAATCACAGAATTTTAGTGTATTAGAGAGATTCAAATAAAATGTTACCTGAAATCTGTTTGTGAAAAAAGCATTTTTTAATTGGGAATAAAAGTGGAACTCAAGTGGACATAGCTTCCGAGTTGGGATTTAGAGAATAGGCATAAAGTAGGGAAAAATGAGGAAAGACATTCTAAGTGATGGAAACAGGATGAGTAAAAACACAGAGGTAGTAAAGTACAAGGTGTATTTCAGTACACCAAATAGATCATTTGGACCAAAGTCTAGAATATGAAAAGAGGAAATAGTATTCGAGAAGGCTGAAATGCAAAGGGAAGGGAAGCAGATTGGGGAGGACTTTGAATACCAAGAGAGAATCTTTAAGTTTATTTGCTAGGCAATGATAATGGTAATAACTCATATTTATATGCACTTTAACATTTACTGACTGCTATCTTTATTCCCCTTTTACATTCATTGAAATGATGAGAATCAGAGAGGTTAAGTATTTTACCCATGGTCATAAAGTAAAGAAGTGTTGGAGGAGGACATGAACCCAAGTTCCCTCATTCTATATACATTTTCCCCCCCACTATATAAGCCTGCCTTTTCAGTAGAAAACCACTGAAGATTTTCTAGTACAGGATCTGTGTATGAGTTCAGTTAATGTGGCAAGGGATGAAGGTTGAATTGGAAGGGAAAGAGGAATAGAAATGAGAAGACTTCTAAGGAAATAATTATGTTGATTTAGTTGGGTGATAGATAATAAAGGTCCTGGATATGGGATAAGGTAGTAGGAAAGGAAGGGACAGAAGTGAGAAGACTTCTAAGGAAATAGTTATGTTGATCTAGTTGGGTGATAGATAATAAAGGTCCTGGATATGGGATAAGGTAGTAGGAAAGGAAGGGACAGATGAGAGAAACTGCCAAAGTAGAATCAGCATACTTTGACAGGTATAAAAAAGTATATTGATGGGGTTTAAAACATTTTTTCCTTTGGCACTTTTGATCTGCAAGGAAATTCCATGTACTTCAAACTCAACTTAAGCAAGCTTTCTGTGTGTTTCTTCAGTTAATCAGTGCTAATTAAAATGCTAGGGCAGAGGAAAGGTTCATGGTTCAAGAAACTTGCTTTCAAGTTGTAATTAGATCCATTAATCAATTGAATCAACCAAACCTGTGCAGTTAGTCAATATTTATTAATTGCTAGCATTTATATAATTCTTTAAGCTTTGCAAAGTGCTTTACAGATATTTTATTTGACGCGTAACAACAGCTCTTTGAGTTATGTGCTATTATTAGTCCCATTTTAGAAATGAGGAAACATAGGCAGATACAGGTTAAGTGACTTGCTCTGGGTCACACAGTGACTGTCTGAGGCAGAATTTGAATTCAGATTTTTCTGACTCCAGGTCCAGTACTCTATCAACTGTGCCATTAAGTGCTCGGAATTCAGTAAAAGACAAACGATAGTCCCTGCTTTCAAGAAACTCACAGTCTAATTGGGCAGATAACATGCAAACAAATGTTCCATATGTAGTTCAGGCCCCCTACCTTTGAGGTAAGTGGAGAAAGCACCATTCCATTCCATTGGGTCTCCAGCTTCCCACTGGAAGTGGAGAAGCACCATTTCATTACACATAAGTCTCCTTCCTTTGCAGTAAGGGAAGACAATATCGTTCCAGTCTATTGTGCCAAGTCTCCTGCCTGGTCTTCTGGAGGAAGAGGAGAAACACTATTCCATTGAGCCAGATCTTGTACTTGGTTTCCTGCTTTCTATGGGAAGAGGAGAAAACACCATTTTATAGAACACCAGACTCCTTCCCTTCTAGGGAAGAAGAGAAAGACTTTCAAGTCTCCAGCCTGATTTCTGGCCTTGGGGAAAAGAAAGTAATTATATTTCTTCACCTTTCAGCCCTAGTTCCCTTCCTTTAACTGAGGTACTTTAAGGTACTGAGGGAACTACATCCTGAGGCCAAACCCCTAGGACAATGAAAACCTACCTGAGTTATTGCTCAATAATTAACAAACTCTCCCCTGTTCATGCTCTTCTCATTTCAGTGATTCTGAACCCCCAGCTGTCATTAAAATGTTGTTTTTCTGTCCCGCATTATGTGCTCCTTAATTTCATTCTCTTTAGTCCAATCCCCTACAATTTCCCATTATAAACCTACCCACCCCTTCTTTTGTGCTTTCTGGAATACTTGCTCCATAGGTAACAAGCTTGCTTTTATCTTTAATATTTTCCTTTCCTGCTCTTTCCATTTTTGGCCTTCCCTGAGACCTTGCTCCCCTTGATGACAAAGTCTCCCTGGTCTTATTTTCTGGCATGGTTGCACTTTCCTCTCCTGTGATATTATCTCCCCTCTCCCCGGCCTCCCCGTGCCCCAGTCTCTTACTAGTTGAATTAGGGGAGTTGTAATACTCCTTGTTCCCTATTGCCACTTCCTCTGTCAGCATCACTCAGTAACCTCTCCTTTAAGGTTCACTTGATGAGTACTATCTTCTGACCTCTAGGATACTGTTCACTGCCATCTCCCCCTACCCATAAGTTTATTGCCTGGCTCATAGTCTTTGTCCCTTTGCCAACTCCTGCCCTCATAATGATGAGGGAGTGATAGGTGTTTCAGGGGCTCCAATGACCAGAGGCCCTGAGTGGGCAGTCTGGAATAAATTCATAGGACCAAACAGTCTTTTAAGTCAGGATTGTAAAAGTTTATTGTTACACTTTACAGCGGGCACGAGTTCTTAGGGAACCTGTAAACTTAAAGAAGTCATAGGTATAGTTTTTAAAGAGTTATAATAGTAAATCAGATGCCAATTTTGCTAACTAGGTGAGTAAGGGTGGGATTAGGGAGGAGTTAAGGAGTGGTCAGTGCTTAAAGGAACATGCACTTTTAATATCAACTGTGCAGGTGTATTACCCACAATCCACTGGGAAATAGCCCAAGGGGGGCCACTTGGAGGTATGGTTTTAGGCTTGAAGCATCACTAAGTCAACTTGCGGTCAGGGCTGACTGAGAAGTGCCTAGTCTGCCAGCCATCAGTGTCATGTTTGATGAGATGGATGTTGGGAACCAAGGCTAATGGGAATTCAGGATGTGCCTAATTGGCTGAGCAGTTAACTTACAGAGAGTGCATTGAAGGATTCATAGGTGCAGCTGGCTATTATACTAAGGAGAGATGTCAGAATTTGCATGAATTGTTGCTAAGTATAGTGCTGGCATGGAGAAGGGACAAGAGTTAATACTCTGAGGCTGGCGGGGGGAGGTGTGTGATTTTACAAACTGGTTTTGCAAATTGATTTTACAAACTTATGTTACAAATATAGACACCCCAAGTACCCCATCAATAATAGGGGTCTTCAGCATGCAAATTGATACTTCCCAAAGCACTCTTAACTCTCACAACCCTCCACTTACTCATTTCACATGGCCTATTTCTCTGCCCCACCTTGGGAGCACAAAAAAAGATGATCATACTCTTGATTTTACCATTACCTACAAATGGACCACTTCCATGTTTATGAATGCTGAAATTCTCTTATTTGATCACAGTCTATTGTCATTCCACCTCTCCATCTTCTTTGCAGTTCTAGACCCTGTGCTTTATTCACATTGTGACTTCAGCCCCTCAGTTCTTTCACAGGCTGTCACTCATGTACTAGCTATTGTCTTCTCCCTTTCTCATTTTAATTTCTTAATGAACCAGTTCAACTCTACACTGCCCTCTTCTCTTGAGTCCCTTGTCCCAAGGACAAGATTATATTGCTGATCTTGCCCTGTCAAGCCTCAGTCTTGAATCACTCCACTCATAATGTTACCTTCGTTACTACACATATACTATGAAACAGTACTGGAGAAATCATGAAACCCTTCTGACTGAGTCCATTACAAATTTATGTTATGTAATCTCAACTGGGACCGCATTGCTACAAAGTGGTTCTTTTGCTCATCTTTAATTAATGCTTTTTCCTAAAGTATCATTTCTAAACCTTTTCATGCCTCCTGATCTTGGTGCCTCTTCCCCATCTGCCAGTGTAGAACCCTGTCTTATATTTTACTCTCAATATTGAGACCATTTGCTAAGAGCTGCCCCTCTTCCTCATCTCATTTCACCCAGATACCTTCTGTCACTATCTCGTCCATCACCCTTATCTCTCATGAAGAAGTGACCTTTCTTTTTGCCAAGACAAAACTCTTTGCTTGCACAGCTGACGCCATTTTATCCTATCTTATCCTATCTTCTCCAGTAGATTGCCTCTGTCATCCCCATTCTCTCATTTATCTTGTCTTTTCCTTTCTGACTGCTTCACTGCTTTCTATAAACATGCCTGTGTCTCTACACCCTCTAAAAACTCTCGGTTGATTCATCCATCCCTGCTAGCTCTTGTCCCATATATCTCCTACATTTTGTGTCTAAACTCCTTGAAAAAGCTGTCTACAATAGGTACTTCCATTTACTTTTCCTCTTACTGTCTTCTCAACTCCCTATTTTCTGGCTTCTGACCTCATCATTCAACAACTCTTCCCTCCAAAGTTACCAACAATATAAGAATTGGCCAAACCAAATTGGTCTTTTCTCTTTCTGTACACTGTACAGCCTTCTTCTTAACTTCTCTGTTATTGTAGAGGTTACAACATCTTCCCAGTTCCCCAGGTTTGCCACCTAAGTGTCATCCTTGACTTCTCATTTTCTCTCACTCCTCCCATATCTAATTTTTTCTAAGGCCTGTTGCTTTTAATCATCTTAAAAGCTACTTTTGGGGTGGCTGGGTGGCACAGTGAATAGAGCACTGGCCCTAGAGTCAGGAGGACCTGAGTTCAAATCCAACTTCAGACACATGGCACTTACTAGCCGTGTGACCTTGGGCAAGTCACTTAACCTCAATTGCTCTGCCCTCCCCCCTCCCAAAAAAAAAAGCAAAAAAAAAATTAAAGCTACTTTTTTTGTAAATGACCTTCTCAGGTTCATACTCTCAAGGAATTTCTCCAGGAAGAGAAGTAGATGATGATAGCTAGTAGGCATGAATGGAACAAGTGAGGATTTTTTGAGAACAAAGTAGACACGGGCATGTTTGTTTGCATTACCAGATTTAAGTCTCCTCCATCATGCCACAGAAATGTCTTTACCCTGGAAGATCATTTCAGCTCTAGAATTCACACCTCAGAAGTACCCTTAGCCCCTGCAGCCCCTCCCTTTGATTGGATGACTCCTTTCAATGCCCAGGCTAGCTATTTCTTCATTTCTTAGGTCTCCAATGTGGACTTCTTTAGTAGCAGATCTATCCCACCCTCTTCTCACTCTCCTTTCACCTTTTATGTGTTGTTTTTCCCCATTAGAATGTAAGTTCTTTCAGAATATGGGACTGTCTTTTTGTTTGTGTTTATGTGCCTAGCCTTTAGAGCACTGTGTGTGGCACATAATAGGTAAGCATTAAATAAATGTCTGTTGACTGATAAGTAGGGAGGTTAGTAGACAAGTAGAGATTGAAGAAAAGTGAGGAAAGATGATAGAGTGAGAAAAGATAGGATTTAATAGGATCACTTGTCTATGTAATGGGATTTGCCTTGGCAAGGAGAAATGCTGCTTCATTATCTGTGATAGGGGAGAAGGCAGCGATTATAGCAAAATGCATCTGGAAAATAATGAGTTGAGGAAGAGAGGAGGAAATTGTGGGAAACAACCACAATTTTTTCAGTGAAATATGAGTCAGGGTTCTTAGCTGAGAGGATTGGGGGAAAGGATATCATGGGAAATTTAAAGAAAAGATTTGGAAGAGCTGCTCAGGAAATTGTGAAAGTGAGCCATCGAGAAGTATAAAAGTGTTGCCAGTTGAGGTAATATAACAGATGTGTAGTAGACATAGTCAGCACAGTTTTGGAATTGTCTCCTTCTTTGTTTGGTACACATGGGTGGGAGCAAAGACAATGTCTGACCAGAGAAGTGGAGGGCCGAGGCTTTTCAGGGCAAAATCAGCAGTAGGTTAAGGGAGATACAAAAGATTAAAGAGAAGAGGATAGTGTAGAGTTGAATTGATTCATTTAAGGGTCCAAGATAGGGAAGGGAAGATAGTGTAGCCACTGTTGAGGTGATGACCTGAGAAAGAAATAATGAATTGATTGGGAAGTAATATTGTGAATGAAGAACAGGAGTGTTGGGGTTGTAAAGCACATGGAGAGCAGATTATGGTCAGACTGGGGGAATTCAAAGTTCGTGAACATGGAAGTGGTACATTTGTGGGGTATGACAAAATCAAGAGTTTTTCTATCCTTGTGTGTGACTGAGGGGTGGTGGTAGAGTAGGACATTGTAAAGGAAGTTGGAAGTTGAGGAATTGGGACTTGGGGGTTGAGGGAGTGTCACTATGTATGTTTAATTTCCTAGCATGAGGATAGGAGTTGAGGAGGAGAGAAAGATTATGACTTCAGCACTGAACTCACTGAGGAAAGAAAAGGAGTATATTGGAGGTCTGAAGGCAATAGCTTCCAGAATTTTGATTGAGTAGTTGATACCTCAAAGGAGAAGAGATTACTGATTCATGGAGGGGAAGGGAAAGCCTAGAAATGGCAGTTGGAAGCAAGAAATATTCTGGATCTTCTCTCCTTGACCAGGGAGAGGGTAGGGTGAAGGGGAATGAGTGAAAATAGAGCCAGTGTTGAAGAGGGTAGTGAGTGAGGCTGTGTCATCAGGAGGAAACTAGGTCTTAGCTGGAGTCAGAAGATATCATTAGTGGGAAAAGAAGATTTAAGAAGAAAGTGAGTTTGTTATCTATAGGGCAAGTATTCCAGAAAGCACAATGAAAGGAGTGGTAACTTTAGAGTAGGACATTGTCCCTTAACTTCTCTGGCTGTTAGTTTCCTCCCCTGTAAAATCATCTTGGACAAGATTACTTTTGAAATTGCATTTTTTACGAAACAATATCCTGTTAGCACCTTTATGAGAAGGAAGAGTGGATTTGGAGGCAGAGGCCCTGGGTTCAAATGCTAACTATGAGATTTGGGGCAGATCATATGGCCTCTCTAGACCTTAGTTTCTTCATCTTTAAAATGAGGGATTGCATTAGGTGAGGGGTAGGGAACCTGCACCCTCAAGACCACATGTGGCCCTTTAGGTCCTCAAGTATGGCCCTTTGACTGAATCCAAACTTTACAGAACACATTCCCTTAATAAAAAGATTTCTTCTGTAAAATTTGGACTCAGAGGTGGCTAGGTGGCACAGTAAATAGAGCACCGGCCCTGGAGTCAGGGGGACTTGAGTTCCAATTCGGCCTGAGGCACTTAACACAAAAACTAGCCATGTGACCTTGGGCAAGTCACTTAACCCCAACTGACCTCCAAAAAAGCAAGAAAAAAAAAATTGGACTCAGTCAAAGGGCTGCACCCAAGGACCTAGAAGGCCACATATGGCCTCAAGGCCTCAGGTTCCCTACCCTTGCACTAGATTATGTCAGTGTTTCCTTCCAGCTGTATATAGGCCATAAGCAGCAAAGCTGAGATTCAGGTCCCATGCTTCTTTCCTTTGTCCTGCACTCTTAAAGCCCAGTTTTGACCATTTTACTCTCCAATCTGAAGTTTGGAAATAGTGCTGTCGGTTTCATCTGTCAGGATAAAGTTTGCTAATAATATTATCTCTCATTCCCCAATTGATACATGGTCAAAGGATAGGAATAGGCAGTTTTTTGATGAAGAAATCAAAACCATATGTGCTCATTAAAAAAAAATGCTTTAAGTCATTACTGATCAGAGAAATGCAAATTAAACAACTTTGAGATCAGATTGGCTAAAATGATAGATACTCTTCAACTCGAGAGTGGCTAAACAAGTTGTGGTATATGATTGTGATGGAATACTACTGTGATAAAAGAAATGAACTGGTTGATTTTAGAAAAACATGGAGAGATTTGGACCTATGAAAGAAGATGTTATCCACCTCCAGAGGAAGAACTGACAAAAAGAAATATGTACAGTATGGTCTTACATATATGTGTATGTGTGTACACACATATATAATATATATATTATATATATACATATATTCATATATAATTGTAGCCTTTTCTAGGGTGATCAGGGAGGGAGAAAAAATAAAAAGTGCACAGAAGAGAACAAAAGAAAACTTAGAAGGAAGCACTGAAAAGCCGGGTAGCTTTGAAAACAGTATGTAGCATTTATTACATGTTTTTTTTTTTTTCTTTTTGGAGGGGGTGGGCAGGGCAAATGGGGTTAAGGTCACCTGACTAGGGAGTGTTAAGTGTCTGAGGCCCAGATTTGAACTCAGGTCCTCCTGACTCCATGGTCGGTGCTCTATTTACTGTGCCACTTAGCCCATCCATTACATAGGTTTTTTTTTAAAAAACAATGTAAACAGTTTGAAATGGAAATTGATTGTTTTATAATGAATCCTCTCCTTATGTTCTGCTGTGAACATAAAAATGTTCTTTTTTTCTTGTTTTGTATTTAAGTTTAAAATGAATAAAAAATAAAAAAAATATCACCTTCTTATTCCTAGATGCTGTGCTCCTCTTAATGAAGACTGAGAGAGTATATTAGTTTTATTGCCATTGTTTCTCATTATTGATATTGAGCCTATAGTACACTAAAATCCCCAGATCATTTTCAAGCTGTTTTATAGCCATGCATACCCCATTTTGGGTTCTTTCATGATCCCCTTGTCAATGCTCTCTCCCTTTTGACCACCACCAGCACCAACCACTGACTAACTGTCAGTGATGGGCAGGTAAGCCCATAATTCTAGGAATAATAACACCTCTTAGGCCACTGGTCCCACTTCTGCCCATCATCCAAGGGCTCAGCCCTTGTGGAGAATGGGCTTACCATCCTTACCAGCTGTTGACCAGTTGCCACCCCCAGGGCAGTTAAGCCAGTCTCACTCAAGGAAGAGGGCACCCTGAGGGAGAGATAGGAGACCTATGCAAGGCAAATTAAGCCACTAGGCAGAAGGGAAAAGGTAAGGTAGTAAGCGTTTATATAGTGCCTATTTTGTTCTAGACCCGGTGCTTTACAAATTTTATCTTCTTTGATCCTCCCAACACCACTCCTTGATAGGTGCTGTTATTATCTCCATTTTACAGTTGAGGACACTGAGACAAACAGGGTAAGTGACTTACCCAGGGTCACACAATCACTTTCTGAGGTTGGATTTAAACTCATGTCTTCCTGACTCCAGGCCCAGCTCTCTATCCACAGATCCATTTAGCTGCCTTACCACCATCATCTTGACCACCTGTAAAGCCAAGCACAAGCAGATCTCCAGAGGACTGGGGCTGCTGTGAATAGCTCTAAGGTCACATAGTATAGTGAATTCTCTATTTGGCAGTAAACATTCACAGAAACCAAAGTACAGCATTCACAATGATGTAACTTAACAACTTATCACTAATGTGACCACATAGTTTTAAACAAAAGATATCATTCATTAAATCCTTAACCCAATCATCCTTAAGGAGCAATCCTCCTTAAGGAACACAAAGTAAAGAGTACAAAGTTGTCCCTTCCCCAGATCACAGTAAATCCTGATCTTGTCAGTCAGCACTAAATACTCAACAAGAGGTCTTTTCATCTCATCCTCATCACCAAATATAATGCCAGTGCAATATTCACAGTGCCCATGGTGGCTATGAATATGCTGGTGTAGTTGTGAATCACAAAATATAAAGACTATCCACATGGAGGATCTAATCAAAGCATTTATTCAAATGCCAGGAAGCCAAGTCCCAAAACCAGAGAGCCAAATTCATCATAGTAACCATGAAGTTAGTACATGTTACCAGTGCAGTAATTCAGAATCTGTATGCAAATATACATCTATGTATATATAACATGAGGGCTTGCTTTAGCCTCTTACCTTAGTTACTTTTATTTGAGCTAAGGAATTTCT
This sequence comes from Gymnobelideus leadbeateri, assembly GCA_011680675.1. Lineage (NCBI taxonomy): Eukaryota > Metazoa > Chordata > Mammalia > Diprotodontia > Petauridae > Gymnobelideus > Gymnobelideus leadbeateri. The sequence continues at coordinate 449,681 of WOXC01012459.1, read as the reverse complement.
TTTTTTTTTTTAGAATGTAAATATAATCTTTATGTTTGTTGAATTGATTGAGGTACAGTTCTGACAATGTTATCCCTGCCTTCATAAACCTTTGATGGCTTGCAAACTCCTGAGCTTGTTACTTAGGGTCTTTTACAGTCTTGTAACCATACAAAACACTACTTCCCTTCATATATTCTAGGTATTACCTAAACTGGACTATTAGGTGTTCCCCAACATTGTTCTGTCCTCTCTATATGTATTCATATAGACTATCCCCCATGGGCACCATCTCCAGTTGTCCTGATCTGTATCTGACCACTGGACCCAGAATGGCTCCAGAGGAGAAAGTGAGGATGCTGACTTTGCACAGCCCTGCCTCATTTAAATCCAATTTATTTGCAAGTCACAGCATCATCTTCCTGATGTCATGGTCCTTTTTGAGAATAAAGAACAAACAAGAACAATAGACTACCACCCCCACCCCATCAATGCCTGAAAGACAATCCCCTTCATTTCTGATTGATGAAATCCTTCAGGTGCCAACTCCTCTACCAGCCCTTGCATGACCCAACCTAGCTAAAAATGATCTACTCATCCTGAAGTTTCTTTGTTGTTGTTGAGTCTTTTCAGACATGTCTGACCCCTTTTAGGGTTTCTTTGGCAAAGATACTGGACTGGTTTGCCATTTCCTTCTCCAACTCATTTTACAGATGAAGGAACTGAGGCAAACAGGGTTACATGACTTGCCCAGGATACACACAGCTAGTAAGTGTCTGAGGCCAGATTTGAATTTAGGGAGATGAATCTTCCTCACTCTAGGCCCAGTGTTCTATCCACTGAGCTACCTAGCTACCTCATAAAACAAATCCAGACATTGTCTATGTTTGACAGTATATGTCTCATGTTGTTTGGTTTTTCAGTAGTGTCTGACTCTTCATGACCCCATTTGGGGTTTTCTTGGCAAAGATACTAGAGTGGTTTACCATTTCATTCTTCACTGGATTAAGACAAGCAGAGGTTAAGTGACTTGTTCAGGGTCACACAGCTGGCGAGTATCTGAAGCCAGACCTGAACTCAGGTCCTCCTGATTCCAGGCCTAGCGCTCCATCCACTGAGCAATCCATTTCTCATGGCACTTTTAAAAATTGTTGTCATCTTTGTCTCCCAAATGTTTTTCCTTCCACCATATTTGTGTAACCCTTGCATTAGAGATCAGCACATGACATAAAGAGTCCAGGTATACTTTAAGAAATTTTTTTTTCTCTGACTTATTGCCCCAAATGGAAAAATTAGAGACTTCCCAGAGAAACAAAATAGACATTTTGTTGTTACCAACTCATAGAAACAAATAAGTTGATGAAGCTAGAGGAAGGAAAAAGGTTATTTAGGTTCATTGATTTAGAAGGAAGGGGGTATATAGGTGGGGTAAGGAATTTCTTTGAAGGGGTTATAACATTACTCGTGCATTTTCACTGGGGTTTACCTAGGACATTTATCATATTTCTATGTACTGAGAGATCATGCGATGACAATGAATTGTGTTAAACCTATGTAGCTGTGGTGGTTACTCAGTTATTTAGTTTTTTCTTGAATATGAAAATCAGAATGATTGAAGGAATGTTTAATGTAATGTCACTATATATATAAATATATATATATATAATGGATTTCTGTGTTTACTATATCAGTGTAAAATAAAGAATCCATTTTATTTTTGAATGCATTTACATACTGATTAAACTGTCTTAACTCTGAGTTTTTGGACAGGTAATACATTATTTGACTTTTTCTCAAACTTTGAAACCTCTAGCGTAAATGTATACCGAGAACAAATTTGATGCTATACTCTGCAGCATTTTAGTATGATTGATTGCTTAAGTACTTTTCAATAGTAAAAGTTCTCTGTAGTTAATTTTTCAGAATTCATATAAATGACTACTAAACATAATTTATTCAAAAATCCTTTTAATCTAACACTGAGTTCCAAAATCAGTACTAACCATTTAACTCTTTTTGTAGTCAAGAATATTTATTCAAGCACCTGCCATTAATCTTGACATAATTTTCCATTACATTGTATTACTTTATATTAATGGGAAATTAGATTGATGTTGAATCTTACTCTCCCTCTCCTTTTTCTTTTTTTATACTTACAGGAGAGGTCTGCTGACAATTTATATGGCCAACTTGGTAAGTAATCTTTTCATTAAGGCTGATGCAAATGATCTGTTTTTAAAAATCCACCTTAATTGGTTAAATAGCCCCACCTAAGTCTTAGAACATTTTCCATTTTTGCTTTCAGTTATTTTACTTTAAATAATAATCTGAAAAACCCTCTCAATTTACTATTTGTTTCTGTTCCATGTAGTTTGTTTCATTTTCTAGACTTGATGGAGAGGGCTGAACCTTTTTGATAGATTTATTTTATACCCTGAAACACTTAAACTTTGTCAGTTACATCTGTGGCACATTTAATAACTGTAGCCTGTTGGGGGTGGTGTGGTGCAAATTGAAGAACTTTACACTAAATTGAAATTCTGTAGTCTTGTCTGGCCTGGTTTATATTTGCAAGCTAATGCACTGAAAAATACTAATCAAAGAGAAATGTTTGTATTGAAAAACTTTTAAGGCTATTTTTCGCAATATTTATCTAAATTCTAAAACTAAGAAAATTACTGATAAGACAAGTTAAGCAATAATATAATGACCATTGGCTAGGAAGTATTACCTCATGTATATTTAAGAATTTTGTTAAATTAGATACTATAGTGAGAGAGCACAATACTATAAACAGCTTTTTTAAAGACTTCAGAAAATATACCAGTGCTGTGGTTAAGCAGTTGAGGAAAACATGGAGTGGGTAATGTTGCTTAGAATTTTCATACATGCCTGTGAAATCAACCAGAGATTCTGTTGAAAAATACTTTATGAATCAGAAATGAGATAACAAGAAGGACTGTTATTGAAAATGTTTGCTAGAATTGGGAGCTGATTGTAGTTTATTAGCTAATACTTGAATATTCTATACAAGAGATTATCATAGTCACCAGTCCTGGAGATCACATACAACTACGATCCTTTTCTAAGCTACTTGGTATATATAATATATACTGTAATAAAAAGTCATTTCTAAAATGCTAAGTAGTGTCATTATAATATATTTCATATAGTCTCAAAACTGTGGTGGAAAGTAAAGTTTAATAATAATAATAAGAATAGAGTAGGTTTGCATAGAATGTGAAGTACTTGTGTGATTTATTTCATTTGGTCCTTACAACCCTGTGAAATGTCAGGAGCCAAGAATTATTTGAAGAAACTGAAACTCATCAAAGGGAAATGAATAATCCAAAGTCGAACAGCTAGCTAATAAGAAGAGAGGTACTTATAGAAAAATACTTCTTTTGTCAGACATCTTATCAGAGTTGTAGATGAGCAGCAATAGTCCTAGGCAGTTATTATTTACAGGTACAGTGGAAAAACTTATAGATGAGTAGAACAAACTAATGGGTTTATGAGGGAGATGTTTTATTGTATGGCAAAATGTAAACTGACCTCCTTCTGACTTAGAATTACATGTTGACTCCAGTAGTACATAAGGATGAATTACTTATGGACAAGAAAAATCACAAGTAGAGGGGTGGCAAGGTGGTGCAGAGAATACAACACCAGCCCTGGAGTAGGAGGACCTGAGTTCAAATTCGGCCTCAGACACTTAATACAGATACTAGCCATGTGACCTTGGACAAGTCACTTAATCCCAATTGTCCTCCAAAAAGCAAAAAAAGAAAAAAAAGAAAAGTCACAAGTAGCTGATTGAATCAGAGTGGTAGAAGTATATTATGGGAACAGACCCAATTCTAATTCAGTCCTCTCATTTTACCTGAGGAAACAGCTCTAGAGAGGTTAAATGACTTTAATCAGTGACTTGAAACTTAGATGACCTGCCTTTTCATTCACTGCTTTGTCCAGCATAGGATAGTGAAAGAATGTTGCTGTCAGAATAGTCCAAAGTTTTAGAAGAATATATTAGTTTTAAGAGAAATTTTTTTATTATTTAGTATTGTGGCTAAATGACTGTTATATGGGACAGTTGAAGGTGGCCAGGACTTTGAGACTCAAGAAAGTCAGTAAAAACAAGGTGTGCAGTCTAGAATGGATCCAGTAGTAGACACATCAAAGAAATCTTGACAAATGGTTGGAATCTCTGAAGTGTGGTAGCAAGCATTAGTTGGAAATCTTAGTGGGCATCTTAACAGAGGTAACAGTGGGCAGGAGGGAAATTTCCTGGCAGGCATATGAAATATGTTGTCAAGATAGTTGCAGAGCAAGTACTTCTGGTTCAGGTATGCAGGTAGTCAGTGTTTGTTGGTCTACTAGCCAGTGATGTGGCCCCAAGTATATAGTCTGTGATACAGAGGAATTTGCTAGCCTCTTGGCCAGACTGATGAGACCAAGATGGGACCTTTGGTTCCAGAGGACCTGAAACATTGGACAGGACTGTGGAAGAGCAACACATTCATCATGATGGAGAATGGGGGGTGAGAGTAAAATAAGATAAAATTCCAGTATTGGAGACAAGTTGAAGGATAAGTTCCAAATGAATAAGACGGAAATCTATTTTTTTAGAAGTCCGAAAAGGGTTAGTTACAGAAGTATCTTGTTGCTGAACCATATTGGCTATGAATATATGGGTCTTTTTATTTTCTTGGCACAGAGTTGATTGTTTGGAAGCATGTGGAAGCAGGGAACCAGACTGATAATAATAGTTTTAAGCTTTATACTCAGAGTATGAGTTAGGTGTATTCTAATCAGTTTTTGAATGAGACCTTGCCTATAGAAACTATCTCAAGATGAAACTATGGATATATTCAGCTGTCCTGAAGATCATTTTTTTTAAACAGATATTTGAGAAAGCTGTCAAAATGTACTTTGGTGTTTGTTTCTTTAAAGTAGCATCTCCTTAACTGCTTAATATTTGATATTATGCTGCTGTAATAAACTTACAGTTTTAAATTTAAAAGAAGATGAAATGTGGCAATATATTTTATAGGAGATACATTTGATCCAGAAAGCTATAAATAGATTAAAAAGGAAAAGATTCAGAATTTACCATGTGTTCTATCTAAATTAGGCAAAGCACTATTGAAAAGAGATGAAATTTTATTTTTTTTGTTTTTAAATGGAGCATTAATGATTGATCTGGATCTTAACTAAAGCATTTGCCTTGTAATTTGGACTACATTCATCAAGGGACTTGCTATGCTTTGGTGACAGTATTTTCTGATTATAGAAAAAATAAGTGAGGTAAAATTCTCTTTTGCTGAATTATTAAGCTAGTTATAACCTCATGCTAAATGTCAATCTGTCAATTAGTAACATTTATTAAATACCCACTGTGTGCCAGGGACTATGGGATTTAAAGAAAGGCAAAAAACCAGTTCCTACCCTTAAACTCATAATCTAATGGAGAAAAAATGTAAACAACTATGTACAAACAAGTTATATACAGGATTAATAAGAAATAATTGAGGAAAGGCACTAGAATTAAAATAGATTAGGAAAGGTTTCCTTTAGAAAGTAGAATTTAAATTGGGACTTGAATGAAGAAAGCCAGGCAATCTAAAAGTTGGAGATTAAGAGAGAGAACCTTCCAGGCATAGGGGACAGCTGGTTGAAACACCCAGAACTGGGATGTGGAATGTCTTGTGTGAAGAAGAGCAAGGAAATGGTGTCACTGGGTTGAAGTGTATATGGAGAGGGGTGTGCCTAAGAAAACCTGAAAGTTAAGGGGAGGGATTAAGTTATTAAAGACTTTGAATGCCAAATAGAAGACTTTGGATTTAATCCTAAAAGTAATAGGGAACCAACAGAGTTTATTGAAAAGGGTTGGACCTGCACTTTAGAAAAGTTACTTTAGTGGTTGAGTAGATGATGAGCTAGAGTGGGGAAAGACTTTGGGCAGGCAGATCAACCAACAGGTTATTGTATTTGTCCAGTGTAGCGGCAAGCACCCCAACATCCCCAGGGTGACTGCCAACACAGGTTCTTAGATCTGCTTTTCAAAAGGAAAGCAACTCAAAATGGGTTAACAAGCTTACTTTAATCAAACAAACATACATTACCTAGTTCAGGGGAAAAAGGTCAGCACCCCGAACCTCAGAGTTACAGAACTTACAGATCAAACAGACAGGCTTCCAAACTGTCCTACCATTATATCAACACCAAATCACAGTTACCAGAGAGGGAAGCATCAACATCTGGGTTTTCAAAGCCGGGGGGCTCTCAACAACGGCTTCCCAGAGTCTCATCTGGTCAAATCACACAACACTTCTCAAAGTGAGCCCCAAAGCAAAGCCTCTCCTAAGGGTTTATATAGCCTTTTCCTGGCTCAGAGAATGTAACAACCTTCTGGACCCACTGCCCAATCACAAAGTATCAAGGTGTGGGCTTTCCTGAAAAACAAGCCTCCCACCACAGGCTCCAGGTGCACTTAAGCTAGGGGCAGGGAAGATCTTTAAATTTGCATTTCCATTACATCCAGGTATGAGGAGGTCAGCATCTGTACCACAGTGGTGATAGTATCAGAGGAGAGGCGGGATAGGTTTATTTGAGAGTTGTTCAAAGGTGAAAGTGATGGGTCTTGGCAATAGATTGGATATGGGGAAGGTGTTTAGCAAGGCATTGAATGTGATACCTAGGTTTCAAGCCTAGAGGATCTAAGAGGAAGAGGAGGATGCCCTTGCAGAATAGGACAGTTTGGATGTGGAGAGGGGAAAGATAATGGATTTAGTTTTGGACATGTTGAGTTTAAAATACCTATATTACATTCAGTTTGAGATATCTAATAGGCAGTTGGAGGTGCAAAACTAAAGTTCAGAAGAGAGGTTAGGACTGGATAAGTAGATCTGAGAATTACAAACATAAAGATGATGATTAAATCAATGGGAAATGATGATATCACCGAATGAAATAGTATACAGAGAGAAGAGAAGATGGCTCAGGATAGAGCCTCGTGGGACACATGAGGGGATGATCTGAATGGAGAGCCAGCAAAGGAGGCTGAGAAGGAGCAGTCAGATAGGTAGGAGCAGAGCCAGGTGATAGTGGTATCCCAAAAACTTAGAAGAGACTATCAAGGAATAGAGGGTGAGCAGCAGTATCAGAGGCTGCAGAGAGGTCAAGAAGCATGAGGATGGAGAAAAGATGATTGAATTGGGCAATTAAGAAATTATTGGTAATTTTGGAGAGAGTAGTTTCAATTGAATGAGTTCAGAACCCAGACTATAGAGAGTCAAGAGAGTGAGGAGAGGAAGTAGAGGCACTTATTATAGATAGAGTTTAGACAGAAAAGGCAGGAGGGATATGGAACAACTTAGTGGGGATGGAAGGACCAGATGAAGAGGTTTTTTTCCCTCTGAATTAAAGGAGCCATTAGCATGTTTGCAGGCAGTAGTGAAAGAGCCATTGGACAGGGAGAGGTCCAAGATAAATTAGAAAATGGGGATGAGAGAAGGGGCAGTCTGCTGGAGAAGACAGGGTGGAATGAAATCGCTTGAGATAGAGGGGCAAAGGTAAGTATCAGAACATAATATGATATATGAAGAATGCTTTGCTTGGAGTCAGGAGAGACTTGTGTTTGACTTATGCTAGTTATATGATCATGTACAAATTACTTTATCTGTAAAATGGGAATGATAATATAGGTAATACCTTCCTCACAGCATTATTGTGGCAGTCAAATGAAATAATAATTAAATAATGAAACTTAATAGATTCAACAGATATCAAATGACAGGTTACTAATATGGGTAATTTTAAAATCAAAGGCAAATTAACAGTAAAACAGAAATACAGTAAATTTTTTAAAGTATGCAGTCAAAACAGCTTCAAGGAAAATTGAATACTACCTGTTAAGAATGTTTTTACTGGTATCAAAAGACTTTTAAAAAGTAAATACTAATTTATTAAAGCTGAGATTTGTACTGCACTAGTATAGTTTTCCTTGAAGCTGTTTTGATTACATACTTTAAAAAACTTACTGTATTTCTGTTTTACTGTTAATTTGCTTTTGATTTTAAAATTACCCATATTAGTAACCTATAATTTGATATCTGTTGAAATCTGTTGTTTCATTCTTTTGTGATATTCAGCATTCACCATGACTACCCCTGTCTTCTAGATGGAAAACTTCTAATATAAAAGCATGAAGCTTCTGAGTAACCTGCGTACCTTTGTTTCTTCTGTTTCTTGATCCTAGCCTATCTTTTCCCTGCAAAGTGAAAGTGCTAACTGTAGAGGCAAAAGCATTTTATTCCAGTTAGGCTAGGACACATTCTAAATTCTTATGAGGTCATTTCTTTAAGATATTAAGACTCCCTATAATGAATATATAAGAGAAAATAAGCAGTATAATTTATGTCTTTACCATCAACTTTATCATTGATAGTAACAAATATTTATTGATCTTCTATGTTGTAAAATTACTGGGTAGAAAGAGCTATGGAAGATCTAGGAATTTGTAATCTGATTGTGAGTTAGGATATAGAGGGGTGTGTGCGTGTGTTTGTGTGTGTGTGTGTGTGTGTGTGTGTGTGTATGTGTGTGTAAAGATAACTAATAAGATAGCTTAAGGTAAGGGCCAAATCAATAGTGTAGGCAGCAAGTGCTTTAGGAATTCAGAGGAAGCAGATCACTGTGGAATGAGGCATTTGGAAAGGGTGGTATAAAGGATAGAGGACTTGAGTTTGACTTTGAAGGGCAGAAAAATTGCTGCTCATTAACGGACTTCATTTGTGGTGCTTCTTCCTACCTCCCCTCAAGGTTCAGCTCAAGTGCCACCACACAGAACTTTTCCTGATTTCTCCTTGCTCCCACCCACAACTTGTTTGTGCTCTTTCTAACTACTGAAGTTACTTATATATTTTTATATTACTTATTTGTGTGCATACTTTCTTCCCAGTAGAATGTAAGTTCCTTGAGGGCAGGATTATTTAGTTTTTGCCTTTATTTACATATCACCTAGGACAATATATTATATTTAGTAGGAATTTAATAAATACTTGTTGAATTGAATTAAGGATACATACTTATTTTTTTCTTTATGGTGCTTCATATCTACCTATTGACCTGAAGAAGCAAGAATTAGAAACAGTGGTTAGAGTTGCCACTTGTCGGGCTTTTCATGGGTGAGGTCGATTTGGTTAACTCTTGGAGACTAGGGCTTGAAAATACATGCATTTAGTATAGAGTTCTTTTTTTCCATAAGTAAAAATTGTCTTGCCAAGCCCCTTATGATTTTACATCTCACTCCTGGAACGTTAGGAGGTCTTGACTGCTAACCAGTGTAATGGCTTTTAGTTATTATGTTGATAACTTTCATCCTTAAGAAAAGTTATAAGCTAAAGTTTTCTTTAAGTATTTTCCTAAAGAGCGAAATGAAACAAGTTGTATATTTAATAACTGTTATCTTTATTTAATAACTGTTTATTTTTATTTAATTTTTATTTATTATTTATATATTTATTATTAAATAAATAACTTTATTTAATAACTGTTATCTTTATTAACTTTGTTCAGGGCTATTATCATTTATCATATGTAATTTATTGTGCTTGGAAAAAATGAACAAATATAAAATTATACTGTTTTAGACTAAGAATTGGGGGATTTGGCTATGAACATTTTTTCTAAAAAATGAATAAAAGGTTTTAGAGAAATGGTAAGAAACCATGGCTTAAATGTTTTGCTTGGCTCTTGCCAAATGTCTGGCCCTAAAGTGGTAGAAGAAGTTTCTTGGGGCTAACATGCCAAAGCCAATTAGCCCTGTCAGTTCACAAAAACACCAGCTGCCAGCATTGAACTTTGTTACTTTATGATTTGAAAGTGAAGACATAAGCAAAGTTGGAGTTCATATGACTTTCCATTTAAAAATCACCTGGAAAGATTTATTATGCTAGTCATTACAATGACCCAAGGTTTTCAGTCTTTCAAAGTCAATTACAAACTGCTACTAGTTATCTAGATTTTGATGTCAAATATTATGTTAATCAAATGATGCCTAAAATTATGTTTAGGACAGTTATGAGAAACAGTACTTTAAGACATCTTTGTATCCTGTCTCTCCGAGTCTTTGAGTGAGAAACCATGTATTCCAATATTTTCATATTTTAATCTATGTATTATTCTATTCAACCATATTACACAAACATTTTTCCATTTTTATTAAATTCTAATATGTAGGATATTTCAAACATTTTTTGCCGTTGTGAAACTGATACATCTTTGATTATTTTAAGCATCTGTATTTGATTTTTTAAATACAAAGTATGAAAATGATGATCATATGCTGTTTTTTTTTTTTTACAAAATCATGTTTTTTCAGTTCATCAGATGTTTATTTTGTTATTTCTCAGTGTTTTCTAGGTCATTTGGAAGATTTAGAAGGAATATAATGTAACAACTCTCTTCAAGAAACTCAGACTTAAAAAAAATCATACTCTAGTGGGAAGATAAAACAGAGAAACAAGAGCCAGTTTAAAAAACGAAACAGTTCCCTCTGGGATGAGATGCTGGAATGAGTGTTGTGGACAAGAAAACATGGTGTAGAGAGGACTTTGGTTTAGAGTCAGTGAATAAGGATTTTGGTCCTATTTCTACTGTTTACTACTTGTGTGACCTTACACACATCGTTTAACCTCATTAGGCTTTGTTTTCTTCATTTTTAAAATGGAGGGGTTGTATGAAAAATAATTGTATTGTTGTATTTCCAAATAATGCTATAATTGTATTTCCAAATAATGCTATAATTATTATAGGGGGACAGAATAGAGAAAGTATCTTGGTGCAGCTAGAGGCATTAGAAAGGCTCTGTGAAAGAGGTGGGAATTGAGCTGAAGCTCTTATCAATGAAGACGACTTCTTGGCATGAGGAAGAAGAAGGTTGTTTATATAGGGAGAAATAGCACAGTGCCTGGTACACAGTAGGTGCTTAATAATTGCTAGTTGACTGACCTACAGCATGGGCAAAACCTCTGAGGCTTGATTAGGCCTGGTTTTTTCAGAGGATAGTGAGGAAATTAGCCTGAGGTGGGGGTGTGTGCATGTGTTTGTTTGTTGTTTCTCCTTATGCAAAGTATCCATCCTAAGGGCAGAAACTGTTTCATTTTTGTCTTTGTATCCCCAGTGCCTACATGCTTTATGAATGTTATTCTCGTTCCTTCTTTGTTTTCAATATCACAAGGTGATGTCTTGACTTGTGCTTGAATTGGATTTAAGTGAGTCAGAGGTGCACATAGTCGTCAGCCTCACTCTCTCTTCCAGAGTCATCCAAGTCCAGTGGCAAGACGAAAGTCAGGGCAGCTGGTGATGGCCTGGGATGCAGTGGATGACCTTGGTATCTTTGATGTCTGACCAAACTCCAACTTCTGCTGCTTTCGTGGCCGTTGGAACCAATTGTTTTCATCCACCCATTACATCAGGGGAAATCTTCACATGCTTGAGGTAGACGTCCGCTTAACTCACGGATAGGTTTCAGACCTATGGGTTACCTTCAGCCTGTTTTAACCCATCTGCCAAGAAGGTTTTACCGGGGTGTAGTTGCTGTGCATGCTAGAGCTTCTGATTGATTGAAAAAGGCAGGTCCTACTAGGTGCTTTCACTGTGTTTTCTCTATTTCATAGTGAATGATTTGAGCCGTTCTTTCATTTGGTGGCTAATAGTTTGTAATTCTTGTAATTTCTGTGTTTGTCACTATTATTTTTGCTTTCTGCTATTTTGATAATGTGACTGGAACTCTTGCTTTTTTGGATGTGCCTCATACATAGTAAATTGTTCCGACCTCTTATTTTGTTTCTGTTTGTTTTTGCTTTGTACATTTTTTTTTTTTTTTGGATCTAAGCATAGTTAAACAGATAAAATGCCCTGATACTTTAAGAAAGCGAGAATAAGTCTCAAGAAGATCTTGAATGACCTCAAATGGCTTTTGATCAGAATAGTATTTAGATTGATTGAGGAAATTTACTAATGCCCAGTGAGTCTATTTTAAAATAATAGACCAGAAAGGGCAAAGGAAGAAGGGAGAGGAAGACATTGGAACATCTAGAATTGAGCTGGAAAGAATTGGAAGCTAATGGGCAACCAGGAAATGGGAAGGTAGAACTGAGTCTGTCAGAGAAGGGATATCCCAAGGAAGACAATGAGCCCTATGGGCCCTTTAAAGCAAAATATGTCAGCTGATACTATGAGTTTGACTAGCTTCCTCAATGACTCTGTAAGGCTCAGAAAACAGTCTACTCTTTCTTGAACTTTCCTTAGTGGGACATTGCTGCCAACAGACGTAATATGCTATGCTGTTTCTTTGACTAATATTTCTGGTAACCTAAATTTTTGCCTCAATCACAGGGATTAATTTAGAAAAAGATACAAATATAAATTAAGATAGATATCCATAGTTTTCTCTGTGGAAGAATTATCTCCATACTGGAAAGGGTACAAAGGCCATGGCTAAGACGAAATTCAGGCTTGAGATAAATTAGGAAGGAAGGAAGCACCTAACTGCTTCAGATAAGTTCATGTCTTCAGGCACAGATATGTTATATCCTAGGCTTTCAGGATTTGTCATAGTAATATCATGATAAAAACAAAAGCATATATGTTAGCCACCATGAGTTCATTAAAACTTGAAATGTCAAAACTAAGATCTTGTCCCTTTCTTATATATTACATAGAGAAATGATGTAATCTTATTGTATATTTCAGGTAGGTATTTGATAAAGTATTTTAAGATATTATTATGTACAAACTCACAATTATGAACTTGGTATTATTGTAATTAGATAGATTAGAAGCTGCTCAAAACCCATATCCATAGAATCTAATGTATTGATTTCATCCTAGATAAGAGTTCTATTGTTATGTGCTATAGGAGCTATGTAAAAATAGGCTATTTTGTACCTGAATCATATAGCACTCCTCATCTGGCAGCAGTTTTTTAATAGCCTTTGGAACACAAAGAAATGGGTTTTGCAGTTTTATTAGTTTTCCAAATGTGAACTTGTAAAATGGTTGTCTATTAGTCACCTTGCTTAAGTACAAGCTAAAATCTGGAAGATAGAGTAGGAGGCCGTTCCAGGTCCTCAATCTCAATTAAATTGTAAATTAAGGTTACAGCAATGAAATTTTGAAAAATAGCCACCATTATAGTGTCTTGTCTTTCTTTTTTTTTTCTTTTTGGAGGGCAATTGGGGTTAAGTGACTTGCCCAAAGTCACAAGGCTAGTAAGTGTGTCAGCTATCTGAGGCCGGATTTGAACTCAGGTCCTTCTGACTCCAGGGCTGGTGCTCTATTCATTGTGCCACCTAGCTGCCCTTATAGTGTATTTCTTATCACTACATGGTAGTAGTCAGCTTCCTGTATGTTTCCAGCACCACCTTTGTAAAGAAGCAAAATTTAAGTTTATTTTAGGGAAGAACTTCCCAACAACCTGAGTAGAATGTGTTAACTTGGCAGTGTGAATTTCCCTTTGTTGTAGGTCTTGAAGCAGTAGTCTGTGGTTCAGTGAGTTGAAAATAATTCTTTTCAATGTATGAGTTAGTGTGGATGGTCACTGAGTTCCCTTCTAACTCTGAAGTTATGTGATTTTGTGATTTGAGAATCAGAAATGACATAAAATGAAGAATATTGTGTCATTGAAATTAAAGGGCAAGAACAACAATTGTCATTGCTTCTGAATGTATATTTTTGTTTCTGATATATTTTTATTTGTTTTATTTTGAGCCCCATTAAAGTATAAAAATAGCAGAGACCTTGTCTTTTATTTATCTTGAAACTTTTTGCTGTGATTCCTAGTATGTTTCATATATAAATAATGATAATATCTTGCATTTTTGTATAAGACTTTAGAGTTTTCCTCCATGATCCCTTTGGATTTTTATGGTTACTTTAGGGTAGATAGCATTGACCTCATTTTACAAATGAAGACGTGCTCAGGGATTTTAAAATTATTTGTTCAGTCACATAGTAGTTGAGAAAAAGTACTGCCTTGGGAATCAGAGGAATTGTTTACAAATCCTTCTTCTGATGCTTACTATCTGTGCGATCTTGGTCAAGTTTGTTAACTTCTGTGGCCTTCAGTTTCCTCATCTGTAAAATGAAGAGGCTGGAATAGCTGGCCTCGCTAGCTCTAGATCCATTTCTGGATACTCCTTTTCTTGGCTGTCATACTGCTTCTAAATGGCAGAGCTGCTTAGATTCTGGATTTCATAAAACATGATCCTTCAGTGGATTTCTGACTTCATTGGTGTAGTACTCTCTTCATTGTTGAAGATTATAATCTATCCACACCATCATGTCCTGTGCTATTGTCCATGTAATTGCTTTAAAGGAGATCCATATGTTATGTTCAGGATCTTTCTCTAGACCTCTGGATATTATGTGGCTTCCATGTTACATGGCACACATCATCTACCATCTGTAATCCTTGCTTTCATTATATGGTATTCACACACTAGCCCATTGCCTTTTCCCATCATTTTTCTCTCAGATTGTATACATACTTCAGTCAAAAAACATTTATTAAGTATTGCCTATGTGCCAGGCATTGGTGAAAAAAAGACAAAAAGGAAACAGTCCCTGTTCTTGGACAGCTTACATTCTGCTGGATGAGACAATATATAAATAATCATATAAAATAATGATAAGATCATTTGGTGGCTGTTGGGGAATGGGTATTTGAAGCTTATGGGAACCGAGAGAAGCTTTATACTGAAGGTGGTGCTTGAGTTGAATTTTGAAGGAAGTCAGGGATTCGTTATATCACTTTTCTTTTGCTAGTCTTCTTGGCAATGTGTTACAACCTGCTCACATCTACCATGTACCTCGCCATGCAGTTGGCATAGTGGAGAGAGTGCTGGACCTGTAGTCGGGAAGATGTGACTTCAAAGACACATTTTTTGTGTGTCAAATTTGTCTCAAATTTCTCATCAGTAAAATAACGATATTAACACCCTACCTCTCAAGGTTATTGTGAAGATTAAACAAATAAGATAATTTTTAAAAACACATTTAGCATAATACCTGGCACATAGTAGGTACTATATTAATTCCTACTCCCACACCATCCCCTTTTCCTTTCAGTTCCCAACCAAATTGTCCTCTGGCTGACCTAAATCTTTAATTCTGCAGAGACCAGTATTCTGCAACTTGCAGCCAAGAAGCATAACTAGAAGAAAAAATAAGATGGGTCTTTGTTTTAAGGAGAATCTTGCTGTCATTAAAAACACTGGGCAGTTTCCCAAAAGGCAATCCATCTTGTCATTTCTCCTCCTGTTCAGTTCTGGGCACATTTCATGTTCTGTCCACAACATCTGCCCAAGTTATATGTACTGACAGTCAGCTCTGTGCATTGTTCATCCAGCTGCAGCATGGTCTTGATAATATTGATTCTTCATCTGCTTCATTTTAACATTTCCTCCTGTGGACAGTTAGGTTGACTTTTTTTTTTCCTGATTATATATCTTACTTAAGAGACTGCACTATTCAGAAATTGATGGACTCAGCACACTGTCACCTACCTCAGGAATCTGTGGAAGACCTTATAATCTGCAGGAAATCCTTCTTTTTGCATTCTGTGCTTGACAGTTAACTTTCATCTTCTTGTTTTATCTCACCATTGATGTTAAGAATTAGAAGGTTGTAAAACAAAGTCATCTCTGTTATATCTTTATTTCTAGGAATCCTGTGTGATTTTAATATATATATATCTTGGAGAAAACTTTTTGAAGCATAACTTTTAAGATGGTATTCTTTGCATCTTTGGCCTATGAAAGGCCAAAAGTCTGGGGAAGTTTCTGGACTCCTGAGAATTACGTTTTTAAATGCAAAAAATAAAATAAATGAAATTCTAAAAGAAAACCAATTATATTGGAAGTTGTCAAGATATTTTTTAAAAAAAATTCACAGACCTCAGGTTAAGAACCTGTAGACTATCATACCTCCATCAAATGTGTTTTTGATATATGTGCATATTTATATTATTATTATAATTTTTTGCTTTTTGGAGGGGGGAGTGTAGGGCTATTGGGGTTAAGTGACTCTCCCAAGGTCACATGGCTAGTTTCTGTGTTAAGTGTCAGAGGTGGATTTGAACTCAGGTCCTTCTAACTCCAGGGCTGGTGCTCTATTCACTGTGCCACCTAGCTGCCCCTGTATATATTTTTTAATGCAAATTTTTGTAGAGATGGGAAAATAAACTATTTTACAATAATTTTCTTTGAGTAGTAATAAGATCTGAGTTGGTTTTTTTTTTTTTTGACAGCAGTTGGGGTTAGGTGACTTGCCCAAGGTCACACGGCTAGTTTTTGTGTTAAGTGTCTGAGGCCGAATTTGAACTCAGGTCCTCCTCCCTCCAGGGCTGGTGCTCTATTCACTGGATGACCTAGCCGCCCTGAGATCTGAGATGTTAACGAAGTTTTTGGTATACTGACCTTTTCAGATGTCATGAGTTGCTAACTCTCAAAATTTTGTTTTATGCATTGTAGAATTCCTCTGAGTATTCTTGGACTAGTCTTCTTGCTTGTCTTATTTTTAGTACCATTTCTATATCCTCATTAGAGTTGAAATTTTGTTGTTCCAGTTTTGTTGATGAAGAAAAGAGAGTATGTTCTAGAAATCATAATAAAAGATGGAACTCCAGAAATAATTGAAAAATATAGCAGCAGTTGCAGGGCAGAACATGCTCATTCCATTTATGACCTTTAATTAAAGTTTACATCCGGAGGTCTGGCATGTAATTATAGTGTTTAAAAAAAATTAACACAACTTAGAATGCTTCAGGCTTGAGACATGGAATGTTAAGTTTAAACACACTCTGGTGATCATGCTTGTATCACACTAGTCTGGAAAATAAATGTTCAGCTAAACTTAAAGAAGTTGAATTATTTGGATGTTACGTTTATGCAAAGCCAACTAACCAGTATAGTTAATAGCTAATTCATTACCTTCTAAGAAATGCAGTAATGCAGTTTCTTATTCATTATCTGCATCCTTTCACATATAACCAGATTCCAGAACAACCTTTTGATTTCCTTGTGGAACTTTTCCATATTATCCATAACCAATACTCAAAGAGAGTAAATGAGATAAGTCCTAAATTCAAATGTAAACATGTAGATTACAAAGCCATTATTGGTACTTTTATTTGGAAAGCTCTGCTTTGGTATATCATTTGATTCGATTATTTTATGTTCTGTCTAAAAGATATTTTAATAGTTAAGGCTTTCTGTACTTGTTTTGTTTTCCCTTTTGAAGTAAGAAGAAATAAGGCATGTCTACATAGTTGATATAAGAAACTTTTGAGGTAAGAGTGAACAACTTATGCTTACTTGGGAGCTTAATTATGATTTTAAATAACTTGATGTAGTAGCAGACATTCAAATTGGAGTTAGAAGACCTGGGGATGAAATAAAATTACGCACATTAAAGCATTTTCTAAGCTCCAGATCAGGGCAATATGTCATTAAAAGATTCTGAAATTTATTTCTTTTGTTTGAAAGAAGAAATGAATATTTGAATGGCAAGTGCCCAAACCTTTACTCTTTTGATTATCTCCATTTCAACCTTTATGTAGCTTTTTTTTGACCTCTCTCCTCCCCCTTCTACCCCTATTAGACTTTGAGGCCCTTGAGAGCAGAGACTGCCTTTTTACCTTCCTTTGTATCACCAGTGCTTAGCACAATGCCTGGAACATTGTAGACACTTAATAAATGTTTATTGACTGACTGGTAACTATCTTTCCTTCTCTCTCTCTCTCTCTCTCTCTCTCTCTCTCTCTCTCTCTTTTTCTGTGTGTGTCTCTCTTTCATTAACTTGAGTGATAACTTGTGGCAAATTTTCAGAAGTAAATCACAGATTTGTACTGAGAATTGTTTAAGATCTACCAATGCTAAGTACTTTTTCTTTTTTAATTTTTAGTTTACATTATTCATTTCTACAAGATTTTGAGATACAAATTTTCTCCCCAATTTTCCCTACCCACCACCCCAAAACAGCGTTCCCACTGAATATCCCTTCCCTCAATCTGCTCTCTCCCATATCTTCCCCCACTCCCCCTTCAGCGTTCCAGTAGGGCAGGGTGGATCTCTCTGCTCCAGTGCCTGTGTCTCTCATTTCCCAGTTACATGTAAAATATTAATAATAATATGTATATATATTTTTAAACATTTTATTTTAAAACTTTGGATTCCAGATTCTTTCCCTTCCTCCCTTGTCACCCACCTTCACTGGGAAGATAAGCAGTTCATTATGGGTTGTACATGAGTAGCTACTCAAAACATTTCTATAGTGGATATATTGCAGAAGACTGACTATATTTCCCTCTGTGCTATCCCACCCTACCCCCCAACTTGTTCTATTCTCTACTTTGATCCTTTCCCTTTTCAAAAGTGGGTGATTCCAACTTCCCTCCCCCCCAGCCTACCCTCCCTTCCATTATCCCCCCTCTCTTCCCCTTTCCTTCTACTCTCCTGTAGAGTGAGATACCCTATTTAGTATGCATATCATTCCCTTCCTAAGCCAAATTGAATGAGAATAAGGTTGACTCATTCTCTTGCCTTTCTGATCTTCCCCTCCATTGTAACAATTTTCCCTTGCCTCTTCTGTATGAGATAATTTACCCCATTCTGTCTCTCCCCATCTCTTCTCATTATATTTCTCTCTCACCTCTTAAGTTTACCTTTTAAGTATCATCCCTTCCTATTGAATTGGTCCTGTGCCCTCTATGTATACCTGTTGACATATGTACACACATTCACATATGTATTATAAACCCATATACCCTCTTATATAGAAATATATATGTATATATACATATACACACATATATACATTTATATTCCCTTCAACTATTCTCATACTGAGAAAAGTTTCATAAGTTACAATTATTGTTTTCATGTAGGGAATATAAGTAGTTCAACTTTGATAAGTTCCATCTGATTTCTTTTCCCTTGTTTACCTTCTCAAGTTTCTCTTGCTTCTTGTAACTGAATGTCAAATTTTCTATTCAACTCTGGTTTTTTCATCAAGAATGCTTGAAAGTCCTCTACTTCACTGAATGATCATATTTTCCCTTGGAACATGATACTCGGTTTTGCTGGGTAGGTGATTCTTGGTTTTAATCCCAGCTTCTTTGAATTCAGGAATACCATATTCTAAGGCCTTTCATCCCTCAATGTAGAAACTGCCAGGTCCTGTGTTATTCTGATTGTGTTTCCACAATTTTGAAATTGTTTCTTCCTGGCTGCTTATAATATTTTCTCCTTGATCTGGGAACTCCAGAACCTGACTATAATATTCCTAGGAGTTTTTTTTTAATTTTTTTTAACAAATGCTTTATTAACTTCTGTTTTACATCATTCATTTATGCCAGATTTTGACTTACAATTTTTTCCCCATTTTTGCCCTACCCACCATCCCAGAATAGCAGTCCCATAAGATATTCCCTCATCCAATCTGCTCTCTCCCATATCTTCTCCCATACCCCCTTCGACTTTTCCATTAGAGCAAGGTGAATCTCTATGCCCCAATGCCTGCGCATCTTATCTCCTAATTATATGCAAAATAGTATTAACAATAGTATTTATATATTTGAAACATTTAATTTTAAGACCTTGAATTTCAGATCCATTCCCTTCCTCCCTTGTCACCCATTCCCTCTGGAAAGATAAGTAATTCAGTATGTGTTGTACATGTATAGCTATGCCAAACATTACCATAGAAGATATATTGTAAAAGGCTGCTTATAATTCCCTCCTACCCATCCCACCCCCGAACTGGTCCATTCCCTACTTTGATCCTGTCCCTCTTCTATAGTGGGTACTTCCAACCTCCCCTGCCCCAAGAATGCCCTCCCGTCCAACCCTCCCCCTTCTCAGCCTCTTCCCCCCTACTCTTCTGCAGGGTGAGATATCTCATTTAGTATGTATGTCATTCTCTCCCTGAGCCAAATTCAATGAAAATATGGTTTTGCCTTTTTGCCTTCCTGCTCTTCCCCACCCCTGCAACCACTTCCCCTTGTTTCTTCTACATGAGATAGTTTACCCTACCCTGTCTCTCCTCATCTCCTCTTGCCACTTTCCTCTCTCACCTCATAATTTCACCCCATAAGTATCATCCCTTCCCAACAAATTCAACCTATGGCCTCTATCCATATGTAACTATAAACATATATACACACATTCACGTATGTATTCATATTCCCATATACCCTTCTTCCATTATTTTCATACTGAAAAAAGTTTCATCAGTCACAGTTATTGTTTTTCCATGTAGGAATGTAAATAGATCAACGTTGATAAGTTCCTTTTGATTTCTTTTCCCTGATTACCTTCTCAGGAATCTCTTGCTTCTTGTGTCTGGATGTCAAATTTTCTATTCAACTCTGGTTTTTTCCTCAAGAATTCTTGAAAGTCCTCTATTCCACTGAATGCCCATATTTTCCCCTGAAACAAAATACTCAGTTTTGCTGGGTAGGTGACCCTTGGGTTCATTCCCAGATCTTTTGCCCTCTGGAATATCATATTCCATGCCCTTTGATCCCTCAGTGTAGAAGCTGCCAGGTCCTGGGCTATTCTGATTGTATTTCCACAATATTGAAATTGTTTCTTCCTGTCTGCTTGTAGTATTTTCTCCTTGATCTGGGGATTCTGGAACCTGACTATAGTATTCCTGGGAGTTTTCTTTTTGGGATCTTTTTCAGGAGGTGATCTGTGGATTCTTTCAACCACTATTTTGCCATCTGTGTCAAAAATATCAGGGCAATTTTCCTTGAGAATTTCTTGAAGGATGATTTCTAGGTTCTTTCTTTGATCTTGGCTTTCAGGTAGTCCAGTAATTTTTAAATTGTCTCTCCTGGATCTATTTTCCAGGTCAGTGGTTTTTCCCATGAGATATTTCACATTGCCTTCTATTCTTTCATTTGTTTGGATCTGCTTAACAGCATCTTGATTTCTCATAAAGTCATTAGCTTCCATTTGCTCCAGTCTAACTCTGAAGGAATGAATCTCCTCAGTGAGCTTTTGAGATTCTTTTTCCATCTGGCAAATTTGGCTTTTTAAGGCATTTTTCTCCTCATCGCCCTTTTGGGCCTCCTTTGCCATTTGAGTTAGTCTATTTTTTAAAGTATTATTTTCCTCAGTCAGGCTGTTGACCCTCATTTCATACTTTTTCCACATCCTTCTCATTTCTCTTTCCAATTTTTCCTCCACTTATTTGGTTTTTAAAGTCCTTCTTAAGGTCCTCTATGGCCTGTAACCCACTCATATTTCCTCTGGGGCTTTTGAAGCAGGATTTCTGACCTCGCAATCCTCCTCCTGTTCTGTGCTTAGATCCTCTTTGCCCCCAAAATAGGAGTCTAATGTTGCATTTTTCTGTTTATTTTATTTCCTTTGCCTTGGCATGTTGCCACTTAATTACTTGAGTTTTGGGCTTGTTGCCACAGTAGGACTCTGCCACCAGACAGGGGAGCTTCCGTCCCAAAGTTGGGGTCTTCACAACTTCCGGTAGTGGCAAGCTGGATACCCACCCCACCACCTCTACCCCAGACCACAATCCAGATCCAGGGAGGTTAAAGTAAGTGCGATTTACCCGCCAAGACTGATCTGGATCTCCCTACAGTTCACAGGCCAGGAGCTAGATCTGCCAATGAAACTGCAAAAATGGCATGTCTCCTCAGAGGCTTCCAGCCCCTAGGGGAGGAAGCCGATGCGTTCCCCAAATACTGGTCCCAAAGTCCATAGGGCACTAACCTCTTACTTTGTCCTAGGCATGTCTGTGTTGATGATTCTAGAATCACCACAGCTGCTGGTGCTCTGGGGTCCCTCCAGCTGGCTGCTGGCCTGGCTGCCCTGGGGCTAAAACCACCGCTCACGGAGATCTGGACTCAGCTCTCCCCGCACTGGGCTGTCAGCTCCCAGAGCGCTGCGCTGGCCCTTCTGGCAGGGCTGCTGGGCTGTCCTCAGCGGGAGGTTAGCTTCTCTGTGTCGTTCTGTGGGTGCTGGGGCCCCAGAGGTTGTTCAGAGTCCCCTTTTACATAGTTTGGAGGTGATATGGGGGAAGAGCAACTTGGCCATGCTGTTTCTACTCCACTATCTTGGCTCTGCCCCAGGAGTTTTCTTTTTGAGATCTTTTTCAGGAGGTAACAGGTGGACTCTTTCAACCTCTATTTTGCCCTCTGGTTCTAAAACATCAGGGCAATTTTCCTTGAGAATTTTTTGAAGGATGGTTTCTAGGTTCTTTTTTTGATCATGGTTTTCAGGGAATCCAATAATTTTTATATTACCTCTCCTAGATCTATTTTTCAGGTCAATGGTTTTTCCAGTGGGAAATTTCACATTGCCTTCAATTTTTTCATTTGTTTGGATCTGTTTAATAATATCTTGATTTCGGGGCGGCTAGGTGGCCCAGTGAGTAGAGTGCCGGCCCTGGAGTCAGAAGGACCTGAGTTCAGATCCGGCCTCAGACACAACGCACACACAAACAAAAACCTAGCTGTGTGACCTTGGGCAAGTTACTTAATCCCAATTGCCCTTCAAAAAAAAAAATCTTGATTTCTCATAAATTCACTACCTTCCATTTGCTCCAGTGTAATTCTGAAGGAATGATTCTCTTCAGTGAGCTTTTGAGATTCTTTTTCCATCTGGCAAATTTGGCTTTTTAAGGCATTCTTCTCCTCATTGCCTTTTTGAGTCTCTTTTGTCATTTGAGTTAGTCTGTTTTTTAAGGTGTTATTTTCTTCACACAGGTTGTTGACTTTCATTTCATAATTTTCTTGCATCGTTCTCATTTCTCTTCCCAATTTTTCCTCCACTTCTCTTATTTGATTTTCAAAATCCTTTTTAAGCTCCTTTATGGCCTGTAACCGCCTCATATTTTTCTTCAAGCTTTTGGGGCAGGAGTTCTGACTTTGCTGTCTTCCTCCTGTTTCATGCTTTGATCCCTTCTGTCCCCAAAATAGGAGTGTAAAGTTGGATTGCTCTGCTTGGTTTACTTCCTTTGCCTGCTCATGTTGCCACTCAATTACTTGAGTTTTGGGCTTTTTGCCACAGTAGAGCTCTGCTACCAGAAACGGGAGCTTTATCCTAAACACTGGGGTTTTCTCTGCTGCTGAAGCTATTAGTTGGGTGCCCTCTCTGAAGCCTTCACATGCTCTGGCAAGTTGGTCATGCATCTCCGGACCTCCACCCTTAGACAGCAACCCAGATCCAAGCAGGTTAAAGCAAGAGTGATTACCCCTCAGACTGGTGGCTTGGTCCCCCTACAGTCTGCAGACCAGGACCTGAAACTACCATGTGGTGGTGGCTGCATGGCCACTTCACCTCAACTGCTTCTAGCCCTGGGGGAAAAGGCTGGATCCACTCTGAATTAGTAGGTCCCAAAGTCTACACTGCACTGACCTCTCACTTTGTCCTTGGCATCTATGGATTGATAATTCTGTAAATCGCCACAGCTGCTGGTGATCTGGAGTCTCTCCAGCCAGCAGCTGGTCAGGTCTGCTCTGGGGCTAAGCCCTCTGGCTTGAGCTTGGATGGGTTGGCTCCCGGAGTGCTGTGCTGGCCACTTGTTGCTGGAATGCCAGGTTGTCCTCAGTGGGAGGTTAACTTCTCTGTGTCATTTTGTGGGTTCTGTAACTCCAAAGTTTTTCTAGAGTAATTTTTTACATGAATTGGGGGAGGTGGCAGCTGGAGCTGTGAGGAAGTCCTGTTTTTATTTTGCCATCTTGACTCTGTCCTTGCTTCTTTTCTTTTTAAAAAGTATCTTTTCTTAAAAGAAAATAGCTTTCAGTATTTTTTTTTTTGTGTGTGTTCTATTATATGTCATTAAATAGATTCTGAATATACTATGATAAAGCAGTGGGCTTGTATGAAGTGACAGTTGCTAATGCACTTTGTATTTAATTTGCCATCAGTGAACTTAAAACAATTGTTTTTGATAATTACATATCAGTATGACTGGTTTTCTTTATAATGCTGTGTATTTTATTTTATGCAGTTAAAAACATTCTTAAGAAGGAGTCCATAAGTTTTGTCATACTTTCCAAGGGTTTTATAAAATAAAAAAAAAAATTATGAGCTATCTTGCCCCCCCAAGGAACAGATAGAGAAACAATGGTAGGAGAAAGTTTGAATTATATGTATATATATATATATATATATATATATATATATATAAAATTGATGAAAGATTTGACATGTGGGTTGGAATGGAGCATTTATAATCTTGCTTGTGTGATATCTTCCCTGTGCCTTAAAATAAGGTCAGTCAAGTCAGAACATCAAGAACCAACATGTCTTATAAATGTCACCTTTGATAGAAGACAGTTATCATTGTTATGCCTACGGTTTTAATAAAGTTTTCTCATAGCTTCCCTGTATACTTTAAAAGCTCAGCTCATGTGCCATGAATCTTTTTTGGATCCCCTCACCTGCTAGTGTCCCCTGATAATTACTTTTAACATATATTTTTACTTACTTATATGTGTGTTTGTTATTTGCTCTGATAGAACATAACCTTCTTGAGCATATGGACTATTTTCCTTTTTTGTCTTATATTTTTAGTGGCTCGTGTATAGTAGATGCTTAATAAATGTTTGTTAGTTGAGTGATTTGAGATAGTTGGTCATGCATTTTCTTAGCTCAACTTGAATGAAGATAATTAAGAAAAAACAATGGACATTTTTGCTGTTTATTGTATTATTCATTGGTTATAATTGCCCGATTGACAACTAACAACATCTCATTTTGCTTCAACAATTACATTTCAAGTACCTACTATGTACAAGGTGCATGGTGCTAGATGTACAAAAATAAAATGAAAAATAACTCCTGCTTTCCAGGAGCATGCATTCTGTTGGGAGGATAGAAATGTTTGCCAAAGTGAGGTGGTAGAGTACACTAAGGATACTGAATATAAGGACAGACTTCTTGTGGGAGATCATGCAGGCCATCATCAGTAAACCAACAAACCTTTGTAAAATGCTTCCTAACTGCTGTATACTTTGAAAAAGGCAAAAATAATTCCTGCTTTAGAGAACTGACATTCTAATAGGGAAGACAACATGTAAAGGTTTAGGTATGTATATAAGATGTACACAGAGTAGATGGAAGATAATCTTAGAGGGCAGGGTACTGCAATATGGGAGAAGCTACAGTTTGAGCTGAGTTTGGAAGGATGCCAGGGAAACTTTGATGTGGAGGTGAGGAGGCAGAGCATTTCAGGCATGGCAGCTGGACAGTGAGGTCATGGAAATGGAAAATGGAATGTCACTTGTAATGTTAATAGGATAGAAGATCTTCCCTGACCATTAATAAGCCTCACCTGGAGTCCATTAACGGAAGCTTGCTTAGGGGAGCCTTGCTTGTTGGAAGGCTTTCACACCTTTTGTTAATTTCTAATTAGGTACTGAGTCACTCTAAAAAAAAAGGGGTTTATATACTGTGAGGTTAGCATTTTGATTTGGAGGCTCACTCATTGGGAGAGTGTTCTTGTGATCTGACCAGATGAGACTCTGGGTAGCTGTTAAGGAGCCCCACTGACTTTGAAATGCCCAGATGTTGGTGTTTCTCTCTCAGGTAATTATGTATTGCCTTGGTCAGACAATTGGATTTGTCTGTTAATCTGTGCTAATTTCTCAGATGATTAGAGGCCCTGTCTGTTGGTTTTTGTTTCTTTGTATTTTCCCTGAAGTTCAAGGTGCTGACTTTCCCCCTGAACTAGTGAATGTATTTAAAAAGATTGTTGACCCCTTAAATAACTATCTTTCTTAGTAAAGTAGATCTAACAACCTATGCTAGCAGCAATCCTGGGTGTTCCAGTGTGGTTGCTGCTATATTACTGTATAAACAATAGCAAATAGTTCAGTGTTGCTGTATCGCAGCTTTCATGGAGGGGAGTAAAATATGTAAGAAATTGGAAAGTTAGGAAAGAACCAGGTTGTGAAAATTGATGGAATTAATTAATAGGGAGCCATTGGAGTTTAGTGAGTAGCAGGGTGACATGATCAGAATTGAACTTTAGGAAAATCACTCTGTCCTTTTTTTTTTGCCCAGAATTGTTAATATGCTCTACTTCTTCAAATTAGCTTGCATTTGTATCCTCCTGTGTATGTTCCTTGAAGGCAGAGGATGTTCTTCATTTTGACTTTATATGCCCACTGCCTAGATGACTGGAGGATTAATTGGAGTGGAGAGAGACTTGAATTAGGGAAACCAAATGGAAGGCTGTTATAACAGCATAAGTAGGAGGTAATGAGGGCCTGATCAAGAGTAGTAGTTGTATGAGTGAAGAGAAGGGGGTATACATAAGAAAATTGGAAGCATAGTAAAGGGCCAGGTTATGAAAGGTTTTAAATGCCTAAAAGAGGATTTTGTATATGATCCTAGAGGTAATAGGGAGCAATTGAAGTTTATTGAATAGTACCAGGGTGGTGGTTGACATAGACAGACTTGTGTTTTAGGAAGATTAATTTGATAGGTTAGTGGAGAACAGACTGAAATGGGAAGAGAGTGAAGCAAGGACCAACCATCAGCTTATTGCAGTAGTCCAGGCATGTGATTATGAGGGCTTGTACCAGAGCAATGGCAGTGTCAGAGGAGAGAAGAGGGCATATATAAAGGACATTATGAAGTAGAAATGACAGGATTTGACAATTATTGGCTATATGTAGGGTAAGGGAAAGTGATGAGTCAAAGATAACACCTATGTTGCAAGACTGTGACTGGGAGGGTGATAGTATTCTTCACACTAATAAGGAAGTTAGGGAGAAGGAATGGTTTTTGGTAAAAAAAAATATGTTCAATTTTGGACATACATAGTTTGGGATGTCTAAGGGTCATCCACTTTGAAAAGTTCATTAAGCAGTTGTAGATATAAGACTAGAGGCCAGGAGAAGGTTTTCTTGGTCATTTGTTTTAGTCATATCTGACCCCATTTGGGGTTTTCTAAGCAAAGATAATATAGTGGTTTGCCATTTCCTTCTCCAGCTTATTTTAGTAAGTGTCTGAGGCAATATTTGAACTCAAGAAGATGAGTGCTCTTGACTCCAGAAGACTGCAATCTATCCACTCCACTGCTTAACAGCACCAGGAGAAGGGTTAAGGCTGGATAAATCTGAGATGCATCTACATAGAAAAGATTATTGAATTACCAGAACCTGATGAGATCACTAAGAGATGGTGTCAAAGGAGAAGAGAAGAGGGGGAGGACATATCCTTTAGGCACCCACAGTTAGTAGGTGTAACTTGGATGAAAATCCAGCAAAATAGAATGAGAAGAAGGGATTAGAAAGGTAGGAGGAGAACCAGGAGAGAGCAGAATCATGAACATCTACAGAAAAGATAATCCAGAAGGTGATAAACAGTGCCAGAGAGTGCAGAGAGTTCAAGAAGGATGAGGATTGAGAAAAGACCATTAAATATGGCAATTAGAAGATCATTGGTAACTTTGCAGAGAGGAATTTGAGTTGAATGATGAAGTTGAAAGCCAGACTGCAGAGAGTTTATAAGATAGTTTTTTTTTTCTCTTATGATTATGGGATCATGGATTTAGAACTAAAAGGAAACTTAAAGGCTTTTTAGTTCGATGCCCCCCCCCCCTTTTTTTTTTTACAGATGAGCTGATGCACAGAGAAGTTAAGTACTACATTGGGGTGGGGGAAGGATATGTCCCCTTCTCCCTCTCCCCCCTATATAGGTAATAAGTATTAAAACTAGGATTTGAAAGTCCTCTGACTCCAAATGAGTGTACAATGTCTAGTGATGTTTATTATCTTATCTTTTGCCTATTTCTCTTTTGGAAGGAATTACTTGTTTAAACAGGTAGAATTGAAGCCATTGTAATTTCATTCAGTGACTTCTCCTCTTTCCTTTCCCCGCCCCTCCCTCCCCTCAATTTGGTATTGATTTTGACCTTTGCTCTAACCAGTTGATAAACTGATTTTGTGGATATAGTAGAATCTGAAATGGTTGCTATATCAGCAAATGATTGGTTTTTAAAAATTTTTTTAAAGATATTAGTCTATTTCCTTTTCTTTTGGGATGATCTTGTTTAGTGCTCAGCACATTCAGTGTCTTTTGACATTTTTCTTGGAAAAAAGTATTCTTGATATTCAGAGATGAGGCTTTTAAGCAAGCTAGAAGCTTTTAGCTTCTTTAAGTTCTTGATCCTGAACTTTATTTTCCAACTTAGTTTTCACCTTTTTTCCCTGTGTCCACCTTTGCATTGCAGTCATCAGTAATGAAGTTCATAGATTTAGAACTGGAAGGGACCTTATGTCAAATTAATTGATCCTTCTAATTTCTTCATAGAAATTCTCTCTTTTAAATTATTAATCTATGTTGACACGAAAACTATTATGATGGCTTGCTTTCTGTTTTTCAGTTTTTATGCTATAAGGCAGGACAACCAAATGTCACATCTTTTTGCTGTTTTTGGAACCATGACCAAATCATTTCTATTACTTCTTCTTCTCTTCAAGGAGAAAGTATGAGGCACCCTTAGTTTAGATATAACTTCTTTATATACTCAGGCTTTGCTTTTAGCAATAATGTTATGTCAAAGTGATGCAGTTTCTCTGGAAGTATATTAGCATCTTGTTTTTTTTTTTTTAACACATACAGAATTGGAAAACTATTATAGTATGTATTATAGTATAATATTAAATATGGTGGTGGAATGTAAGTGGAGAGAAGAATACGTATATAAGAAATATTGTGATGATAGAAATGACAAGATTTGGGAAGGGGATTTGGATATGTGGGGTGAGTGAGAGTGAGTTGTCAAATATGACACTGAAGTTGTGAGCCTTTGTGGAGAATTTGTGGTGCTCTCCACAGTAATTACAAAGTTGGGAAGAGTAGAGTGTAAAGGTGGGGAGGATGAATAGAATGTATTTTGTTTTGGGTATATTGAATTTGAGATATCCAAAAAGGCAATTGATGATGTGCGACTGAAGTACAGTAGGGGAAGTAGGACTGGGTAGATAGATCTGGAAAGCACCTGCATATATAGATGACAGTTGAACCTTTGGAAATCTTTTGAGATGATCACTTTGTGATAATATGGAAGGAAAAAGAATTGGCATTGGTATTGAACCTTGTGGTAAATCCATGGTTAGTTGGTTGGATAAAGAACCAGCAAAGGCAACTGTTGAGTAGTCAAACCAAGTAGGAGCAGAACCAGGAGAGAGCAGTATTATGAAAACTTACAGAAGAAAAAGTATACAGGAGAAGGTGATGAATAGTTTCAAATGCTGCAGAAGGGTTAAGGACAAGGATTGAGAAAAGGCCATTAGACATGGTTAAATTAATAAATTGTTGGTAACTTCAGAGAGTGTGAAAAATCTCCTTTTATTATTTCTGAGTTGCATTTGAATTGTTAAATGTTTGTAATGTTAGAGTTTGAAGATGTTTTTTCAGATCAATTTTATCTCTTTCATTTTCCACATGAGAAAGGTGAGACCCAGAGAAGTGAAGGCTAACATAGAAACAGAACTTAAATAGTCCATGACAAAGACTTGATTCCACACTAGATATATTGTTTTTTTTTTACCAAAAAAATCATTTAAAGTTAACAATATGTAGATCAGAGATTATTTTAGCAACTTTAGAACACTTAAAAGTTAAATATTTGTGGAATGACTTGGTTTTCCTACATCTGATGAGAATTAAGAGCTGTTATGTTGATGGGGATGGGTTTCTACCTAGTTTTCAAAGTTATTTACATATAAGCCTATAGCTATTTAAGTTAAAAAGTCAACATTGTGTAGTTGTGGAATTAAGACGGCACATGAACTGTTGATGGGAGTTATAAATTCAATTTTGTTGTGTTTAAAATGAGAAAACTTACTGATATTGATGTGTCTGTTCATCTTTAACATATGGCTTCAATTTGCATTTTAATTAGAATGTGGAAGTAATTACTGTGACATCTGAAACTGAGGTAGCAATAAAAAATTATCACAAACAAGACAGCAGACACAAATTATTTTGTGTTTATTACTGGGTGGCCTTCTTGAAACTTTCACAGAGTTAATTGGTTCCAGACATTAGAACATTGAAATTAAATTATGACATTTATTTTGGTCACGTTTAAGTTGAGCTGCCTTAATAGAGGTGGTAAAAAAGTTGCTTGTTGTTAGTATCAGTTTTAAAGTGTCATAGTAATTGTAGTACTATTTGGGCATCAATTACCATGAAAAACCTCTTTAAAATAATTCTTAAAAAACTTGTTTATGCACTGATACAGTGCTACCATTCTTTTACAGTTTGGTGACCAGTGTCAAAATAAGTTAATTAAAAAAGAAAATGTTTAAGTGAGCATTGTGTTTCATGACTAATAACCATACTCATATATATGTATATACATACATGTCCATATAATACATTAAGTGTGTGTGTGTGTGTTTGTGTTTGACTTCATTTTCTCCTGGTTCTCCACCTAATTTATGTAACTCTTCTCAATCTCATTTGCTAACTCTCCATCTAAGTCACTCCTCCTAACTGGGGTATTGAACTGTGCTCTTGTTTTGGGGCCCCTTCTCTTCTCCCCCACATTTGACTTGGTGTTCTTATCTGCTTTCTTGGATTCAATTGTCATTGCTGTGCTGAGGATTCTTAAATCTGTCCCACCCTAACCTGGTCTTCTGCTCTCCAGTTTTGTATCTCCAATTGCCTAATTGGTCATCTTGAACTGGACGTCCTTTAGATATCTTAAACTCAACATATCCAAAACTGAACTTATCTTTCCTCCCAAATCCTCCCCCTTCCAAACTTTCCTATATTGTTGAAGAAACCATCATCTTCCCAGTTACTTAGACTCATGACCTGCATGTCATCCTTGACTTCTTACTCTCTCTCACTGCCTACAATATCCAATCTGTTGCCAAGGCTTCTTAGATTACCTTTGTAACACTTCTCATATACTCCTCTTCTCTGACAATGCCACAACCTTTTTGCAGATCTTCATCAGTTCATGCCTTTCTTTCTGTTTTCTTGTCAAAATTCAGGATGATTTAATCTCCACAAATAAGGCAAAAGTAGGGGGTATCCCATTTGGGATGGTTCCTATTTTGTAGCCAAGATGGCTAGAGGCAGTTGATACCTATCAAGGCTCTAACTTTCCTTAATTGCCAAAAGGGTGTGATCATTCAAACTTCAACCTCATGTCTACCAATTGGGATTATTATCACTATGTTATTACTAGCCTAACTAATAAATTGATCATTGTCCAACCCCTGGCCATTTGCCTGTGATGGCCAGCGTGACCCATTTTACTAACACTTCATGATTCACTGTTAATAAAATGTTACCTTGCCCTGGAGAAAACTGTCTCAGCTTGCCTTTGTTGCAATTTTACTTGCCACACTAGCTGTCAAGTCACTTAACTTCTACTTAGGTTCCTTCATCTGTAAAACAGAGATAATAATAGTGCCTGCCTCAGGGTTGTTAGGAGGTTTAGCTGAGATAATGTTTGTAAAGTGCTCAGCACAATTCCTGGCACACAGTTGCTGAGTGCTACTATGAGTTTTTGTTGTATGTGAGGCCTTTAGATTATGCTGCTCTTCTGGGTATATTTCCAGTAGTAGAATTGCTGGGGTAAAGTGTTTGCAAAAAATGGGCTCAAAACTCTTAGCTCGTTTTTCTCCGAATGACTTCCAAAAAGGTTGATAAATTCACAGTGCTGCCAACAAATGTATTAGTGTGTACCTCTTTCTAGAGGTGCTCCAACATTGGCTGTTTTCCTTTTTAAATTTTTTTTTTTGCCAGTTTGATGGTTGTAAGGGAGAACTGTGCAGTAATTTAATGCACATTTCCCTTATTATTAGTGATTTGGGATATTTTTTTTATTATGGTTGTTGACCTTTTGTGTTTCTTATTCTTTTAAAAAATATCTGTTTTGTTTTTAATTTATGAAATAAAACAAGCATTTCCATAATACAATTTTTAAAGATATAATTGCACAGATAATACCTGCTCAAAGTTTTAGTTACATACTTTTTATTACTTTCTATTTCTATGGCATTAAAAAATCCCTTAAATGACTTTTTTTGGAGAGGGCAGTGATAGACTCTTTTAAATATATTCATGTGGTTTTTACTGTTTAAATGACTGTTATTTTCCTAATGTTGAAACATTCCTTACATCCTTCATATGAATCTACCTTGATAATTATGAATAATTATCTACTATTCTTTTTGTAAGAATTTTTTCATTAATATTTATTTGTGAGATTGGTCTACAGTTTTATTGGTCTATAATTTTCTCAGCTTACTTTCTTATTTTTAGTCAGTGAATGAAAAAAGCATTTATCCAACACTTAATGTGTAGCAAATACTGTTGGGGATACAAATTGAAAAGTAAGACAGTCCCTGCTCTCAAGGAATTAATATTCTAATTGGGGGATACAACACATGTAGGAGGTTTTAGCTTCAGGGTTGATGGAAGAGCCTGGTAATCTTTAGAGTAGAAGACAATTTATCAAAGTGGTGATGGTGTGGTGGTGGGGAATGTGTGTGGGTAGGGGTTAGGGACATGGAATTGCAGAAAAAGACCTGTGTAGATGTTTTAGCAGTACAGTCTGGAGAGGAATGAAAACAAGGACCTCCTCCTTAAATTTGAAATTCTGGGAGGTACCTGCCAGTCAGAGGGTAAAACTGGAGGGAACTTCCCATATGAGAAATATCCAGGGTATAGTGAGCCTTTAGGGTGAAGAGGTTTCTATGGCATGATAGATAAAATCCCGGGGTGATGAGTACAACCTAGATAGGAATGACTGTCCTTAGTGTTCAATAACAGGACTGATAGTAAATTCTGGCCCACCATCTTATTGGAAATTTTGTATTTGGCAGCTCCCTGCTATTCCAAGGCATGAGTGGTTATGACCATCCTGTAGCTTAGTAGAGGAGTTGCACTTCTTTGGGGTTAGGGGTGAGGACAGCATAGATTGAGAGACTCCTTCCAGATGGGGTATCCATCAAGAGGGGGAAAGGGATCTCTTTCACTGGAATATTGAAAGAAAGAAGAGATCCAGTGGGATCTCTCCCACTGGGTTTATTCCATCTTCCAATTTGGTTTGGATTTCTACTCTTTATTTCATTAGATATTGGTAGAATACCTTGTTTCTCAGTTATTGACAATTTTTATAGTTGTGGTTTTAACTTGTGCTTTAAATTATTGTTGGAACTCACTTTTAGATTTATTTGGATCAAAGGTTTTTTGTCTTCCTCCTCCCCCTCGAATGGATTAAGATCTCTATTACTAACATTGTTGATTTGCCTATTTTATGCATTTGTAGGTAGTCATTCATTTCCTTAAAATTACCAGTTTTTATAGTGTTTAATGTACATAGTAGTTTCTTATAATTCTTTTTATTTTCAAAATGTGTTATTACAGATATATCGGTCAACTTAATTTTTTTCCCCAAATGCTTTATTAAATTGTTGTTTACATCATTCATTTATGCCAGATTAATTAAGTTTTTGGGCACATGGACCCTACTTTACAGACAAAACACTTGCCATTGTTTTCTCATCTCTATACACTCCTGTTTTATTCTCTTTATATTAGGAAAAGAAATGAGAACAATTTTTATTTGATGTCAGTATTTTAATCCTCCCAAATGACCATTATTAAACATTTACTGATGTAAATCTCTATAGAATCATATAGAGATAAATTAAAGTGAATGGTTTTTGTCATTCTGTTGTCCAAATATATATAGTCTTTAGTTTCTTAGACTGTGACTTTGATGTGAAAAAAAAAATGTGTGTGTGTGTGTGTATATAATGACATAGTTACTCATTCCTTGTTTCCCCTTTATTTACTCATTCCCCCTTCTATGTAATCTTTTCAAAATAGAACTGTTTATTAGAGACAGAAAATTATAGTTTTGAGTTTTACTTCTTATATTTACTAGTCTTGTGATCCTGAGCAAGTAGCTAACTTTATTGAGCC
The DNA here is from genome assembly GCA_011680675.1 of Gymnobelideus leadbeateri. NCBI lineage: Eukaryota > Metazoa > Chordata > Mammalia > Diprotodontia > Petauridae > Gymnobelideus > Gymnobelideus leadbeateri. The sequence continues at coordinate 415,701 of WOXC01012459.1, read as the reverse complement.
TCAGTTTCCTCATCTGTACCATGGGACTAATGCATTTGGCCATTGAGTTCTTTTTCTGGTTAAATAAAAAATTGCTTTACAGTTTATGGTATTATAAAGGAATATAAGATAATATTATTTTAAAATGTCATCTATGCCTATGAAGTGACTTTGTGACTTTGCTTCTGTATGAATAAAATTTAATATAATTATTTCACTTTTTCTCTTTTGTTTCCCTTGCTAAAAGGAGTTTGAGATGAGAAATTGTAGTCCTGTATGGAAAGACAAATGTCTTTCTTGTTCAGTTTCTTAGAAATGTACACATTTACTTTCAAATTAAGGAACTTCATAAATTTATCATAGATCTCAAGGTGAATGTTGTGTTTTAGTAATTTCTTTTAGATACAATTCATGGTTTTGAATTTGGGCATTGAAAAATTGCCAACTTAAAAAATTAAACATGTGATTATGTAACATTTTAGTTATTATATGTTATATATATAGTATACAACTTTTATATAACATATAACATTTAGTTATATTTAAGTTGAATCAGGCATTAATTGTTGGCAGAAATAGAAAGTATTGCATTTGAAGGGGAGGTGGTTTTAATTACTTAATTAGGTGTATATACTGTATGTGTTTATAAAATTTATGTTTGGGTACTAAAACGTATTAGAGTAATTTATGATGCAAATAAAAGTTAGCAGCAGAGGTAAACTAGTATAGGAAATGGTGTCAAATTGTGGAATTCAGGGAACAGATTAGGAATTAAAATTTCTTACCTTCTTAAGAACAGAGATACAATTGTAAGACAAAAAAAGAGCACAAGTTCATTTACAATATATTTACTAACAGTTGCAGCCTAGCTAAAGGACAGACCTTGAACGGTTTTGGATGCCTTCCAACTCTTGCTTAATTTGCAAAAAAAATCAGTAATGAGGCAAGCTGGTTCATTTTGAGTCAACCAAATAAGACAAAGAAGTCAATATTGAGGTACTGTTTATAAGGCTGTTAAATTTTTTAGTTTGGTGTCAGAGGATAATGTTTAGCATTGTGTTCAATTAGTGAAAGCTAACCAGTAAGAAGTGCCAGATTCTGAAATGTCCTAACTTCAATTAATATAAAACACTAAAGCTTCCATTCATTCAAAGTTACTGGCTCCATGGGTACCAGCCCCACAGTCTCCATAAGCTGGTATTTCTGGAGACTAATCAAGATTCATGGCCTCCAGGTTTTGTGGCACTGGCATTCCATAACCTGGAATGTCACCTTTAACTTTAATACAACCTCCCTTTTTTAGTCCCTAGACCTGTTTCCCATCTTTACTCATATATATAGAGTTGAAAATGTGTGATACCCTAGGGTAGTTGGGAATGATCCAAATTTTGTTGAGGATTCTGTGAAAATTATTAAAATAAATAAGCCTAAATAGTAATCTACAGATTTTTAGAAATACTTGCTTCCACATTATTATATTAGATCTTGTAGAGAAAGAGTCTGTTGTTTTAAAAGGCAATAATGCTGATGTCAGCGTTCTCCTACCTTTCTTTTGAATATCTCTTTTCTGTTTTTCCAGATCTTCCCCTTGATGCCTTTTGTCAACTCACTTTCTCTAAAGTGTTATCTTAAATATCTCAAGGTTATATTGCTAAAAGCCTTAAGGACTCCAAAGAATTAAAATATAATAGTGAAATTTTAGGTTCTGGAAAAGGCAATGGGGCAGATATTGGTGTGTGGCAGAGATGTAGGGATAAGAGAAAATGTTTCTGTAGCCTATAGAACATATGATGTCGGTGGGTGACTACTCTGACTAAATGTAAAACTGGTTCTAACTGTGGTAGAAGCTTATTTTGGGCTTACTGATTTTCTTCTTCAGAAAATCCTTTTGTTAGTTTCTAGGGTCTTAAGACAGAAAATAGTACATATAGGAAAAATTGTAGGCCTTGCCTGTTTAACCATAGTTTTTAAGCTCCACAAACATCTTTTTATAAAAATCAGAACCAAGAAGGTAAAAATTAATTTGTATAAATTATAAGACCCGCATAATATCCATTCTCGGATTTAATGCTGGCAGAATTCCTAAAATGTTGCCTTATCAGACATTAATCAGATAGATTAATTCAGAGACAAAGGTGAAATAGGATTACAAGTTCTCTAAGTAAACAAACATGCAACTAACTTATCCTTTATTGTTTTTTTATGGATTGGCAAATATATTTTTGGTTGTAGTACAGGATCTATATTCTATTAATCAGAATTTTGATTTCATGTTTGGATTATATTACTTCAGATAATCATTTGATGAAGATTCTAAAAAAGATAAGATAATTGAAACCTCTGAGGTAAAGCAACTGACTTTTAAAATTGAAATTATCTGCAAAGGTCCATGTAATTCATAGTTACATAGTGTGTACTTTAATTTGATATTATATAAATGGGGCATTTCTTTATGGCTTCTGGCCAGAAACTCTTATTAAAATTTTTTCAATTTATCATTTATCTGGTATACTCAAATAGAGTTAATCTTTTTTTTTTTTTTTTTAAAGCAATTGGGGTTAAGTAACTTGCTCAAGGTTACACGGCTAGTCATTATTTATGCGTGGGTGCTCATTTTCTGAGGCCGGATCTGATCTCGGGTCATCCAAACTCCGAGGCCGGCGCTCTTACTCACTGCGCCACCTAGTCGCCCCTTTAGGGCAATTGGGGTTAAGTAACTTGCCCAGGTTACACGGCTAGGTTTTTGTTTGTGCGGATTAAGTGTCAGAGGCCGGCTCCGAACTCAGGTCCTTCTGATTCCAGGGCCGGCGCTCTATTCACTGCGCCACCTAGCCGCCCCCGAAATAGAGTTAATCTTGTAGTCATGGAGCTCTTTGACAATCTGGTTAAACCTATGAGGACCCATTTTCAAGAATAATGTTTTTAAATGCATAAAATAAAATATTTAGGATTGTAAGAGAAAGAAATGTTATTGATGCATTTATCAAAATATTTTTTAAAGAGAAGTTTATGAACACTAGGTTAAGAACCTCTGACTTAGATGATAAAAATAATCTATTCTTGTGATTTGATGTCTTATTCATTATACTTTCATTGATAAAATAACCACAAAATTAATCAGAGAGACATTTTTAGGAAACTTCAACACAGTCCCTAAATATTTGGAGTCCAAAACTATTAGGGAAATGATAAATAATTGTGCAAAGAGTCTACCTAAAGAACAAAAAAGTCTATTGTAGTGAACTCTGATGTGTTTTCTCCTATGAGTCTATTCTTTCAATGGGTTCAGCTCAATATGAATACTATTTGTTTATTTTAATTCAGAGACTTATTTCATCTTTTATATTTTTTAAATGTTTCAAATATGAAGTATCACTATAAGAGAAAGGAATCATTCTACAGGTTAGTTTCTAAGTATGTGTAGTAATCTGAATTTATTGCAAATAATAAAGCCAAATTTTCCCCGCAATAATTACCATAATGTTCCTGTTCTTAACTGAGAATATGATTACCTAAATCTGGGGTAAGGTAAGTAAAGTAGAGCTGATTTTTATCATTTTAAGCTTAAGATTGCTGTGTAATCATTCTGTAATTTCCTGATGTAGTAATCAGAAACAGAAATACAAAATACTAGCTATGTGTGAAATTCCTGCTTTCTGTCTAGACTCTTGTCTGAAAAAGACTGAATGATTCTTTTGATAAGATGTTTGTCAGTCTCTAATTAGTTCAGTGTTTACTTGTGCATATCACATTTAGTTATATTTAAGTTGAATATTGACAGTTATTTGAGGATCAAAACTACTTAATATTGAACAAGTTGATTGTTAAGTTCATGCTGGAACAATATTCACAAGAGTATTTAGTGTGGAAATCTAAAAGAATTTTTGTTTCATTTTATTGTTCTAGTGGTTATTTGTGCATTTTATTTCATTTTTTTTGTTTTATCAAGTAAAAGCAATTGGATTAATTTTGTGTAACTTAAAAATATTATGAAGAATAAAAAGTATCACATATAAGTGTGTAAAATGAAGAGGAAAGAAAATTTGTTATTAGGTGTACTATAACTGATTTAATATTCCTGACTGCATACCCCAAGATAATTTCTTTTTATTTGACTAGGTCATATACACATGTAGAGAGAGTTACACACATATGTGCACATATACGTGTTTATGTATTTGTGTGTATATATGCAGATGTATATATATGTGTTTATGTATTTGTGTGTATATATGCAGATGTATATTATATCTATACACACACTTATACACATACTACACATACATACACATACATACATGGGGATGTATAGGGTTTGTGGAGTAGTTTAAATTGGAAATGAAGTATTTAAACAAAAAATGTTTGAAAGAGTTTTATTATACATATTTATACATTGATTTTGCATAAGTAATTCCCATTAAGCAAACAAAGGTTGTGAGAGAATTCTCTCTGACAAAAGTGTTATATTAAATTTCAAGGATATTTATATATATATATATATATATATATATATATATATATATATATATATATTACCATTAAAGCCTAACTCTCATTCCACATACACAATCAGAGATCAGATGTTATGGGGTAAGAACTATTAAATCATGAGAGTTTTTAATAACTAAGGGGAATTTCTGGCAGAGTCTACGACTTAGGTTGGAAAACAGGGTCTTTACCGTAGTGTCTGTCTAGATAATAGGCAGTGAGGTTTTGAATATTAGGTATTGAATATGGTCAGGACAAGACAGTAGCTGTGGAATGATACAAGGTGTCAGCAACCAGAGGATCAAAGAATAAATGAATCACAATCAGTCACATAAAAATGCAAGTGGAAGAAAGAAACCAAAGTTGAACTATCATTGAAGTGAGCCAGAGCTAGAAATTTAAGACAAACGAGCAAGCGGAGAGCAAATAACCAACTAATTGTGATAGTTTTAACAGGTGTACCCTGGTCTCACCTCTCTGTATCTGTGTTTATATGCATATATAGATAGCTATTTTGGTTCAGATCAGAACTCCCAGTGCCTTCTTATCACAGTGCATAGACTGCTAGGCCTGGAGTCAGAAGACCAAGGTTCTAATTTGACCTCTCACACTAGCTATGTGATTCTGAGCAAGTCACTTAACCTTAGTTTTATCAACTGTAAAATAAAAATAATAAAATCACCCACCTTGTAGGGTTGTTGTGAAGGTCAAGTGAGATAATATTTGTAAAATGCTTTGCACAGAATCTTTCATGTAGTATATAAACACTTCCTCTTCTTTCTTTTTCTTTCCTTCCTCTTCCTCTTTCCTTCCGATTCCTTTGTTCCTTCCCTAATGTTATTCAGTCATATCTTTTCCTCTTATTCCATTTGTGATATCTTTCTATGACAGCTCCATACAGAATCCATATGCACACAAACACACACAAATGAATTCACTGAGCTTCATATTTAGTTGTGTGTTGTATTTCGCAATATAGGAATAGGGTTAGGGATTGGACCAGTGATTTCATTAGCTATGTGTGAAATTCCTGGTTGACAAAACTTCTGGTTGACAAAACTCTCTCCCAGTGAAGGTCAGTACCCTCCCTACAACTTAGAGAATAGGAGCATTTCCTAAGCACTGTGAGTTATGTCACTTGCTTAGATTTAGCCACACAGTCAGTCACAACTTGAATCTGAATCTTTTGGTTCTTTTCTTAGGTCTCTATTCACTGTGCCATACTACCTCATATATGAAATAAATACAAGATAGTTATGAGGGGAAGATACTAGCACATTAGGAGAACAAGAAAGAACACATGAGGGGCAGGTAGGTGGCACAGTGAATACAGCACCAAACCTGGAGTCAGGAGGACCTGAGTTCAAATTCAGCTTTAGACACTTGACACTTACTAGCTGTGTGATCTTGGGCAAGTTACTTAACCCCAATTGCCTTGCCTTCCTGAGAGAGAGGGAGAGAGAGAGAGAGAGAGAGAGAGAGAGAGGAGAGAGGGAGAGAGAGAAAAAGAGAGAGAGAGTACATGTAGGAGGTGACATAATCTTCTTTTTAAATGAAACTAGAGATTGTAAAAGGAAGAGGTGAGGTTATTTGGCTATAGTACTCCATGTTTTGGGTTTTGCCTTTTCACTTTGTATTATTTCATAAAGGGCTTTCAGATTTCTTTGGCTTCCTCATTCTTGTCAGTCCTAATTATACCATGATATTCCATTAAGTCAGTGTACTTCAATTTGCAATTGTTGGATATTTTGATTTCAGCTGTTTTTATATAGTCAATATATAAGACTTCTGTGAAAAGTCTTTGGCTAGCTAGCTTTTTTGTTATATAAAAATTTTCAGGATAAATTCTAATATAATATTTTATATACTTTTAACATGTCTGGCAAGTATATCTTGTAAATGATTGAGTATTTCTTTTTCAACTAAATGATTTAAAAAAAAAGAAATCAGTTAATAGCCAAAATAGTATTTATTATTCTCAGCCTCTCTCAGTTGCCTGATTCTGAAGATGTGGTATACTCTAGAAAAGTTCTCAGTTTAAATATTTTTAAAGTGCCTACTAGGTTCTTAGCACTGTACTGAACATATACTGAAAGCCTTCTCCTTTGCTTTTTAATATTTTCTTTGTGTATGTGTGAGGGGCAGTACGTGGGAGGATGGGCTGAGAGTGCGATGTTATTTGATTAAGGCTAGTTAGTTCTTCGTGAATATGTACTTTTACTTCACTGTAACTTCTTTTTGTCTTCTGTGTTTATTTATAGTGAAAATGTCAATAAAGATATGGCTCTATTTCTCTAGTAGTGTTAGTGCTTTCATCGTTAGATAATGATTACACAGCAGCTAGGTAGCATGGTGGGTAGAGTGCTAGGCCAAGAGTCAGGAAGACTCATCTCCATGGGCTCAAATTTGCCTCAGACACTAACTGTGTGACCCTGGGCAAGTCATTTAACCCTATTTGCTTCAGCTTCCACATCTTTAAAATGAGCTGGAGAAAGAAATGGCAAACCACTCATATCTTTACCAAGAAAATCCCAAATGGGGTCACAAAGAGTCAGTCAGACACAAGTGAACAATATGACTCAACCATAACACTTTAAAAGGACCTGTTGTTAAATTAAGGCTTATAGAATTGTAAGAACTATCTTACTACTTGTGTCCTTTCTCCTCTTTTCTGGCAACAGAATTTTTGTATTTGACAGGGTTTTAAACTTTGAATCAAGAGATGGGTTCCACTCCTTTTAGTTATGTAGCCTCAGGAAAGTCAGTTATCTCCTCAGTATACAGTTATCCCTTCCACATCGTGTGTACTAGGGGTACAGTGTTCCCATGATATGAAAAAGCTGCATAAAATTTTTTGGCCCTCCCTTTGTACCAGAAAAGAGGTCTGCATTTTTCTTTTATGGAGTGTTTGCAGTACCTTACTGTAAAGTTTGGGTTAAGTATTTGATCATAAGCTATATGTAGATCAGTGTTAAGTAAAAATACTATACATATATTTCCAAATTTTGAACTTTTTCCGTGTCATTTGTGACTTCCTCAAAATTTCCTCTAAATTTCTATTTAATTTCTTATGGTAGCCCATGATATATCAAAACCATGATGTTGTGATGTGGAAGGGATAACTGTAATGTAGATCATAATAAATAAACTAGCTATCTCACAGAATATTTTTGAGTATAATTCAAATGACTTGTAAATTGGGATACTATTATGGTGTAAGAAATGATAAAAGAGATGGTTTTAAAAGAACCTGAAGAGACTTTTATGATCACTACACAGAGTGAAATGAGCAGAAATAGAACAGTTTATATTATAACCTCAGAACTGTAATGATAACCAATTTTGAAAGACTTAAGAACTCATGATTCCAGAAGAATAATGACAAAAAACTTAGCCATGTTCTGTCAGAAGCAGTCAACTACCATGTAGAATGAGACCCTCAGGTTTGGGCCTGGCCAATGGGGAATATTGTTTTGCCTATTTTTATTTGTTGCAAAAGTTTGGTTATTGTTTTCCATGGCAGTTTGGGAGGAGGTGATGGAAGGGCAAGAAGAGTGAGGGAAAAAATAAATGCTTAACATTTGTAAAGAAATAAAATGAAAACATTATCTGTTATGTATTTAGGTTTTTTTTTTTTTGGTTTTTGTTTTTTGTATTTTGCTTTTTTTTTGGAGGGCAATTGGGGTTAAGTAACTTGCCCAAGGTCACACGGCTAGGTTTTTTTGTTTCTGTGTGTGTTAAGTGTCTGAGGCCGGATCCGAACTCAGGTCCTTCTGACTCCAGGGCTGACGCTCTACTCACTGCGCCACCTAGCTGCCCCTAGGTGTTTTTTTAATTGCTTATTAGTTACCTTTAAAGGAGATCCCTATGGCAATATGTTGTCATAATATCATGTTAATTTGTATTTGGTAAGACTGTTGGAAATAGCATTAAACTGTCTGTTTTGCATTACTATGGTACTGAAATGTAATCGAAAAGTTACTCAATTCTGTAATTATTTTGGATTTCCAGAATATGTATTTAACATTGCATATTTATGAATATATTTTTTTAAACAAATGCTTTATTAACTTCTATTTTACATCATTCATTTCCGCCAGATTTTGAGTTGCAATCATTTTCCCCCCGTTATTCCCCTACCCAACCTCCCAGAATAGCAGTCCCACAAGATATTGCTTCCTCCAATCTGCTCTCTCCCATACCTTCTCCCATACCCCCTTTGACTTTTCCATTAGAGGAAGGTGAATCTTTGTGTCCCAATGCCTGCACATCTTATCTCCCAATTATAAGCAAAAAAGTATTAATAATAGTATTTATATATATTTGAAACATTTAATCTTAAGACCTCAAATTTCAGATCCATTTCCTTCCTCCCTTGTCACCCATTCCCTCTGGGGAGATAAGTAATTCAGTATATGTTGTACATGTCTAGCTATGCAAAACATTATCATAGTAGATATATTGTACAAGGCTGCTTATAATTCCCTCCCACTCATCCTACCCCACACCTGGTCCATTTCCTACATGATCCTGTCCCTCTTCTATAGTGGGTACTTCCAACCTCCCCTCCCCCAAGGATGCCCTCCCATCCATCATCCCTCCTCTCATCCCCCTTCCCCCTATTCTGCTGCAGGTTGAGATATCCCATTTAGTATGTATGTCATTCTCTCCCTGAACCAAATTCAATGAGAATGTGGTTTTGCCTTTTTGCCTTCCTATTCTCCCCCTCCCTTGCAACCACTTCCCCTTGCTTCTTCTGCATGAGATAGTTTGCCCTACCCTGTCTCTCCCCATCTCCTCTTGCCACTTTCCTCTCTCACCTCATAATTTCATCCCTTGAGTATTCTCCCTTCCCAACAAATTCAACCTATGCCCTCTATCCATATATAACTGTAACCATATACACACACATTCACATATGTATTCATATGACCACACATCCTTCTTCCATTATTTTCATAGTGAGAAAGATATCATCAGTCACAGTTATTGCTTTTCCATATAGGAATGTAAATAGTTCAACTTTGATAAGTTCCTTTGATTTCTTTTCCCTGATTACCTTCTCAGGCATCTCTTCCTTCTTGTGTCTGGATGTCAAATTTTCTATTCAATTCTGGTTTTTTCCTCAAGAATGCTTGAAAGTCTCTATTCCACTGAATGACCATATTTTCCCCTGAAACAAAATACTCAGTTTTGCTGGGTAGGTGACCTTGGGTTCATTCCCAGTTCTTTTGCCCTCTGGAATATCATATTCCATGCCCTTCGATCCCTCAGTGTAGAAGCTGCCAGGTCCTGGGCTATTCTGATTGTGTTTCCACAATATTGAAATTGTTTCTTCCTGGCTGCTTGTAGTATTTTCTCCTTAATCTGGGGATTCTGGAACCTGGCTATAGTATTCCTGGGAGTTTTCTTTTTGGGATCTTTTTCAGGAGGTGATCTGTGGATTCTTTCAATGACTATTTTGCCCTCTTTGTCAAAAATATCAGGGCAATTTTCCTTGAGAATTTCTTAAGGTCCTCTGTGGCCTGCCACCCACTCATGTTTTCCCCTGGGGCTTTTGGAGCAGGACTTCTGACCTCACAGTCCTTTTCCTGCTCTATGCCCCCAAAGTAGGAGTCTAGGGTTGCATTTTTCTGTTTCCTTTGCCTTGGCATGTTGCCACTTAATTACTTGACTTTTGGGCTTGTTGCCACACTATGGCTTTAAGGCCAGATAGAGGAATTTTCGTCCAGAACGTGTGGGGGGCAACTTCCCTTTCTGGCAAGCTGTAAACCCACCCACGACTTCCACCCTAGATCACAGTCCAGATCCAGGGAGGTTAAAGCAAGAGTGATTACCCCCCAAGACTGATCGCTGGATCTCCCTACAGTTTGCAGGCCAGGAGCTGGAGCTGCTTCTGAAAACTACAAAATGGCAAGTCTCCTCAGAGGCTTCTAGCCCCCAGGGGAGGGAGTCGACGCATTCCCCAAATACTAGTCCCAAAGTCCATAGGACACTAACCTCTTACTTTGTCCTAGGCATGTCTGTGTTGATAATTCTGGAGTTGCCACAGCTGCTGGTGTTCTGGGGTCTCTCAAGATGGTTGCTGGCCCTGCCGCCCTGGGGCTAAAACCTCGGCTCTCGCGGACCTGGGCTCAGCTCAGCTCCCTGCGCTCTGCTCACTGCGTGCTGCCGGCTCCCAGACCACTGTGCTGGTCCTTCCTGCAGGGCTGCTGGGCTGTCCTCAGCGGGAGGTTAGCTTCTCGGTGTCGTTCTGTGGGTGCTGGGGCTCCAGAAGTTGTTCAGAGTCCCCTTTTACATAGTTTGGGGGTAATCTGGGGGCAGAGAGGCTTAGATGAGCTGTTTCTACTCTGCCATCTTGGCTCCGCCCCCTTATGAATATTTTTATCAGTCAGTTTCACACACAGCTGAGAAAAGAATGGACAGTATTCATTATTGTTTATTAGATGTCATAGTATCTGAAAGATAATTTAAATTTAGAAGATTAATTTTTTGAGCAATAAATGAATTTTTTTTCAAAATATAAAACATTCATCTTTTTTTTTTAAGCAATTTGGGTTAAGTAACTTGCTCAAGGTTACACGGCCAGTCATTATTTATGTGTGGGTGCTCATTTTCTGAGGCCGGATTTGATCTCGGGTCATCCCGACTCCGAGGCTGGCGCTCTTACTCACTGCGCAGCCTAGCCGCCCCTTTTAGGGCAATTGGGGTTAAGTAACTTGCACAAGGTCACATGGCTAGGTTTTTGTTTGTGTGGGTTAAGTGTCTGGGGCCGGATCCGAACTCAGGTCCTTCTGACTCCAGGGCCGGCGCTCTACTCACTGCGCCACCTAGCCGCCCCAACATTCATCTTTTTTATGGGTCAAAGATGGCACTCTGAAGTAAAAGCCAGGATCTGCAAATGAGAAAAAGACGCAGGTGTTTTGTGGTTTGCCTCTTTTTTTTTTTGCTTTTTTTTTTGGAGGGCAGTTGGGGTTAAGTAACTTGCCCAAGGTCACACAGCTAGGTTTTTGTTTGTGTGTGCCTTAAGTGTCTAAGGCCAGATCCGAACTTAGGTCCTTCTGACTCCAGGGCCGATGCTCTATTCACTGTGCCACCTAGCCGCCCCTTTTGTCTCTATGTTTTAAAAAATGAATTTACCTTAACTTAGATGAGGTTATGTTTCTTTGTACTAAAACCCTTATGGTAATTTTTGAAAAAAATCAATATTGGCCACAAATAATCAGAGAAAAGCAAAATTATTCTTGCAGATTACACCTAAGTGTTAGTGATATATTTTTCATATGTGTAAGTAGGCGGTTGATACAGATCTGCTTTAGATTTATTATGAAAAAGAGATTTTTGGGGCTTTATGTGTAGAATACTGATTTAAGTTGGCACTTCTCTTCTTTAGATAATTATACAGTATGGTTTTAAGCTATCAGTAACTTAAATTTACACACAATGGTTTATTTTTCTCCTGTTATGTCAAAATCATTCATACAGTTTCTAAGTTATTCTCACAATATCCATGAATGATAGCCAGCTGACTGATCCATATTTTACATATAAACTCACCTTGAAGAATGACATGATTTGCTTGAAGTTAATTAATTACCTTAGTATCAAGACCTATGGAAGAGCACTAGAACTTTGACTATACATTCAGTATTTTTTTTTTTAAAGGTAGGCGATGTGTCTGGAGGAAAAGTGTTGCCTTTTTTCTCCCTTTTCTTTAAGTTTCATTATTTTCAAAGAGGTAATACAGAACATAACACTATATTATTCTGTCATGTCACATCAAATAGAACATGACAGAACATAGATTTATAAAAACATACAAGTTTCAGTTGGAGCCAGATGACTGTTATCAATTTGGAAACACATATTCAAACCATCTGCTTACAGTTTAAGTTCTTGGATAACTTACTAACCCACATATCTAAACAGAGGCAGCGTTCTCTGTATCTTTAAAACCACTGCCTAGTTTCCACACAGCTTCCATTTGTAATGCATATTTCAAATGGGTTGAATCAAAAGAGATTGTGACATTTACTAACTCTATAAAACAAGTTGATTTCATTAACCAATAACAACTAACAGCTTTAGCTAACAAATTATACTTCCTGTGTGTGACACTATTGGAATATACAGTACTGCATAGTTGTTCACACTTTGGGAAACCCCCCCCCCCCAAATCAATAAAAGCATCACTTAATTACTATAGTAACCAGTCACTGGTTCCTCTAGTGTGTGAGATGATGTATGTGTGCTGGCAAGTGAGTTATTATATAGTACTGCTTATGATGTAGCATTTCTGGCACTGTTAATTTTTGGTTTGAAATTTTTTTCATTCTTTTTTTTTAAACAAATGCTTTATTAATTTCTGGTTTACATCATTCATTTCTACCAGATTTTGAGTTACAGTTTTTCTCCCCATTTTTTTCCCTACCTGCCGCCCCAGAATAGCAGTCCCACTAGATATCCCCTCATCCAGTCTGCTCTCTCCCATATCTTCTCCCATGCCCCCTTCGACTTTGCCATTAGGGCAAGGTGAATCTCTGAGCCCCAATGCCTGAACATCTTATCTCCCAATTACATGCGAAATAGTATTAATAATAGTATTTCTATACATTTGAAACATTTAATTTTAAGACTTCGAATTTCAGATCTATTCCCTTCCTTCCTTGTCACCCACTCCCTCTGGGAAGATAAGCAATTCAGTAAGTGTTGTACATGTACATCTATACAAAACATTACCATAGTAGATATATTGTAGAAGACTGCTTATATTTCCCTCCCACCCATCCCACCCCACACCTGGTCCATTCCCTACTTTTTTTTTTTTTAAAGCAATTGGGGTTAAGTAACTTGCTCAAGGTTACACGGCTAGTCATTATTTATGCGTGGGTGCTCATTTTCTGAGGCCGGATCTGATCTCGGGTCATCCCAACTCCGAGGCCGGCGCTCTTACTCACTGCGCCACCTAGCCGCCCCTTTAGGGCAATTGGGGTTAAGTAACTTGCCCAAGGTTACACGGCTAGGTTTTTGTTTGTGTGGGTTAAGTGTCTGAGGCCGACTCCGAACTCAGGTCCTTCTGACTCCAGGGCCGACGCTCTACTTACTGCGCCACCTAGCCGCCCCAGTCCATTCCCTACTTTGATCCTGTCCCTCTTTGAAAGTGGGTGCTTCCAACCTCCCGTCCCCCTAGAATGTCCTCCCCTCCATCATCTCACCTCTCATCCCCCTTCCCCCTACTCTGCTACAGGTTGGGATATCCCATTTAGTATGTATGTCATTCTCTCCCTGAGAGAATGTCACATCTTTGGAGAGCTGCAGGGTTTAAAAAAATTCATTGAACTGTGGTCAACTTGGTTATATTTTTCTTTGAAGTTAGCTAGATAGGTTTGTTCTTGGATAGCAGACATGTAATGTGTCACCAGGCACATATGTAACTACTTTCCGGTTGCTAAAGGATGTGTTCTTCTTAGTTTTCTAGAAATCTTGATCACCTCCATGCTACAGTGAGGTTTTAGAATTTGCCTGTAGTGGAATGTTCTTATAATGTTTCACAACATGTTATTTGATTTATAAAGTAGAATAATGGTCATTGTTATTATTCTGTGTCTGATGAATGTTGTAAGGATTAACAAATGACTATAAAGCATAATATAAAGACAAGGCTTTATAGAGGTGTTGTAGAATTCATTTTCTTTTTGTGTCCTCAGTAATTAAAAATTGAATTTATCCATGTGTTTATAATGGAGAAGCAGTCCTGCATCTCATCACTGCTGCAGGTATCACTATGTTCATATATTTCCAAGATTTGATGAAACAGTTTGCCTGTTGCTTAATATGTAGTAGTCAAATATATATATTCATATTTAAAATAAGGTGCAAGTGAAGTGTGACCTAAGATCTTATACATTTAACCAGGTACATTGTTAATTAAAATTTAGTGCGAGGGAGTAGAAACAACACTTCCACTGTGCTCGGGCCCACACCCCTTGCAATCCATATAAAAGGGGACTCTGAACAAACTCTGGAGCTCCAGAAACCACAAAATGATGCAGAGGACAGCCTGGCAGCCTGGCAGGGAGCGGCCAGCACAGCACTCTGGGAGCTGAGCCCAGGCCCTCATGAGTCCAAGATTTTAGCCCCAGGGAGGCCTGACCAGCAGCCTGCTGCAGGGACTCCAGAACACCGGTAGCTGTAGTATTTGCAGAATTATCAACACATAGATGCCAAGGACAAAGTGAAAGGTCAGCGCCCTATGGACTGTGGGACTAGTGGGGAGAGCAGGTCGGCCTCTTTCCCTGGGGGGTAAGAAGCCGCTGAGTAGCTGGTGCAGCCTGCCATGTTGCAGCTTCGGCTCCTGGCCTGCAAACTGAAGGGGGATCCAGCGACCAGTCTTGGTGGTGGTGGGGGTAATCTCTCTTGTTTTGACCTGCTTGGATCTGGATTGCAGTCTGGGGTGGAGGTCTTAGGGTGTGTGACCAGCTTGCCAGAACATGTGGAGGCTTTAGAGAGGGCATCAAACTAATAGCTCCAGCAGCTGAGAAAACCCCAGCGTTTGGGACAGAAGCTCCCCTGGCTGGTGGCAGAGTCCTACTTTGAGAACAAGCCCAAAAGTCAAGTAGTTGAGTGGCAAAATGCCTAGGCAAAGGAAACAAAATAAACAGAAAAATTCAACATTAGGTTCCCATTTTGGGGGCAAAGAGGATCAAAGCATGGAACAGGAGGTGGACTGGGAGGTCAGAACTTCTGTACCAAAAGCCCCACCTGAAAATAATGAGCTGGTTACAGGCCATAGAGGACCTTAAGAAGCAAATAAGAGAAGTGGAGGAAAAATTGGGAAAAGAAATAAGAAAGATGCAAACAAAGTATGAAATAAGAGTCAACAGCCTGACTGAGGAAAATAACACCTTAAAAATAGACTAACTCAAATGGCAAAAGAGGCTCAAAAAGGCAATGAGGAGAAGAATGCCTTAAAAAGTTGAATTTGCTAGATGGAAAAAGAATCTCAAAAACTCACTGAGGAGAATCATTCCTTCAGAATTAGACTGGAGCAAATGGAAGCTAGTGATTTTATGAGAAATCAAGATGCTGTTAAGCAGATCCAAACAAATGAAAGAATAGAAGGCAATGTGAAATATCTCATGGGAAAAAACACCGACCTGGAAAATAGATCTAGGAGAGAACTCCTAGGAATATTACAGCCAGGTTCCAGAATTCCCAGATCAAGGATAAAATATTACAAGCAGCCAGGAAGAAACAGTTTGAATACTGTGGAAACACAATCAGGATAACTCAGGATCTGGCAGCTTCTACACTGAGGGATTGAAGGGCTTGGGATATGATATTCTGGAGTTCAAAGGAGATGGGATTAAAACCAAGAATCACCTACCCAGCAAAACTCAGTATCATGTTTCAGGGTAAAATATGATCATTCAGTGGAATAAAGGACTTTCAAGCCTTCTTGATGAAAAAACCAGAGTTGAATAGAAAATTTGACATTCAGATACAAGAAGCAAGAGATGCTTGAGAAGGTAAACAGGGAAAAGAAATCATAAAGAACTTATCAAAGTTGAACTATTTACATCCCTACATGGAAAAACTATAATTGTAACTGATGAAACTTTTCTCGGTATGAAAATAGTTGAAGAAGGGTTATATGGGCATATGAATACATAAGTGAATGTGTGTATATATCTTTACAGATATGTAGATAGAGGACACAGGTCAAATTTAATGGGAAGGGATGATATTTAAAATGTGAAATTAAGAGGAGAGAGAGCAATATAATGAGAGGATATGGGGAGAGACAGAATGGGGTAAACTATCTCATATAGAAGAGGGAAGGGAAAATGGTTACAAGGGAGGGGAAGAACAGGAAGGCAAAAAGCAAAACCTTATTCTAATTGGATTTGGATCAGGGAGAGAATGACATATATACTAAATAGGATATCTTACCCTATAGGAGATTAGGGGGGAAGGAATGAGAGGTGGAATGATGGAAGGGAAGTCGGGAGGGAAGTTGGAAGCGCCCACTTTTGCAAAGGGACAGGATCAAAGTAGGGAATAGACCAAGTGGGAGGTGGGATAGGAAGGAGGGAAATATAGTCATTCTTTTACAATATATCTACTATGGTAATGTTTTGCATAGCTATACATGTACAACATATACTGAATTGCTTATCTTCCCAGTAAGGGTGGGTGACAAGGGAGGAAGGGAATGAATCTGGAATTCAGAGTTTTAAAATCAAATGTTTAAAATATATAAATAGTATTATTAATATTATTTTATATATAATTGGGAAATAAGATATATAGGCATTGGGGCACAGAGATTCACCTTGCCCTAATGAAAAAGTGAAGGGGGTATGGGAGAAGATATGGGAGAGAGCAGATAGGATGAGGGGATATCCTGTGGGACTGCTATTCTGGGGTGGTGGGTAGGGGAAAAATGGGGGAAAAATGCAACTCAAAATCTGGTGGAAATGAATGGTGTAAACCAGAAGTAAATAAAGCTTTTGAAAAAAAATTCAGTGCTAAACCATTAATTTTGACTTCTGTCCTTCTACTCTGGTTCCAGCTCTTAGTTTGGTCACAAATTTGAGTTTTAAAGTTTAGGTTGTTTGCAAATAGATCAACTTAGTATTGATGGCATACACTTGAGTTACTATTATCTGAAGTCTGCAATGAATAAACAAAATAGAAATAGCAATATTAATTTCACAATGTCTAAATGCAGAGGCAAAATGAAATAGTGGAGAAAGCCTTCTCCCTGGGGTCAGTAAGACTTGGATTCAAGTCCTGCCTCTCCCACCTGCCCTTATTGTGAATCCTGGTAGGTCATTAACCTCTCAGTGTCCTGGGCCACTGTCAATTATATCTCTTTGAGATGGTAAGGAGGACAGATATATTGGGGAATGTTGTTGCTATAAAAACTGAAGATAGCAATCAAAATGTATTTTTATTAAAAAAAATAGGGTCCTTAACCCTACATAGGAATGTTCATATTTTAAAATAAAACTATTTCTCTTTTAAAATAATTTTTGTCAATATCTCTTGTCTGTTACATTATCATAGTAACCCTCCCCCTTCCAGAGAGTCATCCATACAAGAAAATATTTTTAGAAGGGAGAAACAGTCAGTAGAACTGATGATTACATTGAAAAAAGTCTGAAAACATGTGCAGTGTGTAGCACCTGTGGACCTCCCTCTTTCATGGAGGGATCGGTTGGGGGCTAACATCTCACATCTTTGCATTCAAGTCCTGTCGAAACTTTATAATTTTGTCACACTTAACTTTTGATTATTTTTTGTATATAGTTTTTTAAAATCTGTATTGTTCTAGTTGCTGTATATATTTTTTCTTAGTTCTACTTAACTTCCCTCTGCCCCAATTCATGTAGATCTTTTCTCTACCTCTGTATTTATTACACACATTATTTCTTACGGACAGCTTGGTGGTGCAGTGGATATGAATCTAGGTCCAGATTTGGGAAGACCTGAGTTCAAATTTGACCTTAGACACTTAGTAGCTGTGTGACATTGGCCAAGGCATTTAATCTGATTGTGTTAAGTTTCCCCAACTGTAAATGAGAATAATAGTAGCATCTACTTTCCACAGTTGTGAGGATCTAACAAAATAATTAAGTGCTTACTACTGTTCCTAATACATAATAAGTGTTATATTGTTAGCTATCATCATCATCATCATCATCATCATCATCATCATCATCATCATCACACAGTAATGTTCTATTACTTTAATCTTCAATGATTTGTTTAGCTATTTCCTAATTGATGTATTTGTGCTTTTTAAAAAAAATTCTTAGTTATAAAAAATAGTGCTGCTTTGAATATTTTGATGTATATGGGGACTTTCTTCTTATCAGTGACTTCTTGGGGGTATAAGCCCAGTAATGTTGCCTTTGGTTCAAATGATATGGACAGTTTAATCACTTTGTTTGCAAAATTCCAAATTGTTTTCTGAAATGATTATATCATGTCACAGCTTCACTAACAGTGTATTAATGTGCCTAACTTACAATACTTCTAATATTGACCACTTTTGTCCATTTGCAGGGTGAAAGCTTGTGAGATGAAATCTTTGGGTTGTTTTGATTCACATTTGTCTTATTATTAGTGATATGGATCATTCATCTTTATATCACATTCATGTCTGTATTCTTTCCCTTCTTCTATTTAGTGAACCATGCAACAGTGAATTAGAAAGAGAGAAAAAAACCAATTCAGTAAAATCAGTGAACACACTGACCATCTTACAGGTTATAGAGTATTTCAACTCTAGTCTCCCACCTCAGCAATACAGGAGTAAAAGTAGATTCCAGAACCAACATTTTAAAAATTATAATTACTCGGGATTCAAATTCATTTTAAAATCCTATTTATATCATTGTTTCTATTGGTGATGCTGTTTTTCTAGTTTACTTAGTATCAGTGTTCTCATTCTTCTCTGAATTCTCCGTAATTGTAGTTTTAAATGGAGTAGTAATATTCCATTATGTTCAAGTATCAGAATTTGTTTAGCTATCTCCCCCTTGTTAAGCACCAACTTTTTCCCGTTATTTGTTACCAAAATAAAATATTATTTTTAATAATTTGATATATGTAGGATCTGTCTTTAACCTCTTCACAGAATATACTTCCAAGTGTGAACTGTAGGCCAAAAGATACGATAATTTTAGTCACTTAAAAAAAAAAAAACTAATTTCAAGTGACTTTCTTGAATGGGTGGAGCAAAACACAGTGCCACCAGTAGTGTATTAGTGTCAATGCTTTCTACAGCCCCTCCTACATTCACTATCTTTTATCATTTTTTGCTAATTTGCTTGAAGTGAAATTTTAGATTTGTTTTGATTTTCGTTTTTTACTAATATTGATTTATAACATTCTTTTAAGTGATAGTGAAAATTTGTAGCTCTTTTCATAATTTTATTCATATTCTTTAACTGCTCATCCATTGAGGATGGGTCCTATTCTTAGATATTTGTATTAAATCCTCTTGTCTTATGAAAACTAGATCCTTTTCAGATATATTTGATGAAAATTTTTTTCCAATTCCTGTTTTCCCTATCCTAGCAGCATTGATTTTGTTGGTCCAAAAACTTTACAGTTTCATTTAGTTATTTTTGTCTTTTGTGATTATCCCTATCATGGTATTTTCTTTGTCTTTCCTCTGTGTGTGGAATACTCTTCTTAACTCTATCTCTACTGACTTCCTTGGCTTCTTTTAAGACCTTACTAAAATAACTTTTACAAGTAGGCTTTTCTAATTCCTCTTCTTAACTCTGTTTTCCTTCTTCTGTTAATTATTTCCTATTTATCCTATGAATAGCTTATTTTGTACATGTTTATTTGCTTTAGATAATTGTAATGGTAAGCACAGAAGTAGTTCATGCCTTGTTTCAGCTATTGCATTAACACCTTGTTTCAGTCTGTTAAGCAACAGAACATGTGAACTCCACAACTTGTGAACTCCTGGGCAGGAGCTAATGACTATATAAGGAGAGTCCCATGGCTAGAGGCAGGGTGAGCTGAAAAGAGGACTCTTGTGGTGGCAGAGTCAAGGAGAATATTTATGGTACCCCAGCACTCTGTTTGTCTCCTCTGTCTATGTTGATGTTTGTTTGTGATGCTTTTTACAAAAGCACTTACTGGAAGCCCTGAAAGAGGATTTTCTGATTGTATGTTTACAGAAGTGCTGGAAGAGGATTTTGGAGGTCCTGGGACTTTACTGATGATTTGTGCTGACCAAGAAGATCTTGTTTCTAGGTCAGAGTTGATGTTTTGTGTTGAGTTCTCAGACCTTGTTTGTGTCTCTGAGTTGATTTCACAGGCAGATAGTGAATTGGTGATGGTGCTGGCAATGTGCATGAATAGTATGGTAGCTCTGTTAAGCTTTGCCTTCCCAGAAACATGAACTGTGAAGGACTTGAGGTGGGCTGGATACTGTGAGCTTCAATATGGGACAGAAACTGGCTGAAGAACTGGACAAGGAGCTGGACAAGGAACTGGGAGCTGCCTGCCTTTGAATCCAGGTGATATTTGGAGCAGGGACCATGGAAGAAGAACCATGGAAACTGAGAGCCAGCCTTGAGTCAAGCTGAAGGAAGACTTTACTCAGATATTGTATACTGACTGAGAAGATTGTGATTTACTTGTCACCAAGGGGTGGATGGCTTGTGTATTTTCCACTATCCCTTAGTGGAGGGTATTGAGGGTATTGAATAGTGACTAATGACTGAGGGTATTGAGTAGTGACTGATTTGTAAATTAGTATGCCCCATGAGTGGAGAACTTTGACTGTTATATTTTCTGACCCTTAAGGAGGCCTCCTTAAGGATGATTGAATGATTAAGTTGATCTAATGGTTGAGTTACTAAGTGTTTGACTAAATGATTATACTTTGTTGAAACTTTGTGACCACTGTGGTGAAAACTATGTGGCCATTTTCTGTGATAAGTTGTAATATTAGGAATGCTGTACCTTGATTTTCTGTGCATGTTTTGCTTTGATTTGTTATTTAATAGAGTGTTCACTATACTATGTATTCAGAACCTTGAAAGCTATTCACAGTAGCATTCTTCTGGAAAGCTGCTTGTGCATGGCCTTACAATAATAAGCTCCTTGAGAGCAGGGCTATCTCTTGCCTCTTTTTGTATCCCCATTGCTTAACACAGGGTCTTGCATATAGTAAGCAATTAATAAATGCCAATTGATTGATTGAATTTCCTTCCATAGTCAAAGTTGTGGGGGGAAAAAAGAACTACCTCCATTAGTTTTTCTTCAGTTGTTGTTTATGTGGCCTGTTAAATTTGAATATCCCTTTTGAACTTATTTAGTCTACTATGTAAGGGACCGGTCTAAATTAGGTTTTTGCCAGACTGCTTTCCAATTTTTCCAGTAGTTCTTGTCAAATAAGGAGTTCTTTGCTAATTAATTTATATTCTTGCAGTTATTCATTACTTGGTTATTGAGGTCTCCTCACACTTGATTCTTGCTTATTTAGTAGAAAAGTGTTTTTCACTTTTCTACTTTGCTAATTTTAATCCACTTCCAAATGATTTTTAATAACCTTTTACTTATTTTGAGTTCTTTTTGGAGGCAATTACAGTGAAGTGACTTGGTTAGGATCACACAGCTAGTAAGTATCAGAGGTGGAATTTGAACTCAGGTCCTCCTGACTCCAGGCCTGGTGCTCTGTCTACTGTGCCACCTAGCTGCCCCTCATTTACCTTTTACATAAAATACATTTTAATATAACTCAGGTGAGTAAAAATCTATTTTATTCTCTGTCAGGGAAATTTAAAAAAAAAAAACCATTAACAGCTAATTTGTTTAATTGGTTGTTTTTTTTTTTGGAGGGCAATTGGAGTTAAGTAACTTGCCCAAGGCCACACGGCTAGGTTTTTTTTTTTTTTAATTTATGTTTTATTTGTGTGTGCGTTAATTGTCTGAGGCCGCATCGGAATTCAGGTCCTTCTGACTCCAGGGCCGACGCTCTACTCACTGTACCACCTAGCCGCCCCTAATTGTTTTTTGATTTGTGTTTTATCATTATGAGATTTGTGCATTTATAAATGTAATAATAATTATAAGCATAATTATAATCTTGTTTCTTGATATTTTTAATTCCCCTTTTTAATGTATTGGATTTAGGAAGATGGAACAGCTATAAGTATAATAACATAAATTTCTTTTTCCTCACAAAAGTGTCTGATGATATGCTTTATTTGTTTGCTGATTTTACTTCTTTGGTAAAAACAATACATTGATAATTGGTGCATTTCTTTTGCTAGAGATACATCATTGTCTCCTTGTTGTCTCCTGAATAACATACACACTTTTAAAAAGCATTGAAATACCTTGTTCTACCCAGTAAAGTGGTTTTAAAGTGGTTCATTCCTTGTTACATTTGCATTCTTACCTATCTTGCCTCTTTTGTGACTTATACCTTAAATGGGCTTGTTACTAATACAGAAATTGGCATCCTTTTCACTTCCATGTCTGAAAGTGCTTAATTTACTTCAAAGTCCAATTCAAGTTGCTATCTCCCTGATTTTCCCAAGTTTCTTGTCTCCAAATAACCCCAAGTTACTTTATGTTCACTTGACATATAGTTTGTATCTACTTATCTGAGTACATGTTTTTTCCTGCTAGTCAAGTATTAAGCTCTATGAGTTCAGGAATGGCTTGGTTTATGACATTAGAGTTATGTTGCTTATTATAATGTTTTGCTTGTAGTAGACTCTTAATGATTGCTCTATGAATAAATCAGTCAGTGACTCTTTACCCTTGAATTTGTGAAGTGACTTCATTTAGAGGTAATGTAGTTTCACATGGTATCTTAGATTTTATTATAGAAATATAAAAGAATAAAGGGGTAAAATGTGAGTAAATGTGGTTAACCTAATTCTGTTAACATACCTCTTGCCATGTGGTGTTTGGCTATCCCTGTTGACAGAATGATGATTTAAACTTTTATTTCAGGAAATACTAGAAAAATAAAGTAAAAATATTCATTATTTTCAGATAACTTTTCAACATCAATAAAATATCTTTAACACCATACCTGTACTGAAGAAACTTACTTTTTCTTTGGTCATGCAGAACTTTGCCTTGATTATAGGATTCTTTTAAGTTTCATTCTAGTTAACAGAATTTTGGATAGATCTATTTTTATTGTAATTTGTCTACAAATTGTTTCTTAAATTAACACCTTTTAGATTTTTCAGTGATATGGTACTTCAGAATATTATAAGGTGTTAGTTCTTTTAAATTAAATTTTGGAGTAATAGAGTAACGGAATTACTGGGCACTAAGAATAATAATCAGCTTAATAAATTTGACTCCTTGGTTATTTTTGTGTTTGTCCTTCATTTTCTAAGAGGACCATGCCGTCAGGGAAATGATGACATGGCTCGCAGTTGACTTTGATTTGAGTGAGTGAGGTATGTGCAAGGTCACCAGCCTCACTTTCTCCTCCAGAGCCATCTGGGTCCAGTAGCCAGATATTCATCAGGACCACTGGAGATGGCCCAGGATGCCCTTTTAGGCTAAGGCCTTTTCAGGATCTCACTTTGAGTGAGATAATGCTCATTCAGTGAATAGGCTTCTTTAAGAAGTCTAAATATAAGAAAGCTATGTGAAAATATTAAATTTCATAAAATGACACTTTCTGCATTATTTTTTTCCTTTTGGACTACTTCAATGATGTTATTTTCTAGGAACTCATTTTCAATCACTCAAGGACTTCTGGATAGCCTCTTATCTGCCTTTCTCCCTTTTTAGCAAGAAGTTATTATTATTTTTTTAAAAAGCAATTGGGGTTAAGTAACTTGCTCAAGGTTACATGGCTAGTCATTATTTATGTGTGGGTGCTCATTTTCTGAGGCTGGTTTCAATCCTGGGTCATCCCAACTCCAAGGCCGGCTCTCTTACTCACTGCGCCACCTAGCCGCCCTGTTTAGCAAGAAGTTATATTTGGAGTATTAATCTCATTAGTAGTGCTAAATGTGTCTTGAAAGTAAAGTTTCAACCTAGAAATTTCTGATGCTAGATGCAAGTTAGAAGTGCCAAAAATTAGCATTGTATATCAGTATGTCTTTGACATTTCTCAGTAGTTGTGTGAGAATAAGTATATTAAAGGAAATATCTGACTAAGGTTAAAAGGAAGTTGTACAACCCATTGTTTTTCTATAGGAAAAAAAAGAAAGCTTAGTTGTATTAACACAGTGTTCCATTGCATGAAGACATTCTTCATCAGAAAGAAGCTAGTTCTGATAGGCATAAAAGTTTGAGTGAAATCCTTGGCTTCCTTAATCTTTTGAGATAGTGAAAAATTCATGCACTCTTTGGGGTGTAGCACTTTAATTAGTTTTAGGCTGTTATGCTCTGGTTGCATACTCCTATAAACATTTTCTCTTCCTTGGTCTCCCTCTTTGTATCCCCAATACATACAGTTGTTACACTTCAGAAATATTAATTAACCATTGTATTTAAAAAAATCAGACATGTAGTTTAAATTCAGTATATATTAAGTTGCATATAGCAAATATTTAAATGCCTGTTACATAAGATAACATACCTCTTGCCATGTGGTATTTGACTATCCCTGTTGACAGAACCATGATTTAAACCTTTATTTCAGGAAATACTAGGAAATTATAGTAAAAATATTCATTATTTTCAGATAACTTTTCAAAAAATTTGAACATTAATAAAATATCTTTAACACCATACATGTCCAGTTGAGGAATCTGAGCCCAGAAAAGAAGGCACTATAGTATAATAGTAAAAAGAGCAGAGACTCTGAGACAAGGCTCAGATTAAACAACTCTTACATGAGATCTCTACTGATCTCAGTTTCTGATATGCTCAAAGTAATGACCATATTTATTTAGCATATATTTAAACATTTATTTCTCTGTTTACATGTTATTTCTTCCTAGAATAATTTAAGCCATTTGAAGTTAGGGCATTTATGTTTTATCCTTTGTATGTGTAGCACAGAGTCTAGAATATAGTAATTTCTTAAAAGAAGTACATATATGTGGTAGCTCCATCAGAACTGAAGTAATGGGGGTGGCATCCTGCTGTGATCATTTATGTACCCTCATAAGTCACTTGGTCAGGAACCAAAGCCAGTGAAAATTGAATCCCTTAGTGTGAAGGAAGATGAGACAGCTTTGAGGTGCAGCCCCTGGGGAAACTGCTATCTACAGAGAAGGAAGATAAAGTGGGTTGATAGCAAGATAGAAGAAAAATGACTGAAATTGCTAGAGGTCTCAGGCAGAAGAAAATTTGGTCAAAGATTTTGAGCAGAATCAGATAAACCAAATAAGAATATATTGATAAAAAGGGAATATGGCCTCATAATCATCTATATGAATCCAGGCATCTGTAATGGCAATTTGAAGACCCCTTTTTGTATTGGCAAGGAAGCAGGTACGTAGCACTTAGTAACTAATCAGACCTCTGTGAAAGAAACAGACGGTATGACCCCTGTTCCTGGTGTAACGGGAAGGGGTTGCCTGAAACAGGAAGTAGCTAATGTTGTGTATATAAGAAAAGCCCCAGAGAGACACACTCAGAATCTCTTTTAGACAAGAATTTGGTGGCAGAAGCTGTTCTGCTGGAGAAAGAATTGAGAACTGAGCCAGAATTTCCTGAAACTTGTGGTGGTGGAACTTCTGAACAGGAGCCAAGAAGCCCCCAGGAGCCCCCTCCCCCCAGAATGGATAAGGTGATTCTGATTTTTTGAGCAAGCAGCAGAAGATAAGGAAGTATGACTGGGATGCAGGGACTTTGTTTGTGGCTTGGTTGAACCTTGAATTCCCAGGAGCAGAAATTGTGAAGGATTTGAGATGGACTAGACCCTGTGAACTTCAGTGTGGAGCAAGACTTGCATGGAGAGCTGGACAAGGAACTGGGAGCTGTCTGCTATTGAACCCAGGTGACAGGCTGGTGAATCCAGGTAGAATCTGGGACCATGGAAGGGGATTCAGGGAATCTGAGAACCTGCCCCAAGTCAAGATAAAAAGACCTCTCCATAGGTGCTGAGTAGTGATGAAATTGTAGTTTACTAGTGACGTAGGGATGGAAGGTTTGTGTATTTTCTAATGATTATACTTAGTGATTAATGATATTTAGTAATTGATTGTTGAATAAGTGACTGAGTTAATTTAGTGTGCCCCATGAGTGGAAGACTTTAACTATTATACTTGGAGATGATTTTTCTTTGTTCTAAATATTGTGACCACTTTGGTGAGAGCTATGTGGCCATTTTAATGATAAGCTGTTGTGAATACTATATTGTGATTGTCTGTGATATGTTGTAACATTGTGAATGCTGTACCTTGATTTTCTGTGAATGTTTTGCTTTGATTTGTTATGGAGTAAATAGAGTGTTCACTGTGTAATCAGAACCTTAAAAGCTGTTCACAGTAGCATTCTTCTGGAAAACTGCTAGTGCTTGGCATTACAGCATCTCTGAATAAATATTGGAGGACAAAGGAAAATGAGGTGGAGAATCCTAATAGACTTTGAAGAGAGGATGGAACCCACAGCAAGATGTTCCAGAATAAATTAAGTGAGAAATAAGAATTATGAAAGCAGAATTTATAGCCTGTTAGCAGAACAGGAAAACTTGAATACATGGTAATAATCTTCACCAAAGAAATGAAAGAGTGATCAGCTAATTGAGAATGCAAATACATTGGGTGTAAAGGACAATTTGGTAGAAGAGAAGCAAAAAGAAATGACATTAAAAGAAAACAATGTCTATACAAGTAAATCTTTTTTTTTTCAAAGATGGTGTGCTTTGAGACAACTTAAAGCTTTATAGGTTTCCCAAGCCAAGAACCCCAAATATAATGCAAAAAAATAATACCAAAAATACTGTCCAGAACTTCTGAAAGCAGAAACAAGGTGCCAATCCAGAGAACCCACAGATTAAAAAAATGCCCTTTCCAGGAAAAAAAATGCCCTTTACTTCAAACTCCAAGACATATCGTGGTTGAGTTGAAAAATTCCAATGACAACAAATTTTGCAAGCAACCAGAAGAAACTTTTCAAATATAAAGGAAAGGAAAAATTCTAATCACAAGACTGCTATATTTACCAGAAACTCCAGGAAGGAATGAAATGATGTATTCTCAAGAGCAGAGAGCTCAACATGTAACACAAGGGGTTCTACCCTGCAAATCTGATTCTAAACATAATGAAAAGGTGATTGATCAGTTTTTTTTTTTTAAAGCTAGAGACATTTGAGGCATTCCTACAAAGAACAGTAGACCTGAAGTAATTTTTTGTTTCTTTTCTACCCCAAACAAAAGAAATACAAGAAAGGTAAACAGATAAAATAATGATCGAAGGCATGGGTAATTCACAGGTAACAGAGTAATTTATTTATCCCAGACAGGAAGGGAAAGTATAAGTAGAAAGTGAGATACCTTTAGGGTTAACAGAAACAACAAGGACAAATAATAGAATCTATTTTAAAAATTTATTTCTAAATGTAGAAAACCAAAAATAAAAAGTTATGGTGGAGAGACAAGCCAGAAGCATCATGAACTAAACACCACAATACCCTGATAATGGGAGAATCTATATTTTTTTGTGAAAATGTTGAGACTACCATCCTTGTTTTCATGTTGGCATTATAACCTATCAATTAAGACTCTAAAAAATAATTTTCAATTCCTACACCTTTCTGTAATAAGCTAAATTTTTGTTGGGGAGGTGGGGATGGAAGGAGTTGGTAATTAGAGCTGGAGAGATCAGGAAATTGCTAGTAAAGGATGTTTTATGTGAGCTGACACTTGAAGGAACTTGGGCTATGGCAGAGGTGAAAAAGGGAGTTTATTCCAGGCATGGGGGACAGCCTTTGCTTTGAGGGTAGACCAGGGGTGAGCAGCCTTCGACCTCAAGGCCTTATGTGGTTAGTTGACTGAATCCAAACTTCTCAGAACAAATTGTCTTCATAAAAGGTTTTGTTGTATAAAACTTGGACTTAGTCAAAAGACCACACCCAAGGACCTAGAAGGCCACATGTGGCCTTGAGGCTGCAAGTTACCCACTCCTGGGTAAATCTGAATGCATGAAGGGGGAATAATATAGTATGTCCCCAAAGTTTCAGTGCAGTTTAAAAATATTAATGTTTAGTATTTAATAGCTATTAAAACTTAAATAATATTTAATCTGATATCATTTTATTATCAAAAGTAATATCAAGTAATTATTATTGATATTCTAATAGCAATTCATTATTTACTTAATAGCTATTAAGTCTTAAAAACTGCTCTAAGACTTTCCTGACATTCCTGGAAAGGTTATAGCCAGGTTGTGAAGAGCCTTAAGTACCTAACAAAGGCAATTATATTTCCTTCTAGGGGTTACAGTGACCTGTTTTTATCTTAGTTTTACTAATTGTGTGCCCTCAGATAGATCACTGAATTTGGATCTCAGTTTCCACATCTGTAAAATTAGAGGTTTAGATGAGGTGATTTCTACAGTCCCTTCTGATATACTATCATGCTAATGAAAGCAGAACAAATATTTAATAAGTGTGTATGATATGCCAGGTACCATGATAAGAGCTTTACAGATATTATTTGATCCTTATAGCAAGTTTGGGAGGTAGGTTGCTTTATTATCTCAATTTTATATTTGGGGAAAAAAAAACAAACCTGAGGCAGACTGGTTAAGTGACTTGCTCAGGGTCATACAGTTAGCAAGTGTCTGAGGTTGCATTTAAATTCAGGTCTTCTTAAGTCCAGGCCCAGCTCTCTAGCCAGTGTACCACTTAGCTTCCTCTGCAAAAAATATCATTGAAGCTGAAATTTCATTCATTTTGAGCCCCCCCATAATATCACAGAATTAGTTAGAAGGGATTCCACAGGCCATTTAGTTCAGCCTTATCTGAATAAGACTCTTCTGTACAATGACCTTGATAAGTGCTTGTCTGGCCTGTGATGACCTCCACTGAGGGGGATGCCACTACCTCTTGAAGCTTTCCATTGTACATTTCTGTTACTTTAAAACTAAATTTAACTTTTTGCAACTTTTTCCTATTGCTTCTATTTCTGTCCTCTGGGGCCAAGTACTATGTAATTTCCTTTCTTAGTGGCATTCTCAGTTACTTGAAGATAGCTATCATGCGTGCTACCCAAGTTGCCTTTTCTTCAGTTTATATATTTTTAGTTCTTTCCTTTGATATTTTTATGAGATGATCTCTGAGACCTTCAGTGGATTGCTTGATTCTACTAGACGTTCTCCAGCTTATCAATGTCTTTCCCAAAATGTGGAATCTGAGACTGAATATAGCATGCTAGATGTGGTCCACCTAAGGAAAGATTATTATGAGCTCTACAATCTTGGATACTATATGTTTTTCAGTACAGCCTAAGATTAGATTAATGGTTACTTTTTTTTTTTTTTGGAGGGA
The DNA here is from genome assembly GCA_011680675.1 of Gymnobelideus leadbeateri. Taxonomy (NCBI): domain Eukaryota; kingdom Metazoa; phylum Chordata; class Mammalia; order Diprotodontia; family Petauridae; genus Gymnobelideus; species Gymnobelideus leadbeateri. The sequence goes on along the minus strand of WOXC01012459.1, from coordinate 386,276 downwards.
GGAGTCATATATAATTGTCTTCCTAATGAATGTTTAGGGCATTAAAACTGAAGATTCCTTTAAGATGATCTTGTGTCTAGCCCTGTCTCCCTCATCTGATACTTATATGCATATTTCTTGAGCCTCATGTTTATGACTTTAAAAGTTAAGAGGCATAAGTATAATCTTCCTAGTGCCACCATTTTAGTCTATCAGAAGACTTTTGGATCTTGACTATCATAAAATATGATAGCTATACCTCTCAGCTTTGTGGCATTTATAAATTTAATAAACATACAATCTGTGTATTTATTCAAGTTATTGATATTGTAGAGGACAGAGCAAAGAATGGTTGGAAACTTCAATAAAGGCCTTCTTCCAAGTTTACGTGGAATAATTAATGACTATTTTGGGGCTTGCCATTTCAACTAGTTCCAATCTACATAATTGTACTATAGTCTAGTCTATATATTTCCATCTTCTCCACAAGAGTAGAATAAAATATTTGTCTTCAGTAATTCAAAATTTTATCTTTTAATCAATTGATATGATTAGAACTAGGGATATTGTTATAATTAAGAGGTTCTTATTCTTATGTCATATTAAGGATGTGATGTTTGTATGTATGATATTGCTGAGTGAATTGATGATGATGATGGTGATGATGATTCTTTTATGAAATGTATTGATATATTTTTACATAATCTTCATTTCTGTATATATGTCCCATACTCAGAGAGCTGTTAAGGATAAAAAAAAATCCTTTTTAAAAAAGTTCAGCAAAACTAAACAACACTACAACTGTGTTTGTGGTATTTGTGGTACTCCACCTGCATAATTCTCACCTCTGCAAAGAAGGGAAAAGGTTTATTTTCTCGTTTGTTCTCCTAGACAAAATTTCTTTTTTAATATAATTATACAGCATTCATTTTGATTTTTTTTTGTTCTTTCTATTTCTACTGTTCTGCTCCTTTTGCATATTGTTTTCCCTGGATCTGTTTTTTTCATTCCATACCACTTCCTATAAGTTTCCCATATTTCTTTGAATTCCTTATATTCATACTTTCTTATTGTGCAATGATAGCCTATTAATTTTATGTGTCACAATTTGTTTAGCCATTCCTCAATTGATGGACCTAAGTATCAATGTCTTCTGGTTCTTCGATAAATGGTTTTTATTTCTGTGTATTTTATGATGATATAAAAGCTTATTATATTTTAATAAGATTGCATTTTAAAATATTACTTCTCATTTTTAATTACAGGCCACAGAAACATTGTTTCGAATGGGAGTAGCAAGAGGAACCATCACAACTTTAAGAAATGGAGAAGTGAGTTCAAAATATTGTTTTACTTTGAAATTCTCAGTTTGTTAGGTAGTAATTTCTTTCTTTGATCAACAGTGTGTTGCATCATGATTGCTTGGATTATATAATGCAATAATAAGTCCCTTTTCCGACAAAGAACAGAAACCAAAGTATTCTTTAAAAAATTGTAAATAAACATAGTTCTTATGTGTATGTTTTTAAATTAGTTTTATTGATGCATTTTTTCTTTATATCAATTTAATGTCAGTCCTGGACTGAATGCTCCTTTGTGACAAATAAAAAGTTAAACATAGTGCCTGCTACTTGATGGTATATACATTATTCTACCCTGGTAGTCTCCCTCTACTTCCCTTTTCTCCCAAGTAGGGAAGAAGAGAGAAGGTATATATTTCACTATCTTTCCTTTGACACATTCATTGATTTTTCAGTTGCTCCATCTGACTTTAAGTAATTTTTCATTTACATTTTTGTCTGCATATATATTATTTTCTTAGTTCTAATTTTGCTCTGCTGATCGGTTCTTACAAATTTCATATTTTTCTGAATTATTTGTCTTTGACCATTTCTTAAGACATAATATCATTTTTGAGTATGTTTTTGACTAGTTTTTTAACCATTTTTTATTTCAAAGACTGTTTCAATGAGTATTTTGATATATTTTAGACCTTTGTTTCTTTAGAGTATATGTCTGGTGGGAATCATAGAATGAAAAATATTGACAGTATAGTCATTTTTCTCACAAAATTCCAGTAAATGAATTCTCCCAGAATTGCATTAATTTGCTTGGTAGGGTTAGAGGCAGCTTCTCCTAAGGATAGCTTTTTCAGTAGTGACTATCATATCTTCCAAAGTAATCTTCCTGAAATAAAGATTTGACTCTTCAACTCCCTTGCTTCATAAACTCCCTTAGCTTCTCATTACTCATAGAGCCAAACAGAAATCCCCGTTTGGCATTTAAAACCTTTCACAGCCTACCTTTAATGTCTTTGCATCTAGATTAGACTTTACTCCCTTCCACATACTCTTCTGTCTAGCTCAACTGGACTTCTTGCAATTATTCCTCCCCTGTGCTACTATATCTCCTTTTCCACAGGCTTTCTTCTATGTAATCCCTTTTCACCTTGCCTCTTAGAATTCTTGCTTTTCCTTTAAAATTCAACTTAAACAAAAAACATAAACAAAAAAAAGGGGGGGGGTGGCTAGGTGTCACAGTGAGTAGAGCGTCAGCCCTGGAGTCAGAAGGACCTGAGTTCGGATCCGGCCTCAGACACTTAACTCACACACAAACAAAAACCTAGCCGTGTGACCTTGGGCAAGTTACTTAACCCCAATTGCCCTCCAAAAAAAAAAAAAATTCAACTTAAACATCATCTCTTAAATATGGCCTTTACTAATTATCCCTAATTCACCCCCTCCATTTACCTTGTATTTATTTTGTTCATATTTAAATAATTTTTTGGTTTATTCTGTTATGTGTACTTATTGTCTCATAAAATGTTAGCATATTGAGCATGGGGGATTATTTCATTTTATCTTTTTTAGTTTCAAAACTTAGCATGGTTTTTAGCATATAATAGGCACTTAATAAGTGCGTAATGATGGATTGGTGCTATATATTTATATGCATACTATGGATATATACATTATATATGTATGTATATATATATAAGTATATAGTACTTTAATAAGTATTATTAGAATTTCTAAAGTGTGTCTTGTTTTGTCAGAAGTAATACATCCATTAAATCCATGGCTTTCCTAGGAGGAAGTTATAATCTAGTTGTAATTAGGAAACAACTATTCCTTAGCTCTACTTTCTGACTTCCCTTACTTCTTCAAGGCATAGCTCAAATCTTGTCTTGTGGAAGATGGCTTTCCCTCATGTTTCTTCTACTCCCCCAAATGCATTCCCTCTGAGCTTACCTTTACCTGCATTTTATCCCATATTATATATTCTGTATGAGCACAATTGTTTGCCTATTATCTCCCCCATTAGAATTGAGTATTTGAGGAAAGGGACCATTTTTCCCTTTGTGTTCCCAGTGCTTATTTAATACAGTGTCTGGCATATAGTAAGCACTTAAGAAATGCTTGTTGACTTACAAAGTAACAAAACATGCATGATAGTATAATATAAATTATACAGGTCAGAATGGCAAAATCAGAACAAGAATGTAATCAGAATGGAATTGAATGGATCAAGAAAGGCATTATGGAAAATTCTGAGTCTTGAATGAATAATTATTATGGGAAAAATGTTAAGTATCTTGTATAATGATTTCTGAAGGGTCCACTTTAAAAAAATTACTGTCCTAAAAGACAGGGACTGACTTATTTTGGCTTAATGAACAATAATATTAATAGCTTCGGTTATAGAGACTTTATAGTTTGCACCATAATGTAAATATGTACTTTGATGATTATAATTAGATAGATAGATAGATAGATAGAGCATTTACTACAAGCACTTACTATGTGCTAGGCACTGTACTAAGTTTTGGGATACAAAATACATGTAAACAAGATAGTTTTGGTCATACAGGAGTCACATGTTCTACTGATGGAAGACACATAAAGGGCTACCAGAAAGGGATGGGAGAAAGGTTCCTATAAGAAGGGTACAGTGAGGAGAAGTTCAGAAGTTTCATGAAGGAGTGGGATCCTAGGAAGATAAGAACCACCTGTTTGAGGAGACCAGGTTTCTCTTGGGATGAAATTACTTACAAAGTAGGGATACTGTCAGCCCTGACAGGTTATATCATAGTGAAGCCTACAGGATAGATTTTTAAAACCCTTTAAGAAGTTTTTCTTAGAATTTTTTTCTACTTTTTTATTTTTCAACCTCCTTGATTCCTGACAGTAATGAATATTTAATATGTACATAGTTATTTATTTTTGTGTATCATGTCTTCCTTCTGTCCATCTGTCCTTCCTGGTAATGTTCCTGGTACCTTGCAGACACTTAATAAATACTTGCTCAAACAAATATTATTAAAATGGATTAAAAATATTACACATATTGCATTCTTGCTCATCCTTGCCCTACATCTTCATAGGGAATATTAGACTTTTCAAAAAGTAAAGTAATAATGATATTATATTAATGTAAAGGCCAAGAATAGTACTGCCTAGCATAGTTTTAACAATCACTGCCTTCTCACATCAGAAAAAATGAGCAAATATATATTAAATGCCATTGAAGATGGTATTCATATATAATCAAGTAGGCTTATACATTATCTTTTGGACTATTAGAGTTGAAAATAAAAATAGACAAGATTTATGAATAATTTTGGTCCAGAGACATATGAACAGTAATACTGTTTACTGTAACTCCATATTTTGTTAAATAGAAACTAACAGTGCCCTCTCCAGTCTAATGTTTGTATGACATCATACCATGCAAATAGATCATTTAATCAAGAACATCCCTTTTTATATAAAAGGAATATGCAATCACAGTGAGAATAAAAGCATACCAAAGAAAACCTTAGATTTATATTGTAAAATGGACTACATTAAATATTTTCTACTGATGCAGTTTTCCTAGTAATTCAGAACTTCAGTTAATAAAAAATCCTTCCAAGTATGACCAACTGCTGGCCTCTCAGTGTACAGATTTGGGAACTTTGTTCATACCTTGTCTTACAGAGTCAGATGATTTTTTTTTTCAGATTCAGTTTTTGAATGATAATAAATCAAAGCACTTTGGAGTTGAAAGGGTCCTTTATCAAAGATAAAACTGAGGCTCAGAAAAAGATTAAGTGATACTTCCCAGTTCACAAAGGTATTTAGTAGTATGATCAGAATTTCTATTCACACCTTTGAATCTAGCTCTTTAGACTCCTACTTCTTTAACTTTTGAAATGACTTAGAATCTGGATTAGGGGCCTTTAATTAGAATTTAAAAACTAATTGCTTGGAGTTTATGTTTTTTAGGAAGAATATTGCCTCATATGGTTTGAAGTTAAAATTATGATTAGTACTTGTTTAGATTTTGTTTTTTAAATCACAACAGATTGTGAATTAAGAGTTAACTGGATTTAATGCTATAGCAGAGTGACTATCCAAGGTGAACAACATAATTCTTGACTAAAACACAATTAACAGCAGATTTTTACTTTTGGACTTCTAAAGCATTTTATATACATACATATATATATATATATATATATATATATATATATATGTAAGCTGAGGTTGGTGCCCATATTTAACAATTGAAGAAACTGAGGAGCAGTATGATTAAGTGATTTACTAATGGTCATAAAGCTAGGCAGCATTCCCACTCAGCTGCTTGGCTCTAAGTTCGTTGTTCTTTTCTACCATACCACATTGCCTGACAAAGATCACTAATTCAAGTAAGTGCTACATTCAATATGAGATATACAAACTAAGTAATAAAGGGGTACAAAGGAAGACAGGATCACTCCCAATGAGAGTGTTAAAGGCAAGGCTGATCATAGAGCAGGTGGCAGATGCAAAATCCTTCTTCATGTATGAGTAAAGCCACAATATCTCCAAGTTGGCAGTTCGCAAATTAACTAATTTAACTTGTTTAACCTTAATTTAACTTATGTATTAAAGAAATTGATTCAACAAGTATGAAATTTGAAAAGAATAAAAATTCAAGATACTCATTTTTACATACCATTGTGCTGATTAACTCTTTAAAGGATAAAGCAGAACTAAACTTTTACTTGCCATATATGCACATTCAGATGATCTTTCATTAGAAGTATTTGTGTACATCTCTTCTTACCCCATTGTAAGCTCTTTGAGAACCAGGACTATATTTTAAAAATGTTCTTATACTTCCCGACAGTGAGGTTCTATAGAGGAGATAGAACATTGGATTTAGAATTAGAAATACTTGAGTTTGAATATTCCTCAGATGTTTATTAGATGTATGACCCTGGGCAAGTCACTTATTAGCTCTCAGCCTCAGTTTGCTCCTCTGTAAAATGAGTATAAAATAACATCTATTTTACAAGTTGTTATGAGAATCAAATGAGATAATATTTGCAAATTGTAAAGTGCTATGTAAATGGTAGGTATTACTATTATTTCAGATTGTAGGTTGCTGAATAGATTATCATTGATTGGTTAGTTGGTAGAATGAATAAAAGACATAAAAAACAATTACTGTGATAATTTATACCTTACTTATTTTTCTCCTACTACTAAGTACCAATAAATGATTAACCACCCTGCTCTGCACCTCTCCTTCCCTTAAATTAGGATGTGATATATTAATAATGACTTAATCAAGTTAAATCTTTCTACAAAGTTATTTATAATCGAATTATCAGTGATAAGATATATTTGAATACTCATAGAGGACTTGGATCTTTAGTTTGTCCTAGCTTTTAGAGTTCCTTTTCTTCTTCTTGTTTTGGTACTCTCTCCTAAGAAGATCCTCAAGATTAGACTTAATGTTGTCTTTCCAACTGCCAAAGATCCTGTCATTCTAGTCTTCCTTTTAGTACAGCCATCAGAACTCAATTTAAAATTCATCCTCTACTATTTTTGTCCTTTGGAATTTAGCATATTAACCTGAGTTAACCTTTTTTAGGCTTTTCCATTTCCCATCCACCTGACAAAATAATCTTCCCAATATGCAGATCTGACCTTATCACTCCATTGCTCAAAATCCTTCATTGGCCCCTTATTGTCTTTAGAATAAAATGAAAAGTCTTGGCATTTAAGGTACTCTACAGTACCTCTGATTAACCTTTCTGGTCTTATTTGGCATTTTCCCCCTTCATGCATTTCACATATCAGCCACATTGTTCTTTGAGTTGATTCTCTTTATTGGATGTGCCTGCTTTTACACAACTCTAAATTTGCAGTTTTTCCCCCCATTCCTGAGTTGTCTTTTCTTCTTTTTTTGCTTTTTTTGGAGGGTAGTTGGGGTTAAGTAACTTGCCCAAGGTCACACAGCTAGGTTTTTGTTTGTGTATTAAGTGTCTGAGGCTGGATCTGAACTCAGGTCCTTCTGACTCGAGGGCCAGCGCTCTACTCACTGCGCCACCTAGCCGCCCTGTCTTTTCTTTTTTCAAGACTCAGCTCATGTGCTACTTTCATATTAATCTATCCTTGATCCTACTTGTCTTTCTAGTTTCTGCAGTGTTTACAGTATTCTTTTTCCTACTTATTTTCCTGGAATTTTTTTGTCTGGATCTCTCTGTTATTTTCATCATATTCTGCTGTAGTATATGTTACTTGTGTATATGTGTTGTCTATTAGTCCTTACCTCTCCCATAATAGACTACTTCTTTGAGGTCTGTTGATTTTTCAGTTTTTAAAAAAATTATATTAATGCTTTCTAACACCGGGCTTGCAAAATATTATGGACTTAAATAGGCATTCTTTGTGTTGAATTGAATTTCAAGGGAATTGTAGAATTGTCATACTTGGAGATCTTTAAAAATGGGATTGACCATTGACAATAGGGTGGCATAGATTTGACTTCTTAGAAAATGGGAGATTGTATTAAATGACTGCCTAAGATGCCTTTCTAAGAAATGCTGTAGGTTCTGATAGTTATTTTCAGAGTTTAGCATCCTGGCTGTTTTTTTTGTTTGTTTGTTTGTTTTGTTTTTTATACAGAGTAACATGCTTTAGTACTTCCAGTTCATTGGTCTTGCTAATATTCCATGAATAGATAACCTAATTTTATGCATCAGCAAATTGCTATTATAATGTAGAAATATGCCTTCTAGTGGGCAAGTAGTGTTTTCATAGAGAATTTGTTTAAAGCAGGTGAGTGGTTTAAATAGGATTTTTAAAAAATCAGTTTGAGAATTCCCTTTCTTCTTGTTTTTGCCAAAGAAATGTTCAGTAACCATACTACATGTCTTTCTTTCTAGAAATGGCTACTGAACTACTTTTATTTATTTTATAATGGCAAGTCTGTTTTTGATTTGAGCACAAAAATAAATGTACCATGATTTTGTCCCTAAAAGAAAACAAACAATATCTGGCCAATATCTGGCTAACCATAGAACCTTTAGGTTTTATTTTTTAAAAATTTGGAAGGCTTCTTAAGATAACATCAATTTGTTTTGATTCTAATAGGAAGAGCTTTAGGGCCAGAAAAGCAAGTATTTCCACATGGCTATGTCACTCCTAACCTCTCTTCATCTATACAATGTCAATTTTTGCTGTACAACCAAATCTGTACACTTTAAAGAAATTAATAACATTTGTGGTGTTTCAGTGTAGTTGGCATTACTGGCTAGATTTTGTAAGGCAGGCAGGTCATTGGGGCACAAAAAAATATTACCTTCTTGTTTTAGGCATCCCCAAATGGATATTTATTTCTAAAACTTTTGAGAATTCAACAGTGAGTATTTCAATATTTAAGAGTACTACATAATATCTGTAGACATACTAAAAAAGCCCAATTCTTAATTTAAACTGTTTTATTGAACACGTCACTAATTTAAGTACTAGGACAACAACAAACTAGTATTTAATAGTGTTAGTGTCCTAATAGCTCTGTATACCATGGCTCAGTGAAATCAAAGGAAATTGAGGGATTTTTGTGGCATGGTGGGAGAGAAATGATAATAAGGAGGAACAATATTGTTTGAAGGGGTAGTAGAGTAGGAATATGGTAATGTAGAGAAAGTGATTCTTGTTTTGAGGGAGAGGAGGAGACATAAAAAAGATCCAAGAAGAGCCATAACATTTTGGAACCCCGAAATGGGAAAGAAAAAAAATTGAAAATGAGAAAGCCAGAAGCTGTGTGACTCAGAATAGCAGTTAGGGTTTTCAGTGTATCTTGGCCTCTGCTTAAGAAGCTTGCTGCCACCCAAGTGCTCTGTCATTTTGTTCCTTCTTTCTCTGGCTTAGTGAAACAGTCTGTTCTGAAAGTATGAAGAAAAGGTCTCAGCATTTACCACACGGACTAATTAAAACTGGAAAAAATTCAAGTACACCACTTTTTCTGTACACGAAGACCAAGAAGGATGTCTTACTTTGTTCACTTGGACACTTGAACTGTTTGTTCCCTTTTGCTTTTCATTAGAGGAAGCTCTCACCTCATAATTTCACATTCATTTTAACTGTTGTGACGATCTTTTTTTCTTTTCTTTTTTTTAAACTTGGCCTTTGACATGGTAACACAGAGATTCTATTCTGTTTGTTTAATTAGACATAAAATATATGATATCCATGTTGTATGAGAAAGTGCCAGCAAGTTTTATGAATGACTTTACCTTTAGTCTGTGACAAAAATAATCATTTTAGGGGCGGCTAGGTGGCGCAGTGAGTAGAGCGTCAGCCCTGAAGTCAGGACCTGAGTTCGGATCCAGCCTCAGACACTTAATGCACACACAAACAAAAACCTAGCCATGTGACCTTGGGCAAGTTAATCCCAATTGCCCTCCAAAAAGCAAAACAAAAAAAAAGAATAATTTTATTTCCCATGTTTTGGAACTGAAGGACTTTGCCAGCTCTGATCACTTCCAGTCCTGTTGTAGGACAAATGTGTGATGCCAGATACTTGATACCATTACGTGTCACCTATCTCTTATCCAGTTCATTACCATTCATGTGATAAAGCTTTCATTGCCATCAATAAGTGTCATAACTGCTTCCACATATTTCTTTGACATTTCTGATTTCTATTCTCTTGTTTCTGTGTCAATTTCCTTGGGAATTGAAGATATTTTCCAATTCAATTTATTCCTCCCTTCCCATGAATTTTATTCATAACTAGAACATAATGGCTATGACAGTGCTGTCATGTTGGAGAATTTTTTGTTTTACTCCTATCCTGGAGTTCTGTCTGACTTTGGTCACATGGCTAGTTGTGTGTGTGTGTGTGTGTGTGTGTGTGTGTGTGTGTGTGTGTGTGTGTGTTTTAAGTGTCTGAGGCTGGATTTGAACTCAGGTCCTCCTGACTCCAAGGGCCAGTGCTCTATTCACTGTGCCACATAGCTGCCCCAGTCTAACTTTTAAAGCTATATTTTAATGACAGTATTTTTCTTTTCACTTTTAGCATAGCATCTGGGACATAGGAAGCACTTACTTAAGTGTTTACTGACTGACATTTAAAAAAAATAAGTTTTTATTAATATCTTTTGTTTCTTATATCATCTTTGTTATTCCAAGTAACTCTTCCTGTCCCCCTCCCCGATAACCGTACTTCATAACAAATGGTATTTTTTTAGAGAGGAAACGCCCCCCCCCCCAACAAAGCTGATCAATATATTGAAAAAACCCCAAAACATATAAAATGTGCAACACTTGTGAATTTCCTGCCTCCATAAAGAAATACCTAACTCTGGGGGAAGGGGGGAGCCAAGATGGTGGGGTAGAAGCAGGAAAACTCCATATGCTCCTTCCATAACCACCTCAAATACCTATAAAAATAAATCTAAACAAACTTTAGGGCTACAGAACCCATAAAGTGACAGAGAGAAACAAATCTCCTGTTGAAGGCAGCCCAGCAGGCTGGCAAGAAGGGTCTATAGGGAGCAGAGCCAAGCCCTGTGTGAGCCTGTGGTTTTAGCCCCAGGGTGGCCACGACAAGCCACCGCTAGAGGGACTTCAGAAGAGTGGCACACCAGTATCTGTGGCAGTTTCCAGAATTATCAACCTATAAATGCTAAAGACAAAGTGAGAGGTCAGTGTGGACTTTGGGAATAGGGGGTCCAGGAGTATGGCCCAGCCTCTGCCCCCAGAGGAGGAAGTAGCTGAGGTGTGCTGCTGCCACATGGCTGTTTCAGAACTCCTGGCCTGCAGATTGTAGGGGGACCAAGCAACCATTCCGATGGGTAATCACTCTTGCTTTAACCTGCTTGGATCTGGATCACTGTCTGGGGTGGAGGTCCTCATAGCTCTGGCAGCTGCAAAAACCCCAGTGAACTGGGAAAAAGCTCTCCTCTGGAAGTAGAGTTCTACTGTGGCAAAAAGCTCAAAAGTCAAGTAATTGAGTGTCAGCATAAGCAAGCAAAGGAAGCAAAGCAAACACAGGAATCTGATGTTACACTCCTATTTGGTGACAGAAAGGATCAAAACATGGAACAGGAGGAAGACAGTGAAGTCAGAACTCCGGTATTAAAAGCTGCCAAGGAAAATATGAATTGGTTACAGGCCATAGAGGAGCTTAAGAAGGATTTTTGAAAATTAAATAAGAGGAGTGGAGGAAAAATTGGGAAGAGAAATGAGAATGATGCAAGAAAATCATGAAAAAGTGTCAACAGGGGTGGCTAGGTGGCACAGTGAATAGAGCATCAGTCAGAAGGACCTGAGTTTGGATCCGGCCTCAGACACTTAATGCACACACAAACAAAAATCTAGCCATGTGACCTTGGGCAAGTTACTTAACCCCAATTGCCCTCCAAAAAGCCAAAAAAAAAAAAAGTCAACAACCTGACTGAAAAAAATAATGCCTTAAAAAATAGACTAACTCAGATGGCCAAAGAGGCTCAAAAAGCCAATGAGGAGAAGAATACCTTAAAAAGTCAAATTTGCCTGATGGAAAAAGAATCTCAAAAGCTCACTGAAGAGATTCATTCCTTCAGAATTAGAATGGAGCAAATGGAAGCTATTGACTTTATGAGAAATCAGGATACTATTAGACAGATCAAACAAATGAAAAAATAGAAGGCAATGTGAAATTTCTCATTGGAAAAACCACTGACCTGGAAAATAGATTGAGGAGAGATAATTTTAAAATTATTGGGCTACCTGAAAGCCATGATCTAAAAAAGAACCTAGAAATCATCCTTCAAGAAATTCTCAAGGAAAATTGCCCTGATGTTTTAGAACCAGAGGGCAAAATAGAGGTTGAAAGAATCTACCAATCACCTCCTAAAAAAGATCCCCAAAAGAAAACTCCTAGGAATATTACAGCCAGGTTCCAGAATTCCCAGATCAAGGATAAAATATTATAAGCAGCCAGGAAAAAATAATTTTAATATTGTGGAAACACAATCAGGATAACTCAGGACCTGGCAGCTTTTACCTTGAGGGATCAAAGGGCTTGGAATATGATATTCTGGAGGTCAAAGGAGCTGGGATTAAAACCAAGAATCACCTGCCCAGCAAAACTGAGTATCATGTTCCAGGGGAAAATATGGTCCTTTAGTGGAACAGAAGATTTTCAAGTATTCTTGAAGAAAAAACCAGAGTTGAATAGAAAATTTGACATTCAGATACAAGAAGCAAGAGAAGCATGAGAAGGTAAACAGGGAAAAGAAATCATAAGGAACTTATCAAAGTTGAACTATTTATATTCCTACATGGAAAAATGTTGATTGTAACTGATGAAATTTTTCTCAGTATGAGAATAGTTGAAGGGAATATATTTATATATACATATACATATATATGTCTATATAGGAGGGTATATGGGTGTATGAATACATATGTGAGTGTGTGTATATATGTGTACAGGTATACGTAGACAGAGGGCACAGGACCAATCAAATAGGAAGAGATGATACTTAAAAGGTGATATTGAGAGGTGAGAGAGGAATATAATGAGAGGAGATGGGGAGAGACAGAATGGGGTAAATTATCTCATGTAGAAGAGGCAAGGGAAAACTGTTACAGTGGAGGGGAAGAACAGGAAGGGAAAAGGGAATAAGTCAACTTTACTCTCATTGAATTTAGCTTAGGGAGGGAATGACATACTAAATAGGGTATCTTGCCCTACAGGAGAGTGGGGGGGGGAAGGGAATGAGAGGGGGAGATTGTGAAAGGGAGAGCAGGTTGGGGGGGAGGGAAGTTAGAAACACACACTTTGGAAAAAGGACAAGATCAAAGTAGAGAATAAAACAAGTGGGGGGCGGGATAGGATGGAGGGAAATATGGTCAGTCTTTCACAAAGTGTCCAATATGGAAATGTTTTGCATGACTACACATTTACAAACTATATGGTATTGCTTATCTTCCCAGTAAGTTTGAGTGATGAGGGAGGAAGGGAAAGAATCTGGAATCCAAAGTTTTAAAATAAAATGTAAAAAAAAAAGGTATTATTATTATCTTTACATGCAACTGGGAAATAAGATATACAGTCACTGGGTATAGAGATCCATCTTGCCCTACTGGAAAGTCAGAGTGGATATTGGAGAGAGCAGATTGGGGGAGGGGCTATAAAGTGGGACCACTATTTTGGGGTGGTGGGTGGGGAAAGACAGGGAGAAAATTTGTAACTCAAAATCTTGTGGAAATCAATCATGTGAACTAAAAATAATAATAAAAAAAAAAGAAATAGGTAACTCTTATAGCTCTTCATTTGTGTCCTGCTGGTTCTTTATAATTTTGTTACATTTACTTTTGATTTTTTTGGTTTGTAGTTAGTTGTTCTTTCCATTGACATTATTATAGTTATTTTGTATATTGTTTTCTTGGCTCTGCTTTCATTCTTAGAGATCTTTCCCTCATTTGTATTCATCATACTTTTTTTTTTAGCGCAGTAATATTCTATTAGATTCATATATCACAATTTGTTTAGTCATTCCCCAGTTGATGGACATCTACTTTGTTTTTTATCACAGAAAATGCTGTTGTAAATATTTTTGTGTATATAGGCATTTTTCTTCTTATCCTTTTTTTTCTTTTTTCTTTTTGGAGGGGGAAGGCAAGGCAGTTGGGGTTAAGTGACTTGCCCAAGGTCACATGGCTAGTAAGTGTTAAGTATCTGAGGCTGTATTTGAACTCAGGTCCTCCTGACTCCAGGGCTGGTGCTCTATTCACTGCTCTTCCTAGATGCCCCCATTTTTCTTCTTGATGGATGGCTACCTTGGTGTAGAAACAAAGTAATGGAGTCCTTAGTTCAAAGGGTATGAACTCCTTTTGACTAAAAGCCTCCCAACAGTCTCATATCTGGTCATATTCTTCATATCCTGGTTGCTCTGAACTCCTGTGGATTGTCATCTGAACATTCTACATCTTCTACATCTTCTACCACTTCCTCATCTCCATTACCCTCTCTTCTCCCTTTCCAAAGTCTCAAACTAACTTCTACTATACCCTCTGGAATTACATAGACAGTAAAATTCCCTTCATTTTAATTTTTTCTTCTTCTTCTCCTTTCTTCTACTAGCTCTCACTGAAATTTGACTTCTTGAGAACTTAGCAGCCAAGGGTAGGGAACTTGTAGCCTTCAGGTAAGTGTGACTGTTTGACTGAATCCAAATTTCACAGAACAAATCTCCTTAATAAAAGGATTTGTTCTGTAAACCTTGGACTTAGTCCAAAGACCGTACCCAAGGACCTAAAAGGCCACATATGGCTTTGAGGCCTCAGATTCCTCACCCCTGCCCCTTTCCAGTATTGTACCTTCACTCATTCTCTTTGGTGTATTGGTCAAGGCAGAGGAGTTGGAATACTCTTTGCTCACCATTGCCACTTCTAGGTTTTCCCTCTTCCTCCATCACTCAGCAGACTCTCTTCCTTTGAGGTTCATGCAATTCATGTCTATCACCCAGTGAAAATCCTGGTAATTGTTGTCTGAAGATTCCCACGTCACTCCCTTTTCTTCCTCAGTGAGTTTAATACCTGACTCACAATTTTTTTCTTCTTCCCAACTCTTGCCCTCATACTAGGGGACTTCAGCATAATATATTTATTCTCTTTCAAATACTGTAGCCATTCAGTTTCTCACCCTTAACACCTCCTGTGAACTACTTTTTCACCCCAGCTCAGTCACATACAAAATGATCATATACTTGATCTTCTCATTACCTACAGGTGTACCACTTGTGTGTTAAAAAATTCTGAAATCCCCTTATCTGACCATAATCTACTGGTTTTTAACCTTTCCGTGTGTCTTCATTTATAAAAACCCTTCCTTTCTGCATCATGATCTCTAATTCCTTGACCCCTCAGTTCTCTTCTAGGGAGATCTCTGTTTGTCCTTCAAAGTCCTTCATAACCTAGTTCCTCTCCTATTCTAGTTTTTATACTTTATTCCCTGACACATACTCTTTGAACTAGTGACACTAACCTTCCAGGTCTTCCAGGATCAAGAGACTCTATTTCTTGGTTCTGGACATTTTCTCTGACTATTCTCCTTGCCTGTAATGTCTCTCCATCACAGTCCATCCTTCATTTAGGTATCTAAGAGATTTTAAAGTATGGATCTTACCATGTACCTCCTCCCTTATTCAGGAAACTTTAGGGGCTCCTTCTTACCTCCAATATAAAATCAGTTTTGCTTTTGAAGCCCTTCATAACCTGTCCCTTTTCTACATTTCAGTCTTATGTCTCTGTACTCTTCATGTACATTTAGTAACACTGGCCTTATTGCTATTCTTTGCATAGGCCATTCCTTTAAATTTCTGTGTGTGTGTGTGTGTGTGTGTGTGTGTGTGTGTGTGTAAACATACACACATACACATCTTCATATAAGTTAGATAGATAGATAGATAGATAGATAGATAGATAGATAGTTTGCATGCTCTCTCCCCCATTAAATTGTGAACTTCTTGTGGACAGGGGACTATTTTTGCCTTTCTTTGTCCTCAGTATTTAGCATTGTGCCTGGTACATAGTAGATGTATAATAAATGTTGATTCACGTACCTTGATTTCCATGGAATTTTTTTAGTTGTGCCTCTCTTAATAGAGACCAACGTGCCTTTAGTCTTTTGGCCATATTATATCATTGACTAATTGACCTTACAGTCTACTAATGTCTCCAGATCTCTCTGAGACAGATTCTGTCTGGTTCTACCTTTACAGACTTGTCTTTCATATATTGATTTTTGGAACCCCAATATAAAACATTGTCCCTATTAAATGCCATCTTTTTGCATTTAGAGCAACATTTTATGTTGTCTTTTTGGATCCCACCTTTAATTTCACAGACAAACTGGAGTGATTGTTGTTTTCCCTTCTTTGAATCCCCACACTTGGCACAGGGTCTGGCACATAGAAGCCTCTCAATAAATGTTGGTGCATTGACTTGATTTATAAAGCTGACTTCTCTATCTTTTTATTCCATTAATTGATACAGATGTTAAAAAGAAGAGGCATTGCCTTGGAGGCCTCACTTCTTGCTGACATGGAACCATTAGCTTACTTTATGTTGAGCCTACTATTTAACCATTTCTCAAACCCCCTGATTTTATTACTGCCCAGCATTCCAGGACTTTGAAAGATTTCACCATCTAGATTTTGGTAAAATGATTTCTGCATTCCTCTGTTCCCTAAATTTAGCAACTTTGTCCCAAAAGGAAATGAGGTCATTCTGGCATGACCTATTCTTTAATAAAGCCATGCTAGTTCTTGGTGATTTCTGCTTCTTGTTCCAGAAATTCCATGGGCTGCTCATGAAGATTTTTATGATTTCCCCCTACCCTCCAGGCTTTAGTGCTCTCTTCAAATTAAGTTCATTTACTCATCTGTGAATGTGTTCTGTCTCCTGCATAAAATGTTTCTCTAGTCTACTGTAGTGCCTTTCAGATTATAGGCATTTACCAAACCTTCACTAAATTGAATTTGATAGCTTCCTTTGGAGAAATAGTGACCTTGTTTTCCTATTGTGAGAACGGGAATTTTTATCTTTTTCCTTGAGTATATTTGTTTTTAAAGGGAGGAAGAAGTAGCTAGACTGCATGCAGTAAGTCCTGGAATTGAGCTCAGCCCTGGGTTTAGATAATAGCTAGGTGACCTTGGGCAAGTCAGGTACTATGTTTGCCTTAGTATTGTCATCTGTAAAATGGAGATGATAGTGATGAGGTACAGGCTCTGGGAACCCCCTTGAGCTCTCCTTGAACCCTTGAGGTACAGGCTTTGGGAACTTCCTTGAGCTCTCCTTGAATCTTCCAACATAGGGCATTTTCATGAGGCCATAAGCCTTTCATTGTGGCTCTGCCCAAACCTTTGTTACTAGCTTGGCCCTCCATTATCCAGCTAGCCCCCACTTGATCCTTCCAAAATATCTATACCCAAATCAACTGTTACACACTTGAACTGGCCTAGTCCACCATTATCTGTCTTCTCCAGGTAGCCTCCAACAACTTCCCACCCTTAATCAGTCATTTACTGGAGTCTGACCTCATTGACTCCTCCTGAAGACCTTCCCCAAACTCCTCCTCTAGACCACCCCTCAGTTCCTACCTCAACTTTCTATATATCAGACTCCATCTGGCCTCCATGAAAGGAGGAAAGCCAGATAATGATCTAGCACAGACTAATTCTGTGTCAGATGATTCTGGCCAGCTTACCCAATATAACATCACAGATACTGAAGCTCCTTAAGAGTCTGCCCAATATGGCGAACTTTTAATAAACTTTGCTTTTCTTTGGCTGACAGAAGACTTGAGTCGAATTCATTCGGCAGGACCTGGTGTGTTGGTATTTTGGGGGCTCGAATACCCCTACCCTATACCTCAACATTTTATGATGACCCTCTACAATAGCAGCTAACTAATAGGGTTCTTGTGAAGATTAAATGAGATAATAGCATAGTACTTGATACATAGTAGGCACTATATAAATTTTAGCTGCTGTCATCATCATCATCATCATCAAGATAGAGGTTGGTGGATTCTTACAAAACACTATATTTTTACTAATCTTTATAGTTTTAAATATGTAATGGTATTTGGTAGTAATAAGAAATATTTGCCTATGTTTTTGCATGCAAACTGGTTTTGTAAGTTTACCTGCCAAAATGAAATGTATATATGTGTGCTTTATTTTCTGTGAAGAGAGGGTGTATGTTCTGTTATTTCCTAGTTCATTCAAATTAAGGGGAAAATAAATAAAAGCACCATCTCATAAAAAGTTTGAATTTATTGCTTATTGCTTTACCCTAGGGCATTTGAGGTGTGTTTTTGTTGAAATTGGAAACAAGGTAGATTATCAAGAGGAGTACATGTTTAAGTGAAATTCATTCTAAGTGAGTGACCTTCGTGTCTTCCTCATCTTAGAGCCCTATTGTCTTAAAAGCACCATTTATGGTATGTGGGGCTTTTTAAAAATAGGAAGCTAGAATTAAGTAACTTTAATTTTTTTTTAAAAAAGAGGTTATATTAAGTACATTTCAGTAGCAAAGGAGAAAGAGGTCCACGTTTGAAGTTAGGAAAATAACACAAAAGATGAAAATTTAAACCAAAAACCCAACAAGTCAAGGTGAAGAAGAATCAAGATTGGAAACAAAACTTTTGGCGTGCTTGAAGTTTGCCAATATCCATCTTTGAGATAAAATCCTAATTCTTTTTTTTGGGGGGGAGGGCAGTTGGGGTTAAGTGACTTGTCCAAGGTCACATGGCTAGTTTTTGTGTTAAGTGTCTGAGGCCAGATTTGAACTCAGGTCCTCCTGACTCCAGGGCCAGTGTTCTATTCATTGTGCCACCTAGCCACCCCTAAAATCCTAATTCTTTTGAAAGTAGGTCACAGGGGATGAAAGCCACTGTGTAAAATCCAGGTTGTTAATAGGACCCACTGGAATCTTACCCTTTAGGTTCCTAGTATTCACTTTTCAGGAATTTTTCTGGGGAATTTTGATTATCATTGTCTTCACTTCCATATGTTCTCTGAGACCATCTTTCTTTAACTCTCTTCCATTTCTAGATTCCTTGAAGCCTTAAGAAGTTTCCCAAACATGTGTGGCATGTCACAGTGTCATAGGAAATAATCCACACCTTTTCAGATTGTAGGGTTTGGGTGTGTGGGGGCGGGGGAAGGGGGAGAGGGTTTACTTCTACTATGAAGAACTGTTTTGTCAAAACCCTTTTGGTAATTAAAGCTCTAATTGCTTACATTTGTACCTAAATGGTAACAGGATCTATTATTCTTGAAAGGAGAGAAGCTAGATACTGGTTGGATTTTTCTAGGCTTTTGTTTTCCTCCTACATTTATTTGTCCATTTTATTACAAAGTCACAATCTTTATGTTTCTATTTCTACTATGAATCTGACTATTGGGATTTGCCACTCCAAGGATTGGTAATAAAAAAAAGGGAAATTAAATATTAAAAAAAACCCTTTTATTTGCTTGTTAGCTGTTTCTTATTGGCATCGTACAGCACATTATCTTGTGTTCTACATAGATACAAAAGAGAAAAACTGAACCAGGAAAACCAGGAAAGTTAGGTGGTCCTTCCTGAATCTGTCGCATAGTATACTGGTGATATCAACCTCTAAATTATGTTAAAAGTCTACAAGACTTTCTGAGTACAGATACATACATATATATATATATTTTTTTTTAATGTATTCTTTTCAGATATAGTATATCTCTTCTAGAACTATACAGTCATACCAAAGAGATACTGCGGTTTCTATTCCAGACCACCACAATAAAGCAAGTCACATGAATTTTTTGGTTTCCCAGTACATTTAAAAGTTTTCTTGAAATTATACTGTAGTCTATTTAGTGTGCAATAGTATTATATCTACAAAAACCCACAACAATGTGCATACCTTAACTAAAAGATTTAGATTGCTAAAAAATGCCAACCATCATCTAAGCCTTCAGTGAGTTAGAATCTTTTTGCTGGTGGAAGGTCTTGCCTTGATCTTGATGAATACAGACAGATCAAGGTAGTGGTTACTGAAGGTTGGGGTAGCTGTGGCTAATTTATTAAAATAAGATAACAGTGCAGTTTGCTACGTTGATTGACTCCTTCTTTCATGAAAGTTTTCTCTGTAGCTTGCAGTACTGTTTTGATAGCATTTTACTCACAGTACAACTTACTTCAGAATTAGAGTCAATCCTCTCAAACTCTACCATTGTTTTATCAACTTAAGTTTTATTATGTAATATTTTTCAATATTGTTGTGTGTCAGGCTATATAGGGAGGCCAGTGGAAAGGAAGAGAGACTGGAATGGAGGGGGGAGGGTTAGACGCAGCAGTCACCAATACAACATTTAAGTTTACTATCTTATCTGGGTACAGTTCAGGGTACCCCAAAACAGATACAGTAGTAGCATCACAGATCACCACAACAGATATGATAATAATAATGAAAAAGTGTAAAATTTTGTGAGAATTATCAAAATGTGACATAGAGATGATGTGAGTACATGTTGTTGGAAAAATGGCACTGATAGAGACTTGCTGGAAGCAGGGTTCCCACAAACCTTCAGTTTATAAAGACACACACACATGCACACACACACACACACACACACACACACACACACACACACACCCCAAAACTGCAATATCTATGAAGTGCAATAAAATGAGGTATACCTATAGTCTTTTATTTTATTTATTTATTTATTTATTTTTGGCTTTTTGGTAGGGCAATTGGGGTTAAGTTACTAGCCCAAGGTCACATGGCTAGTTTTTTGTGTTAATGTGTCTGAGGCCAGATTTGAACTCAAGTCCTCCTGACTTCAGGGCCGGTACTCTATTCACTGCACCACCTAGCCACCCCTATACCTATAGTCTTTTACAACTGTCTGCTATGACACAGCTTTGTGAACAGTTTCATTACTATACTGAATGAGTTATAGTTGGAAGAAGTGGGAAAATTATTATTTCATTTTGTCTATCTATCTAATTCTGAATTTAAGAAATAAAATAAGCATTTCCATAGTAAAGTGTAAAAGAAAAGAGGATTGCACCTGAAACTGCAGATCCATTGTATACAACTTGCTATTCCTTTCAAATATACAATAAATTTATCATGTAACTTTAGTTTTTCTCCCCCTCCCTTGAGATAGCTACCATTTGAGACAAATATTTGTGTGTGTGTGTGTGTGTGTGTGTGTGTGTGTGTGTGTGTGTGTGTATGTTCTTTCTCTGGATACAAACAACACCTTCCTTCATAGGATCTTTGCAGTTAATTTGGGTGTTTATAATAGAGTGAGTTAGTTGCCCAAAGTTGTTCTTAAAACAGCACTGCTATTACTCTGTTACTCTGTATAATGTATACAATGTTCTCTTGGTTCTGCAGATTTTACTCCTCATTATTTCATGCAAGTCTCTCCATGCTTTTCTAAAATCATCAAACTTCTCATTTTTTATAGCACAGCTATATTCCATCACAAACACATACCACAGTTTGCTTAGCCATTCCCTAGTTAACAGGCATCCCCACAATTTCCAGTTCTTTGCCACCAAAAAAAGGAGCTGCTATAAATATTTTAGAACATATAGGTTCTTTTCCTTTTTTACTATTCATCTTGGGAAACAGACCTAATAGTGGTATGGCTATGCTAAAGGGTATGAGCAGTTTAATAACTCTTTGGGCATAATTCCAGATCACTCTCCAAAATGGTTGGATCAGCTCACAGATGTACGAACAATGAATTAAGGTCCCAGTTTTTCCACATCCCCTCCAACATTTGTCAGTTTCCCCTTCTATAATTTTTTAAATTAAAATACTTTATTGCTAAAAAATGCTAACTGTCATCTGAACCTTTAGTGAGTTGTATTCTTTTTGCCATCGAGGGTTTTGCCTCGATTTGGATGGCTGCTCTCTGATCAGGGTAAGTGCTTGCTGAAGGTTACTGAATCCATGGCAATTTCTTAAAAATAATACAACAATGAAGTTTGCCACACTGATTGACTTTTCCTTTCACCTGAACATTTAGAGGACATTGTAGTGTTATTAATTGGCCTAATTTCAGTATTGTTGTGTCTGAAGGACTGGGGAAGCCTGAAGAATGGGAACAGGAGGTTGGTGGAATAGTCAGAACACACACAACATTTCTCAATTAAGTTTGCCATTTTATATGGGTACAGTTTGTGCACCCCAAGACATTTATAATAGTAATATCAGAGATCACTGATAACAGATATGATGATGATGATGATAAAGTTTCATTCTGAGAATAACCAAAATGTGTCAAAGAGACACAATGTGAGCTCATGCCATTGGAAAAATGATACTAATAGATTTGCTTTGACGTAGGGTTACCACACACCTTCAGTTGTAAAAATCACAATGTCTGTGAAGTTCAGTACAGCAAAGCACAATAAAATAGCTCTGCTTGTACACAGTGAACACACATAGCTAATAGTAAAAAAGTACATTTACCCAAATCATAACAAAACAGAAATCAGAGATAGTATACATAGGAGAATATACACCAGACAATATAGAATGAAGGCACTCTCCCTTTGGGAGCAAGGTAACTCAGATCAACCAAGAAAAAGTTCTATGTCTCAGCCAAGGGAAAATTCCTTGAAGTCTTTAGAGTAGCAAGGTGGGGATAGGGACATGATGGAGATGGTCCTTCCTCTCACATTTTCCCAAAGTCTTTTCCTTTAGCAATCTGAAGTGAAGTTGGTCTCTTCTATCTTCTCTCTTGAAACTGGAAGCCAGGAGCACTTGAAGTGACTGGATGCACAAAGAACACTTGAAGCTTGATGAGTCTAGAAAAGGACTAGTGAAAATTCTCTTGCTTCTCACTCTGCCAGGGCCCTCACAAAGGGCAAGGCCTTGGTCTCCACCAATAAGAAAAGAGTTCCATCCTAATGGGCCTTGGCACATGGCTTACATACACAAAGAACTACAATATAAATTAAAATGCAGAAAGCAAAGTGGTGGGAAAGTAACCCACATTGATGCAACACTTTATAGGTGACAGAGTGCTTTTCCTCACAAGGTCTCCCCTGGGTGGTAGGCAACATAGGTATCATCTTCTTGATTTCACAAATGAGAAAAATGAAGCTCAGATACCTGCCCCTACTCACATGACTAGCAAGTGACCAAACTGGGATTCAAATCCAGGTCTCTTAACCATGGTACCAGAGGTACATAGACTGTACAGGAGAAGCATGCCCTTTTATCATTTTAACCAATAGGATAGGTGTGAAATCATATCTCAAGGTTGTTTTAATTTGCATTTCTCAATAATTATTTAGAGCATTTTTTCATATGATTATAAATTGCTTTGATTTCTTTATTGCAAAACTGCCCGTTCATATAGCTCCAAATACTATCTCTAAACAGTATGGGCTTAGTAGTGTTGGGGGAAGATTTACATAATTCTCATGCTAAAAGAACAAAATTGTGCTTCTTGTAGGACCAGTTTATTAAACCACTGTTTGAAGGTAATTACAGTTTATGCAAGTAAAGACAGCCATTATTTCTTTGCAGTAAACTTTTGTGGATATTATTTGTTTAATTGATTTTTCTTCTGTTGTATAGGCAAGGCTAAGGGTAAATACATCGAGATCCTAATAGATTTTGCCACTTGACTTCAATTATCTTTTCCCTGCAATCTTCTTTACATAGTTACTGCATCATAATTTGATCGTGTTATTTCTCCCATTCTGGTGACATTCTTCATTTCCAGGCTGCTGCTACTGCTGATGACAATGGTAGCTAGCATTCCTTCAGTGTTTATGATTTGCAAAGATCTTTAAAGCATATGATATTTCATTGATCCTCCCTACCCTGTGAAGTAGGTGCTATTAGGATTCCCATTTTCCAGGTGAAGAATCTTAAGCTAAAAGAGGTTAAGTGACTTGCCCAGAGGTGAGTAATGACTGAGGCAGGATTTGACCTTCCTAACTTCTTAGCACTTTTTCCGTTGTGCCACTTAGGTGCCTGTAGTACATCTACTACATCATACTTTCATCTACTTTTCATCGTACTTTCATCTACATATGAATGGGTGAATAAATAATAAAAAAAGTCTATTAAATGCTTATTATATTCAAGTGAGATATCTGGTGGCACAATGGATAAAGTCCTGGGCTTGGAGTTTAGGAAGACTCATTTTCCTGAGTTCACATCTGACCTTAGACACTTAGTAACTCTGTGACCCCAGGCAAGTCACTTAACCCTGCTTGCCACAGTTTCCTTGTTTGTTAAATAAGCTGGGGAAGGAAAAGGCAAATCATTTCAGTATCTTTGCCAAGAACTGAAAATCACTGAACTGAACATGTGTCAAGTACTGTGCTAAACTCTAGGGATCCATATACAAATAATAAGCAAGATAGTTCCTTGAACCCTCAAGGAGCTTACATTCTAAAAAGGGAGGATAATATATTTTTAGGAAAAGTAGTAGTAAGGGAATGGAATGTAGATTTTGGGAAGTCACTATGAAAACTGAACCAGTCACAAAACATTTATTATGTGCCTCCTAAGTTTTAGATCCTAGAGATAATGAGACAGATTCGAGGTTTTTTTTGCAAATAATGAAACTGAAGTTCATGGATTATGTGACTTGCCTGAGCTCACATATCTATAAAATATCAGAGCCAGCACTTGAACCTAGCACTGTAATATGGTAATATATACTAATAATATAGTGCCATGTGCCTTCTAAGAACCACAGTATTTATTATCACCACAAATTTCATTATCCATGTTCTACTTTAATGTCTTGTGAACAGCTGTTGCTGGTATTTTCTGTTGAGAGAAATTTCCATAATTGATTGTTGAAAAACTTTAGTATTATTGGAAACTCTTTAGTTTATTTTTTTAAAAATTATAGTTACTTCTAATTTGGTTTTGGACCCTATTTAAGGGAAATCCTGTACTTAAGTACTCAGCCCTTGTTTCTAAGAAAACTACCTTTAGAGCATTAGTAGATCTTATCAGGTAGGAAAGTAATTAAATATGGGGTTAGTGACACAAATATGGGATCGTTTCCATCTATTCCTGGTAGAATGTGTCATGCTCCAAGTAATTATTCACTTAGTAAAATCTGTCTCTGAATTCAAGTGACTTAGTAGTAACTATTTGACTAATTCATTCCAGAGTATTGATGACCCTAAATGGACTGTCTTAGATCTTCTCAGATTCCATCTCTAAACTTTCCAGCATGTACCCTTTATGTTTACTAATTCAGAAATTAATAGAGAGTATGATTTGGAAAGGCTGATGAAATTGCAGCCCAACACGTTATTACTCTGAACAGAGAGATCAACAGAGATGGGTTAGTGTTTTGTGTATTTTTGTTTGGTATTATCAGTCTGTTCCTTTTTCCGCCTGGCAAAAAAACAAAGACTTAAAGGAAATAAAAAAAAACAACTTGTTTGTCCATTTGTCTCTCATTAAGTGATTACAATCTTATGTTGACCACCCTTGTTTAAATTTTCTGTTCAGTCTTTGAAAAACTTTCTATCTTTCATCTGAGGAACAGCCTAGCTAAAATCAAAAAAGCATGGCCACCAGGTAACGGGAAATTTTGAGCATAGAAAAAATGGAATTGTTTATATGGTTTCAAAGGTATATAATAAGTGGAGGGAGTTCCAACTCCAGAGAAATTATTAGATTATTCATGTCTTGAATTATTATGGGGAATATTTATTTATAATTTGGATGAAAGGAATGCATTTAGAAAAATCACAAAATATTTTCTGTATTAGTCTTTTCTCTTATAATTGCAAATGTAATTTATTCAGAAGTCAGAAATTTTTGATTATACTATTAATTTTGTGCTGTAAAGTTTTTATCTTCTTCATTAAGACTATAATTCTTGAATTCCAGTAGATTGATAATATAGTTGGGAAAAAGAGTTATTGGGAGGAAAAAGCATCATTAAATAAGGTTATTTGCATTTTTTGACTGAGAAAAACAATTTTTGGTTAAGTTTTAGATAGTAAGAAGGACCTGTATACATTAGAGTGTTTAAAATGTCAGTAGCAACAAAGGATTTGTTTCTAAGATTTCAGACCCAGTAACTCGGTTTCTAGTTCTGATTTTACTGCTTTTCAGAAACTACTCGTGTATCTGTTTCTAAATATTGGTCACATTTCATAATATTGGCTATGCATCTTATATTTTCTTTCTTTTTTTTTTTTTTGAGGGGGGGGAAGATAGGGCAATTGGGGTTAAGTGACTTGCCCAAGGTCACACTGCTAGTTTTTGTGTTAAGTGTCTGAGGTTGGATTTGAACTCAGGTCCTCCTGACTCTAGGACCGGTGCTCTATTCACTGTGCCACCTCACCTCCCTGTCTTATATTTTCTTAATCTTTATTATTTGGCCTTTAGGAACCATGTTTTTATTACTTTAAACATTCCTATTAGAACATAAGCAGTATTTCATTTCTTTGTATCCCCAGTGCCTTACTTGTATGTGGTAGGCACTTAATAAATGCTGCTTTAAAACATATTTTGGTAATTAAATTTTCACTATCATATTAAGAAGGTGTTGAGATTGCAACATGTAAAAAAGCAGTCAAGTTCTAGTATATTTCTGTACAAGGAAACCTGAAATTAGACTAAAGTGACTGCTTTTATTTTTTTAACAAAGTAAAAAAAAAAAACTAGTAAAAAAAAAAGGTAAAAAAAAAACCTCTTTGATTTAGAGAATTTATTTCAAGCTACCTTGAAGAACATTTATACATTTAAAAGATTATGTGTCTGCTTTTTTTAAAAAAAATATTTATGGGGTGGTTAGGTGGCGCAGTGATTAGAGCGCTGGCCCTGGAGTCAGAAGGACCTGAGTTCGGATCTGGCCTCAGACACTTAATGCACACACAAACAAAAACCTAGCCGTGTGACCTTGGGCAAGTTACTTAACCCCAATTGCCCTCCAAAAAGCTAAATAAATAAATAAATGTTTACTTTTAGTTTACAACATTCAGTTACACAATCCCTTGGATTTCAAATTTTCCCCCCTCCCTCTCTTCCTCCCCTCCCCTTATGGTGGCATGCAATCAAATATAGGATCTACAAATACCTTCACATTAAACATTAGTCAAGTTGTGAAGAAGGATTATAACCAATGGAGTGAACAGTAAGAATGAAGAAACAAAACAAAACAAAAAAAAGAACAAGTAGTTTGTTTCAATCTGCATTTAAACTCTGTAGTTCTTTCTCTGGATGTGGATATCTCTTTCCATTTGGAGTTGTCTTATAACCTTGCATTGCTGAGAGGAGCCCAATCTATCAAAGTCAGTCATCACACATATGATGTGTCTGTAATTATGTACAAATTTTTCCTGGTTCTGCTCTTCTCACTCAACATCAGTTTATATGTCTCTCCAAGTTATTTTTGAAGTCTGTCTGCTCTTCATTTCTTATAGCACAATAGAATTCCATTATATTCATATACCACAACTTATTTAGCCATTCCCCAGTTGATGGACATTCACATGATTTCCAATTCTTTGCCATCACAAAAAAGGGCTGCTATAAATATTTTTGTACGTATGGTTCCTTTTCGTACTTCTATGATCTCTTTGGGATTAAAGCCCTAGAAGTGGTATTGCTGGGTCAAAGGGTATTTACTTATTTATAGCCCTTTGGGCATAGTCCAGATTGCTCTCCAGAATGGTTTAATCAGTACACAACTCCACCAACAATGTATTAGTGGTACAATTTTCCCACATCCCTTCCAGCATTTATCATTTTCCTGTTTTGTCATCTTAGCCAATCTGACTGGTGAGATGTGGTACTTCAGGATTGTTTTGATTTGCATTTCTCTAATCAGTAGTGATTTAGAGCATTTTTTCATATGCTTATAGAGATTTTTAGTTTCTTCCTCTGAAAACTGCCTGTTCATATCTTTTGACCATTTATTAATTGGGAAATGACTTGTATTCTTATAGATTTGACTCAGTTCTCTGTATATTTTAAAAATGAGGCCTTTATTAGAGACACTGGTTGTAAAAATCTTTCCCAATTTTCCACTTCTCTCTTAATCTTGGTTATGTGTCTGCTTTATAAACATATTTTTTAAAATTTGCTTTTTAAGAACATAGCTCTTCTGTATAGTGAGAGGTTTTTGTCATTGTTTTTCAGTTGTTTCAGTCATGTCTGACTCTTTGTGACCCCCTTCGGGTTTTTCTTGGCAAAGATACTGGAGTGGTTCCCCATTTCCTTTTCCAACTCATTTTACAGATGAAGAAACTGAGGCAAAGAGGGTTAAGGGACTTGCTCAGGGTCACAGAGCTAGTTAGTGTCTAAGGCTAGATTTGAAATCAGGAAGATGAGTCTCCCTGACTCCAGACCCAGCACTTTATTGACTGCATTAAAATATCTCTCTGCCATATAATAAAAAACTTGGTGTAGATACTAATCCAACCCTTAGAAATAGGTATATGACAAGAAAGATTATCCCCATTTTACAAATGGAAAAGCAAATATTTTAAAGGTAAATTGATTTTTCCATTTCTCTTGGTGAGGCTTTGAAATCAGCAATATAATTTATATCATGTGTCTTGTGATATTGTTTACAAAGTAGTACAAAACTTGAATTATTTTAATAATGTAAAGTAATCATTTTGAGAGAGAGATAATTATCATGGGCCTACAATAAGTGCTTAATAAATAAGTGCTTGTTTATAAATTGAGTTGATTGATATAGGGAGTGCACTGATTGAGGATATTCCCTCTTGGAATTCAGGTCTCCACCTTTTCTGCCACTTCAGTGTATAAGAGCACTGAGAAATTCAGTAACATGCCCATGATCACATAGACAGAACATGGTAGCAGTAGGACTTGTACTTGGGTCTTCTGAGCCCCAGGGTCCAGCTCTCTGGCCATGACATGTGCTGCTTGTCAGAGGGAGCACATAATAATTGAGTATATTTATCTGTTATAAGTTAAAGTTTAAGTATAGTACATTAGAAAACACTACTTATTCAACAATCGCTTATTAAATATCTAAAACATAGAAAACTCCAATTATTATAAAGCATCATGTACAATATCTTTTGTGGCTTCTCATTAAATGACTTATAAAAAGTGAATACATATATGAGGGACACATATTATCTCCTTGCATATTATCTTTAACACTCTGAGATTTTGAAATATGTTAAAGTCAGCACTTGATTGGTATCTTTAGGGCAGTATGTCAGACTATTATATGTTATATAGCAAAATACTTGCATTTCCCCCTCCCCCCAAGATTTAGGTTACAAGCTAGCAATTAGCTAGAGGTACCTTATACAAATATTTTAACAGGATGCTAAGTTAGAGGACAGATAGGGGAAACTGAGGATCAGAGTTCAGATCCCGATTAATTTGTACATCTTGAGATGAAAACAAGGAATGGAGAAGCAGTAATTGTTCACTGTGATATTGTTGGTCTTGAGCAGTGTAACTCCCAGAAAGAAGAGATCCTATTGAACTCTGTGTAACCCTCCCATAGGCTCTTACCCTACAGACTTCAGCCTTAACTGCAGTGGAACTTCTGGGCACTCCCTGACCCAGAGCCATGTCTTCTGAAAGGGCTGCTTCTACTGTAAGACTTTTACAGAATGTGCACTTTTGCATTTCTTTGCTTTACACTTGATAGGTTTTGTACACTTGGTAGTTTTGTAATGTTAATGATTTGGTAGTGTTTTCTAAGTTTGAATTTTGAAGTTTTTAGCCAGTCAGTTTGTATGGAGGCACAGAGAATTAATACCTTATAACTTTCAGCAGCTTAATATCTTTTTTTTTTCTTTTTGGAGGGCAGTTGGGGTTAAGTAACTTGCCCAAGGTCACACGGCTAGGTTTTTTTGTTTGTGTGCGTTAAGTGTCGGAGGCTGGAGCTTAATATCTTAATATCTTATATTATGTCTTATGTCTTAATATCTTAGCACTTTAATTGAATACCTAGCAATTATCAAAACTAACTTCCTTTAAGATCCTCCTTCTAATCTCTGAGATAGGTAAACTAATGTCAGTACTTTTTTTTAGCTGTTATATTATTATTAATGGCTTCTAACTTGTGGTGGGTTTATTTGTACATTTTTAATATCTAAACTTTTTTTCCTTTAAATCTAAAGTTTCTTTAAAATCTTCTTTAAGTAGTAAAACAGACTAGGACAGTAGCTTCAATTAAACCTTACAGACAAACACAAAGTCAACTGACTTGTTAACAACATCTTTATCTGACCATTTTTTTTCCAAACATCTTTATCTGACTGTTCACAATTTTTCCAAATCCGTGCATTTTTTAAGAACTCCTGGTTAAAACAAATTCAGAGTGGGCATATTTTAGGGTACCCTAATTAAGCCCTTTATTGATAAGTCGATTGGAATCTTCATCTGCAGTGCATGTGGTCTTTTTGTTTGTTGACTGAGCTCTTAGAAGTAGTAAGATAGTTTTTCTTTTGTTCCAGACATGTACATTTCACCTCATTATTTCTTGTAGTAAATAATGTTAATCAAATGAATCAAGACATTTATGCAGCTTAATAGTGACAATTTTAACATATAGATGTGATTTTGCTCAGCTACGTGGTGCAGTGGATAGAGTTCTGGACCTGGAGTCAGGAAGACTCATATTCCTCTTTGTTCCTTATCTATAAAATGAGCTTAAGGTGGAAATGACAGACCACTCCAGTCTCTTTGTCAAGAAAACTCCAAATTGGGTCAACAAGAGTTGGATACAACTAAAATGACTGAAAAAATAGGTGATTCTGGCAGTTGAAATTGAATCTGTTAGCAATACTATATTCTGGCAGGGAGATGATGATAAATTGTTTAAGGTTATGTTAATAGAGTACATTTAGTGCAGTATAATTACATTAATAATATTTGTCTAAGAATTTGCCTACCTCAGATTTTAATATTATTTCAATACTTCAAGGATCTGTAATTTTGTTGAAGTGAGATTTTTATCTACCTTTTCTACACACTTTAGTACTTTATACTCCATGAAAAGTTTTTGTGAATTACTGTGGCTGAAAAATTCATCACCCTGAGACAGTTTCTTCCAACTTAGGCAGGTTCTTAGATGATATATAAATTTGCCCATCACCAGGTTAATACTGTAAATCTTTCCCACTTTTAGGACCCATCAGAGCTTGTGCTAAGGTTTTAATGCTGTCCTAAGAGAAACATCTTTTTGTTCACCAAATATTTATTGAGCACCTGTCATGTTAAGGTGTGGCTAAACCTTGAGGGGAGTATGAAAATATCAAGATTGGCTTCTTGCCTCAGTATTGAAAAACAGGTATTTAAGATTATAACCTTACTGAAAATAAGATCCAGTGAAAATTCATATATTATTTTTATATAATGTTTGTATTATATATGTTACTTCTAAGTCCAATTCTGTCTCCTTTATGAGTCCTTCCCTGATTACTAATACTTCATACCAATCTCTTAATTTTTTGAACTTCTTTAGCACTTATAGTGTGTAGCTTTCCATCCAGCATTTGGTTATGTGGTCTTATATTGTTCTTTAGTTGTTTCACATAGATCTCATCTCCCTAGCAAGGTTATAAACTTCTTGAGAATAGGAGCTTTGTCTCCCTTTCCTCCTCCTCCTCCTTCTTTTCCTCTTCCTCTTCTTCTTCTTCTCCTCTCTTCACTCCTTTTGGTTTAGTGATTTCCCAAATGTTATACTGATACTAAATATTAGAGATTATTTAAATTCATGTCCTTTGATTCCAAAGCCAACATTCTTTCCATTGTACCATGCTATCTCTCTATATACCTTGTTATGGAGAAACCAAAATCAACTCTCACTGAAATTTTTAGAAATTATTTTCAAAGCATACAAGAATAAATAAGCATTAGATTACACATCAGCAAGTATGGGTTCTAGTCCTGGCTCCACAAGTTAATGGGTGAATTATAACCTTGGTCAAGTTATTTTAACTTCTCTGGGCCTCAGTTTCTTCTCCTGTAAGATTAGGTTAATACTTACTTTACTACCTTGTAGGTTTTTAAAATGAGGATTAAATATAATGCATGTGAAATCATTTTAAAAACTTAAAATTATATAGAATATTGTAATATCCAACATAACTATAATTTTTTTCTTTATGACTATATAAATTAGAAATCCTTTACAGAAGCTTTCATTAAGTCACTGTTATGCATCTTTCAGGATATACCAGATCCTCTGCAGGAGACAACTATCTCACACAGACCAGCTATATTCACTACCTTCTTGACATAACCCCTCTTGAAATCCCAGAAATTCACAGCCACAACATAATCATATAAACTTGCTAAGAGTTTGGAAAGTGACCAAGATACCACCAAGAACAGTCTATCTCACATGTGGATTGTCCTTTTAACAACACTTATAAGTCAAAGTATTTCTGGGATTGCTAATTTTGTACTCTGAAGAGTAGAGTTCACTAAATCATTTGGAAAGACTAAATAAGGAAAATAATAGTCAATTAAGGAAAATTAATTATTTAAACTAGCAAATGAGTCTGCCTTTAATTCTCAGGGGATTTGTTCTGCAAATCTCACACATTATTTCATAAACCTATCAGATATGACTAAGGCAGATCCATTTCACAAAATTTTTCTTGCTTAGTTACAGATAGTTTCTAGGCTTCAAAGCCCCATTCCCTGATAAAGTTAACTGTCATCTTAACAAAGTACTATCACTTTGCCCAACTCGAGTTTGTCTTTCACTGCTTTCTGGAAAGCTTTTATAGATAGTTTAGTGGAACGGAGAGCCATATGGTTTATTAGAGAATGCTAGTGGGGTGAGGGGTAGGGTGGACTCAGGGTGTTTTTTATAAGAACATAGCATCAAGTTATTTATAAATTCTGATGGAGTTTTTAAAAGTAAAAGATTTAAACTTGGTTTTTCTGACACACAAGAAATTCCTGAAATCATAATAGCTCTTTCGTGAGGGGAGAAATAAATGCTCTTTTGTTTATAGTCAATAGAAATTAGTCTGCACCTATGCTTTTTGACCTTAAGGGGTCAATAAAAGTAATTAGACTTTAATGTTGTATGAGGGATAAACCACATTATTTGAAATTATTAATGTCAAAGAAGCAAAGCAAATAGCTACTTAGAAAATGAACTGAGCATTTTCTGGGAGTCTGGAGTCTCTCCAGTTGTCTGATTAATAGATTATATAATCAGATCTTTTAATGCCACCCCCCCCCAATACAAAATCCTTTGGCATTCACAGCCCTTTGTATCCTAGTCACTCTGTTTTGCCTATCTTCCCAGTCTCCTTATCTCGTGTTCTCAGCAGCATACTCTTAGATCCAATGATACTAGCTTCTTGGCTGTTCCACTAAGAAGATACTTCCTCTCACAGTAATGAGCATTTTCTCTAATTGTCGTACATGTCTGTAATGTTCTCTCCCTTCATCTCTGCTTCTTGGCTTCCCTCGCATCCCAATTAAAATCCCATCTCCCACAGGAAGATTTTCCCAATCCTTCTAAAACTCTAGCACCTTCCCCGTTTTAATTATTTAATATTTCTCCTGTATTTATTTAGCTTGTTCATACATATTTATTTGCTTGTCTTTCATTTGACTGTAAACTTCTCAAGGGTAGGGAGCTATCTTTTGCTTCTTTTAGTAACCTTTGTGTTTTGCATAGTGCCTGGCATATAGTAGGTACTTAATAAATGCTTATTTACTAATTTTTTTTCTTTGTGGTTTTATTTTTCTGCCACCTCTTGTTAGGCCCATAGAGCAGAGCTTGTTTATTACTTTGCTTTATTGACATGCTATTGGTTTTCAGTGGATATGTATTATTAGTGAAACTTTTGTAACTAATGTTACAAAATGCAAAAGTTTGTAACTAATGTTTGCAACTAGGCTTACTGAAAAGTTTGTTAGTATATGCTAAAGTCAACAATGGGTTTATATGCCTTCTTATGAATACTCAGAAGTCATAGTCTCCATCAGTCCTTCAAAATTGTCTATTAGGGTTCTTGATAAAGACTATAAACATGAAAGTAACTTTGTTGCTTTGCGATATTCATTAATTATTACATTGGTTACAACCAGTTTTTCTTTCATTTTGCTTTGTATTCCTAAATGTTTTATTTTACTTTATATTCCCAAATGTTTCCAATTTGACTCCATTGAAAGGTGATGCTTAGTTTATCTAATACTGCATTAAGTGTTTTACTATTTACTCTTATAAGATGATTTGCTAAAAGTCTTTATTTTTATTTCTTAGAGTATTTTCAAATTTATTTCCTACCCTCTGAGATTACTTCCCATTTGCACTGTATATATCTTATCTGTACATAACTTTTTGCATGTTGCCTGCCTTATTAGAATGTCAGTTCCTCAAATGTAGGAATCCCAAGTTTCTCTTATCTTGAATGCTTTATTGTTATTATAGATAGACTAATTAGGCACAATATACAATAAACTCACTACTGAACAAGGCACCAAATTATCTGAAATCACATATTTTGTTACCAC
This sequence comes from Gymnobelideus leadbeateri, assembly GCA_011680675.1. Classification (NCBI taxonomy): domain Eukaryota; kingdom Metazoa; phylum Chordata; class Mammalia; order Diprotodontia; family Petauridae; genus Gymnobelideus; species Gymnobelideus leadbeateri. The sequence continues at coordinate 351,995 of WOXC01012459.1, read as the reverse complement.
CTATGTTTATTGTCTGTCCCCTAAAATCAATCTGCTCTATACCTAGTAATAAAATAATACTCTGTGTGTATGTGTGTGTGTGTATGTGTCTTCCCTTCAGAAGGGAAGATGTGTGACTGAATGAAAAAGTATTTATGTGGGAAACATGCAAAGATCTAATGTAACACATAGAAAGGAAAGACAGCCCTTACTCTTAAGGGGTTCACAGTCTAATAGAACACATATACATCATATACATGTATATGTATATGTGTATGTATATGTGTATATACATGATATACACACATATGTGTTTATATATGTGGGTATGTAGTTTCAGTTGCGTGTTTAATGGAAAGGCCCACTTGTTCTTAGGGTACAGTAGTAAAGTAATATATTCTTTAATGCCATTTTTGTTAGAAACTGCAGCTGGCATAGGAGATAGAGTCCTGGACTTTGAGTCGGGAAGATGCAAATTCAGATATTTAGTTGTGTGGTGCTGGGCAAGTCACTTGACCTTACCTCCCGCACAGAGTTATTATGAGGATCAATTGAAGTAACATATATAAAAAGTTTTGCAAACTTTTAATACTAGTTATTATTTCTATTGATTAAAAACCAGATCTATTTTTGATGTTGAGTCCTTTAAAAGTCTCTTAGATTTTGGTGGCTAGATTTTTCTTCTGGGTCTTCAGTAGCTGTGAAAGGTGTAGCATCTTCAAAAGCCATTGGCAGTTGCATTTCCACAATAATTAACTCTCAGAAAGTAAACTGTTCAGGCTGATTGGGGGTGGGAGGTGGGTAGGAGATTTGGAGTACTGCTGTTCATTGGTTGGCACCAGTAGTTCTCTGCAATGGTTGCTTTTCTTGATGATCATTGTAGAGGCTAGAATGGCAGCAGTAACATCGGTCTGAAGGTCACTGTATTTCTCAGTGTTCTTGGGTTTTGATATGTGGAGATTTGATGTATGCGCAAGACTTGTTTGTTAACATTCTTCTTAGAAATATAGCTGTATGTTTATGTTTTATAGCAAACCATCTGTCTAGGATATAACTTAGAAAAATCATTATTGAAGTTAATTTTTAAGTGCCACTTCAGTTTTTCCCATGATAAGTGAAAGGATCAATTATATATATAAGCTTTCACTACCTCTAATAAGATATTTGAATTGTAGTTATAATTTTCAGGCCCATTTAATCTTTTGTGCCACCTTTTTTTTTTTTCTTTTTGGAGGGCAATTGGGGTTAAGTGACTTTCCCAAGGTCACATGGCTAGTAAGTGTTAAGTGTCTGAGGCTGAATTTGAACTCAGGTCCTCTTGACTCCAGGGCCAGTGCTCTCTATTCACTGCGCCACCTAGCCGCCCCATCACCTTTTTTTTTTTTTTTTTTTTGGATACTGGTTATAACTCCTATTGGATCTCTGGATGCTTATTTCTCTTTGAAATTAGTGTAACCGGGGCTACTGATTTGTATAAACAAGTTAGTATGAAGGTTGTGGCTCATTTTAGATATTTCAAATTTATAATATTGAAAGTTCTATGGTAGAGATATTTTAAAAATATGATCATCTGTAGTTTGTTTCCATTTTCATATTTGCACTGTTAACATTTTTCATTTTCTACCCATTTTTAGATTTTTCTTATATCCCTTTGATGTAGAGCCTTTTTGCCATATATCTTTTTTTCTCTACTTGTTTTGAATCGACTTAAAAAAATAAAAAAGGAAAAGAAAAATCAAACTTCCAGTCTGAGAAAGTAAATCCAATCCCTACTGAGATCTCAGAACACTTGAACTTCTCCTTACTGTCTTAGGAGATGTGGAGTCAGAAATTCTTTAACCTTTCAAGTTTCTCACTTATCTTATTGGAAATAGGGGAAACTTATAAAACAACTGATCATTTATAGGTTTTTCTGAAATCCACCAGATCATCATTTTTTTTATAGCACAGTATTATTCCTTACAATCATATTCCGTAACTTCCAGAATAATTACTCCCTGAAAGTAAATGGTAGGGGCTGGTTTATAGTACAGTGAGTAGTTTGGGGCAGAAGGCTTAGAGTACTGCTGTTCCTAGAATTCATTACCTCCTTTTCCTTTCTCATTCTACCCAAAATGAGAAAATGTAGGTCCTTGTAAAAAGTCAGCTGCTTCAAAGTATATTTCTTAGATGCATCCTTTTTTTTTTTAAACAAATGCTTTACTAATTTCTGGTTTACGTCATTCATTTCTGCCGGATTTTGAGTTACAATTTCCCCCCATTTTCCCCTACCCACCACCCCAGAATAGCAGTCCCACAAGATATCCCCTCATCCAGTCTGCTTTCTCCCATGTCTTCTCCCATACCCCCTTCGACTTTACCATTAGGGCGAGGTGAGTCTCAGTGCCCCAATGCCTGAACATTTTATCTCCCAATTACAAGCAAAATAGTATTAATAATAGTATTTATATATATTTGAGACACTTAATTTTAAAACCTCGAATTTCAGATCCATTCCCTTCCTTCCTTGTCACCCATTCCCTCTGGGAAGATAAGCAATTCAGTATGTGTTGTACATGTATAGCTATGCAAAACATTACCATAGTAGATATATTGTAAAAGGCTGCTTATAATTCCCTCCCACCCACCCCACCCTGCACCTGGTTCATTCCCTACTGTGATCCTGTCCCTCTTTGATAGTGGGTATTTACAACCTCCCCTCCCGCCAGAATGCCCTCCCCTCCATCATCTCCCCTCTCGTCCCCCTTCCCCCTACTCTCCAGCAGGGTGAGATATCCCTTTTAGTATGTATGTCATTCTCTCCCTGAGCCAGATTCATTGAGAATATGGTTTTGCCTTTTTGCCTTCCTGTTCTTCCCCTCCCCTGCAGCCACTTCCCCTTGCTTCTTCTACATGAGATAGTTTATCCTATCCTGTCTCTCCCCATCTCCTCTTGCTACTCTCCTCTCTGACCTCATAACTTCACCCCTTGAGTATCATCCCTTCCTACCAAATTCAACTTGTGCCCTCTATCCATATATAACTGTAAACATATATACACACATTCACATATGTATTCATATGCCCATATACTCTTCTTCCATTATTTTCATACTGAGAAAGGTTCCATCAGTCACAGTTATTGTTTTTCCATATAGGGATGTAAATAGTTCAACTTTGATAAGTTCCTTTTGATTTCTTTTCCCTGATTACCTTCTCAGGCATCTCTTGCTTCTTATGTCTGGATATCAAATTTTCTATTCAACTCTGCTTATTTCCTCAAGAATGCTTGAAAGTCCTCTATTCCACTGAATGACCATATTTTCCCCTGAAACAAAATACTCAGTTTTGCTGGGTAGGTGACCTTTGGGTTCAATCCCAGCTCTTTTGCCCTCTGGAATATCATATTCCATGCCCTTCGATTCCTCAGTATGGAGGCTGTCAGGTCCTGTGGTATTCTGATTGTGTTTCCACAGTGTTGAAATTGTTTCTTCCTGGCTGCTTGTGGTATTTTCTCCTGGGCTGTCAGCTCCCAGAGCGCTGTGCTAGCCCTCTGTGCAGGCCTGCTGGCTGTCCTCAGTGGGCAGTCAGCTTCTCTGTGTCATTCTGTGGGTGCTGGGGCTCCAGAAGTTGTTCAGAGTCCCCTTTTACATGGTTTGGAAGAGGTCTAGTGGGAGAGCACCTTGGAAATGCTGTTTCTACTCCGCCATCTTGGCTCCACCCCTCTTAGATGCATTCTTAAACTCAACAAAATAAAAATACTACTACATGGCAACTGTGGGGTTGTGGTTCAGCATATAATACACATCTCCTCCCCCCCCCCAAAAAAAAATTCCATAGTTTCTTTCTCTAGTAAACTTGGTATTATCCTGCAGACTTCAAATAAAACTTTCAGTCTCTTCCAGGGCAGAGCCAGTTAGAAAGGATTTCTACTACAATGCATTTATTTCAAATATTTTTGACATCACTTCCATATTTTTCTAATTTTATTTACCTCAACTTTTGTTTATACTCATTAAAAAAGAAAATCCAGATTAGAGAAATTACTTCTAATTATTGAGAAAAACTGATGTCTAGGTAACCATAATACAGAAAAAACATGGTTGCTTTCTTAATCCTAGCATATTACACTTAGGGCAAGATTCCCATTCTGTTTCACACCCTCTCTGCTCCATGTAAAGAATTTTCTTTGAAGTCACTGAGAGTTATGAGCATGGAAGATGAAGAGGGAAATGAAAACCTGAACCTCTGTACTTAGAGCCCTCATGTTAGTTGATGACAGTTCGCTCTGAACAAATGTGTCTCACTTTCAGAGCTGAATTAGCTACAAGTTACAGCCATGCAGTGACATGGCATCACTCTGTGATTTGATATGACTTTTTGGAAAGTTGCTTGTTGTCTTTTCAGTTTCTGTTTTCTGATTTATATTTGTGGTTAAAATATAAACATAAAGGAATGAAATCAGTTTAATAGGATGTTTTATGTATACACACATACATATATATAGACACATATATTACACAAATACACTTATATACCCAGTTTAGTATATAATTCATTTTATGGTGTTTGAAATCATATCTTTCATTTCTTATTGATTATCATCAATTAATATAAAGTAATCTGTAAAGTATTTTGGCTTCTTAATGTGCAGAAGCTATAATACAAAGTAAACCTTGTGTGATTTTAAAAGCAGATTTATTACTATATGAAATGTCATATTTCATTTAGAAACATTTTTATTTTATTTAGTATACTGTAAGCAAATGGCTTCCTTTGTGAATAATATTAGTAACTATCAAATGAACATAGGGGCTTTATTGAGTGTTTATCCTATTTATTTCAAACATGATTCTACCAATGCTGAATATTTTTCCTAAGCATCTGTAAAAAAAAAAAAAAATATATATATATATATATATATATATATATATCTTTCCACACTGATTGCAAGCAAAATTATTCTTTGATTTGAAGCTATAGCAGTTATTTTCAGATTCTATGTAGTATTTTTGAAATTACATGTTAGATTTATGTATATTTATTATGGGTCAAAACAATATTTGTAGTCAATTTAAAAACATTTGAAACATTAAACATCATTACACAGTTTAAAAATTATTTTCATATCTACAGGCTGTCCTAATGACTATTAGAAAATTTTATTCAGTTTAATTGTCATTTTAAAAACATCTGCTATGTCAAAGGAAAATGGGATATTATATAATAAATAGAGATTTATTTGATAATACTACAGTCAGATGGACTCAGAACTTCCTGGATGACTGAACTTAAAGGGTAATTATTATTGGTTCATATGAAGTTGTGGCAAGAAATGTCTAGTTGCATATTCCAGAGTTATGTACTATTAGTCCTATGCTGTTTAATGTTTTTATCAGTGACTTGGAAAAAGGCATAGATGGAGAAGAGATAGGAGTAAGCATTTATATAGGACCTCCTTTTTCCCAGGTACTGTGTAAAGCACTTTACAATCTTTACTTTTTTTTCCTATTCTTACAACACCCCTGTGAGTTAGGTGCTTTTATTATCTTCATTTTACAGGAGGAAACTGATGCAAACGTAGCTTAAGTGACTTGCTACAAAGTATCTGACACTAAATTTGAATTTGGTCTTGACTTGAAGCCCACCTCACTATTTACTACTCTGCCTCCCTCCCTATCTTGAATGAATAGCTAATATAGTGGATGACCGAATCAGTATTCAAAAGAATTTTCACAGGCTAGAACATTGGATTTTATCTTCTATTTTTTCCAATTATCAAGCATTTCCCCTCTTTACTGCTTCTTTTCCCACCCTTGGAAAAAACAAAGGAAAACAAAAGTGAAATATTTGTAACAAATATGTATAATCAAACAAAACAGATTCCTGTTAATTGTCCATGTCCATGATTGTGTCTCATTTTACATATTTCGTACATCATCTCCATCAGGAGGTGGTTAGCACAATCATTGAACCTCTCTAATCATAGTTGGTCATTGTGTTGATCAGAATTCTTAAGTTTTACAATATTATTTATTTTATAATGTTATTCTTATATAAATGGTTTTTCTTGCTCTGCTCAGTTCACTCTGAATCAGTTCATCCATGTCTTTCCAGATTTCTCTGTAAAACCATCTTTTTCATTATTTCTTATAGTCTAGCAATTGTCCATTACAATCCCATCTCCTAATTTATCTGTTTCTCTATTGATGACTACATCCTTACTTTCCACTTTTTTGCCACTACAAAAAATTTATCTATATTTTTTGTACAGATAAGATTATTTTTCCTTTTTCTTTGATTTCTTTGGGGATATAAACATAATAATATGGTATCACTAGATCTATGCAGTTCAGTAACTTTTTTGTGGGCATATCTAAGTTGTTTTCTATAATGGCTTTACCCATTCCCAGCTCTACTATCAGTGTATCAGTTCACATATTTATTTCCCTCAGAATCTTCCAAACATGTCATTTTTCCTTTTGTCAGCTTTACCTATCTGGTGGGTGTGAGGCAAAACCTCAGGTTTACTTTAATTTAAATTTCTCTGTTGATGATTGAAAATACTTTTTTCATCAGCTATCCTTAGGTTAAATTTCCTTCCCTTGAGAACTACCCATTCATATTCTTTGATCATTTATCACTTTGAGAATAACTCATGTTATTACAAATTTGAATCGATTTCCTACATATCTTGGACATATGACCTTTATCAGAGAAACATATTGCAAAGATTTTTACAATTAGCTGTTTCCCTTCTAATCTTAGCTGTATTATATATGTTTGTGCAAAATGTTTTAAAGTTTAGTCAAAATTATTCATTTTATCTTGTGTGATCCTTTCTATCCCTTGTTTGATTTGATCATAAACTCTCCCCTTTTCTATTGCTGTGTAAGGAATTTTCTGTTTTTCCAAATTTTTAAAAATATATTTGACTTTTATATCTGGTCATGTATAAGTTGGGAGCATAACTTAGTGTATGGTGTGATATGGTCCAGTTTTTGCCATATAGTGAGCCTATTACTGCAGTAGCTGGGATTTTGGGGTTTATTGAACACTAGGCCTACTATATTTGTTTGCTTCAATATTTTATATACTTGATATTTTCCAGTGATTAATACCTCTCATTTTAACTAGTACTAAACAATTTTGTTTGTTATTGCATTATGTTATTGATTGAGTCTTGGTACTGATAGTCACTCCTTCCTGACCTTTCCACTTTTTTTTCATTATAGATCTTTGATTCTTTGCTTTTTTTTTTTTGGAGGGCAATTGGGGTTAAGTGACTTGCCCAAGGTCACATGGCTAGTAAGTGTGTCAAGTGTCTCAGGCCGGATTTGAACTTGGGTCCTCCTGACTCCAGGGCCAGTGCTCTATTCACTGACCCACCTAGCTGCCCTTTAGATCTTGTGATTCTTGATCTTTGTGTTCATCTGGATGAATTTTGTTATTTTTATAGTTCTATAAAGTAATAATTTGATCCTTGGCTGAATTTTAATAAAATGAAATTCAGTAGGGTTAAATTTAAAGTCTTGTATTTGGCCACAAATAGTGAACTTTACAAGTATAAGATAGAGGAGTCATAGATAGATTGCAGTTATTCTGGAAAAGAAATATCTGGTGGGGTGTAATGCCATGTAAAGCAGCTTTCCAGAAGAATGCTACGGTGAACAGCTTTTAAGGTTCTGATTACACAGTATAGTGAACACTCTATTCCATAGCAAATCAAACTAAAACATTCAAGGAAAATCAAGGTACAGAATTCACAATATTACAACTTATATTCACAACAGCTTTTTATTATTAAAACGGCCACACAGTTTTCACCAAAATGGTCACAATATTTAGAACAAAGAACAGTCATCTTAAAGTACAATAGTCAAAGTCTTCTACTCATGGGGCACACTAAATTAACTTAATCAGTCACTTATTCAACAATCAATTACTAAGTATCATTAATCACTAAGTACACAAACCCTCCATTCCTAGGTCACTAGTAAACTACAATTTCATCATTACTCAGTACCTATGGAGAGGTCTTTTCATCTTGACTTGGGGTTGGTTCTCAGATTCCCTGGATCCCCTTCTATGGTCCCAGATTGTACCTGAATTCACCAGACTGTCACCTGGGTTCAATGGCAGATAGCTCCCAGTTCCTTGTCCAGCAATCTGGGTAGGCCCTGTTCCAGACTGAAGTTCATGTCTAGTCCATCTCAAATCCTTCACAATTTCTGCTCCTGGGAATTCAAGGCTCAACCAAGCCACAAACAGACAAAGTCTCAGCGTCCTGATCATGCTTCCTCAGTCTTCTCCTGGGCTTCTCTGTCACCTGGGTTCCTAGGCTCTTGGTTTTTGGGCTCCTGGGCTCCTGTTCAGAAGAAGCTCTACCACCACAAGTTCTCAGGAAATTCTGGCTCAGTTCTCGATTCTCTCTTCTGTAGCTGCTCTGCCACTAGATTCTTGTCTGAAGAAATTATGACTGTGCCTCTGTGGGGCTTTTCTTATATACACAGCATTAGCTATGTCCTATTTCAGCCAACCCCTTCCTGTTACATCAGGAAGTTCATACCTTCTGTGTCTTTCACAGAGGTTTGATTAGTTACTAAGTGCTAAGTATCTGCTTCCTTGCCAATACAAAAAGGGTTCTTCAAATTACCATTACAGGGTGCAGCATTTAGAGCACTTCTGTTTTAAAATGAGTTAGTAATGTGATGTGGTAGGCAAAAAACTAATGTGGTCCTTGGACTCAATTAAGAAAATTTAATCCCATGGCTACTGGCAATAAGGGTGTGATAGTCTCACTGATAGTATGCTTTTGTGAGACCTCATCTGAATATTGTACTTACTTCTAGGCCCCACAGTTAAAAAAGACATTGATAATCTGGAGAGTATCCAGAGGAGGGCAACCAAGATGGCAAAGGCCCTTAAATCCATGTCATACAAAGATTGGTTGAACAAATGAGAATGTTTAAGCTGAAGAAGGGAAAACTCAGGGACTACATGAGAGTTGTCTTCAAGTATTTGAAGGAATGTTGTGAGAAAGGAAGGAAGAAAAGAAAGAATCTTTTTTAAGTGCTTCCTATGTGCCTGGCACTGTGTTAAGCTCTAGGGACACAAATCCAAACAAAAGCAAGACAGTTCTTGTCCTAAAGGAGCTTACATTGTTATGAAGGGAGATAACGCATTAAAAGAAGCTCAAAGGATTGTAGGCATGGTTTTGAAGTCCAGAAGTGTAAGAATAGGGACAGGAGGAGAATTAAGGCAGGGTGTCCTGGACATTTTCACAACATGGAGACTCCACAAGGAGCTTACCATTGGAAGATGATGGAGTGTATTTGTGTAGGCTTAATCTATGGTAAGCAGACTACTGGAGTGATAGGATGATTCAGAGTGAGAAGACTCCCAAGTCCTGAGGAAAGATATAGGATAGTAGCATGAATTTGAAGATCATTAGGGACAAGTCTGGGACTAGAAGAGGGACTAGACTAGTTTTGTTTGACCTTAGAAATCAGAAGCAGTAGGTAGAAGTTTCAAAAGAGGTAAATTTATGTTTGATGTCAGGAACAGTCCCTCTTTTCCCCCCTGCCCCCCCACAACAATTTACTAACTATTAGTTCTCCTAAAGTGAGACTACCTGCTTTGAGGTGGTGGCAGGTTCTCCCTCCTTGGAAGTATTCAGGCAGAGACTGAGTGATATTTTTTTTTTTAATTAAGGAGGGGGATTCCTTTGGTTTAGTGGCTGGTCTTGATGGCCACTGAAAAAGTCCTTGTTCAGATTCTGTGATTCTCTGTTTTGGGGTGGCAAGACTGAGCTTGAATATAGGGAGAAGAATACAAGGGAAAAGAGTGGTAAATACAGATGTGTTAAGCATTTATTAAGAGATCTGGGATCTCTATTATCTTGGGTATTCTGATAATAAAGGATGAAATCAGCACTGCATTTCTTTTCTCATAATTAGGAAGCTGGAGTTAGAGTATGTAGATAGTGGTGAGGACTCTTGTGGGATGGCAGTTTAGTAGTTAATGCCCAAACATTGAGATGGACCCAGAAGACATCCTACACAAGGAAACTGCATTCGACTTTGTGTCAGGCACAGTGCCCTGCTTCTTTGGGAGTTTATTCTACTTTCTGAGGCTACTAGTTGAAGTAGCATTTGACCTTTTCTTGGGATTCCAGTCTTCCTGTCTTCTGGCACTTTCTGTCTCTTGGCACCATGCTTTCAACTCAGATGATTACTTGAAAACAAAACAAAGTACTCAAAACCTTACTCTAAGCTGCAAATGGGAAAATAAGATTATGCTAAAACTCTGCTTTTAGGAGCTTTTCCTGAAAATGGACATGTTGTCTGGAGAAATCTGTACTTTAATCTAAATTGTTTGAATAAATAATGAGTTGTAAAATTTTATCACTTTAAAATATTAGAGAAGTGATTTTCAAGATTCTGACAGTTAAGTTCTATTGGTTCATTTAAAAGTTTATTCATTTAAAATTAAATAAAAATGTCAAAAATTAAGAACTATCTATTACTTTTCTATGATACTGTTTTATTTTTACAGCCGTAACTTATCTTGGAACAGATGCTAATGGAAATAACTTAATTAAAAAGTGAAGTCATTGGAATCCATTGTTGTATTATTATTTTTAGGATATGCCAGTCTTTCTGGCCTGATAATTGTTTTACTTTGGCCATATCAAGTTTGCATGCCTTGCTTTTGTTTTTAAGGAAAAAAAATTAGTACATTGTTGAGACTTTTTTTTAAAATGGAATTTGGCAGAGGTTATACAAAATTCAGTCTTAAATTTTACAGGAAGATCTTTTGAGAAGAGTCAGGAAGCAGATCCGAAACATAATTACATAAAAATTACCTACTTATGTGAACTTACTTTCAGTTAAAAGTTAAAAGATTGAGGGAGTGCAGTTTTTGTGAAGACCTCACTTTGAAAATATTGATTTATATACCTAATTGTAACATACTTTGTCGTTGCGATTTAATAGATCTAATCATAGTGTGTGTGTGTGTGTGTGTGTGTGTGTGTGTGTGCGTGCGTGTGCGTGTGCGTGCGTGTGTGTGTGGGGAATGCTAAAGAAAGTCTGATTGAAAATAATTAAGCACCTTGCTCACTGAAAAATTATTTGTCCTCCTAAATTTCTCTTAACTTCCTGGGTATGTGTGATGTTGCACCAAGTTTGTAATTTCTAGAAGTTATATGTTTTAGGAATTGAAATAAAAAGACTTTAAATTAAGGAGGGGGGTTCCTTTGGTTTAGTGGCTGGTCTTGATGGCCACTGAAAAAGTCCTTTTTCAGATTCTGTGATTCTCTGTTTTGGGGTGGCAAGACTGAGCTTGAATATAGGGAGAAGAATACAAGGGAAAAGAGTGATAAATACAGATGTATTATTATGTATTACAGTTATTTGTTGAAAAGAAAAAAGAATCTGTTTACAACACCCAGTGAAAATAATTTCATTTATTTTCAGGCGTAGGTTTTTCCTATCTTTTACTGTGCAATAGATTCAGGAGTCCTACATGCTCTTGCAGTTGAGTACAGGAAATAACAATTCTCAGCATCAGAGGTTAAGTATAAAATGGCAAAAACACAACAGACTGTCACACTAAGCATTGTTATGTAGTAAAGAAAACATAATACACTTTTCAAGATATTTCATAACATAGAAAACATTTTATTCCCAAGAAGCTAGATGACTAAATATTTGCATTATAGTTTTCAAAACTGAGTTGGTGACATAATTTGACTTTGAAGTTGAAACTGCTTCTAAATTACTAGGAAAAAAATGGTTCTTAAATAGATTCTTAAAATTAATATGATAGAGACTTCACTTTTCATTCAAATAATTCTTCCTGAGTACTTCAGTAATTCTGGGTTTTCCATAATTTTCCTTTTTTATTTTAAAACATTACTTTGGAAAGGATTTTGGAAAAATGTTAATGCATATATTTTAAAAATGATCTTACTTTTTTAGTGTCAGAAAGCATAAACATATTTCTTTTGCTGTTAGTTTACAATTAGACCTTTTTTAATGGCTGAAATGTTGAAAGTTGTATTAATTTTTTAATGATTTCTCTAAAAATCACGGTAACACAGGCCATTATAGTACAATTTAATTGGCAAGTTAAACTGCAGAATTATACAGTGGTTTAAAACCAGTCAAAGAAACTCACAAATAGAAGTATATTTATTATTAGTTAATTATAAATTTAACCTTTTTTTCCAGTATTGGAAAAGGGCTTTCAGTTACTCATACCATCTGGTTCCTTGAGGCTCTCAAGGAATCCAATTTTATCCATAATTATTTAATGCATGATGTAAATTAGAACTGCTTTGTTTTTTGCTTTATATAATAGTTTGTTTAATTTCAATTAAAATTATTTTCTCAGTCATGCTCTGGGCACATACACTATTCTATGGAAACTATTTGATTATGCTTTGGAACATTAGAGAACAATCCATTAAAAAGTAAAACATGTATTCATGTTGTATAGGCCAAATACTTTTTGAATTTTGAATGATTCTTCAAAGATATGGAAATCAAAGTCCATTATATTCAGATTCATTCAGCGGTGTGGGAAAGACTACATGACATAGTTTAAAGACACTAGATCTGTACCCAGTGGATCTGGGTTCAAATCTTGCCTCTGATGCTGAGTGTCTTAGGGGCCTGAGTTTCCTCATCTGTAAAATTAGGTGGTTGAGCCTCTGAGGTCCCTCAGGTACCTCTAAGTCTATGTTCTTGAGAGCCTACTACACATAAAGTACTCTGCTAGATTTCCAGAAGGTACAAATTTAAAACTACATAGTCCCTGACCTCAAGGAACTTATGTCCTATTATTATTTATGTAAATGTCTTCTAAACTTCTGAGTTGTGATTCAGTTTGGAAGTTGTATTAAGTTCTTCCCTGAGTTGTGAACAGTTTGTTTTTGATTATTTATATACTTATAAAGTCCATGCCATTTTGTGGATGAAATAATTTCTCCTGAAATGTTGGAGTATATGAAACACTCCTAAGGTCATGGCATTCACTTCTACTTCTTAGTGTGGCCCTAAAGTTGCTAAAGCTGGAGCTGAGTCCAGGGGAAAAAAAAATATATGTGTGTGTGTGTGTGTGTGTGTGTGTATGTATTAACGGTTATATTTGGCATTTTTTTAATGCTTTACCATTTATAAAGTATAAAGTTTATAAAATAACATCTCACTTTATCTTTAGGTAGGTAATCTGAGGATTATCTCTGTTTTATAGACTGGAATAGAACTGACAAATTTTTTGACTTATGGAAGATCATACTAAGGGGCCAGAATGGGAGTTGAACCCATGTCTTTCAAAAACACATGTTGTTTTCACTATGCCTAACTGCCACGTTTTCATCTTCTCCAATTTTTAGGAACTTTAGTCACTGTTTCTGTCTGGTATCTATGCATTTCTAATTCCCTGGTGTCTTTCCTTGAATTTAATAGCCATAGGCAAAAACATTTACCATAGTAGCCACATTCCATTCTTGTTAGGTGACAAGGTAGTAACCATCATAGTTCCTGCCTGAAAACCCAAGTAATATCCAGGACCACCTGGTTCCTTTTTTTTTATGTGGAGGACAGTTGGTATAACTTTCCGTAGAGCACAGTGTTTCACAAACTTCTGTATAATCTTCAGGCTGGCTTATGGGCATGGCTATAAAGCCAGGTGTCCCCCAGTCATTATATTTCCTTCAGACCAGGAAATACATTTTCCCATACAATGTTATTTATAAATAGTGTTTACTTTGCCCAACAGTTCATGAAAGTCTTTTTAATTCATAGAGAAGGTGAATGGTATTATTGCTGATGGGTACAGATAGCCAATTAAGAAATGAACTTTTGGAACACAACCCATTTATCCCATTTGTAAACTGGGCACTTCTGTGTATATAATATAGTTGTAGCACATGAATATAATATATGTGTAATTTGATTGCACTTTTTAACCTTCTAAGTTCTGTCTGGTTTTTTTTTTTTTTTGCTAAAGTGATATTGTTTCAAAAATCCCCAGAATATTTTTTAGCGGCAGAATAGAACCTATTTTGTAACTGGATTTTAAAATATAAGTAATAACTTTAAAACCATGACACTTAAAATTATTTAAAATCTGTGCCAAGAACAGCAACAAAGTTAATGTTTTAAGACTGTATTTATAAATTGAAATGCTCATGAAATAAAAAAAAAAAAACACACTGCTTCCTAGCTATTTTGTCTGTTTTGGTACATAAATACATACTATTTGTTGAATAATATCATTTCCATCCTAAAGGTGTTTGAATTTCCCCTCTACAGTGTCAAATCCTTGTAGGTGTTTGCTCATTTCTTTAGATATTATGGGACAAGGAGGATTGTATCAGTAATCAGTTACCTTGGTTGCAGTAAGGGAATCTTTTAACATTAAGCCTCAGGTGGCATATAGTTTTTGATATGTGATGAAAAACAACTTCCTTTCTCCCTTAGAAATTTCTCATAATAAGAAAGCAATCAACTGGTCAGTCTGGCTCTCTGGTAAGGTATCAGTGCTTGGAAAAAATATACATAGAGATGGATGGATGGATGGATGGATGGATGGATGGATGGATGGATGGATGGATGGATGGATGGTTCTTTTCCTAGTTCGTCTCCTTCAGGAGAGAGCCATATGACCAGAATAGAAATACAAGGCATACAGGGCTTTGTTTCTATTTTGGTTAAACATTGACCCATAGAATAGGGATTCACCTAGAATTTTTCTGCTTGCCCCTAGAGAACTGGATACAATGAGTAGAAGCTCCATTATCAGATTATTGGCTTAATATGAGAAAAAAAAAAACTTCCTTATAAGTAGAGCTTTCCCAAAATGCAATATAAAGATTCAAGATACATTCTTTGTTTGTTTGTTTTTTGCTTTTTGGAGGGCAATTGGATTTAAGTGATTTGCCCAAGGTCACATGGTTAGTAAGTGTAAGTGTCTGAGGGTGGATTTGAACTAAGGTCCTCCTGACTTCAGGGCTGGTGCTCTATTCACTGTCCACCTAGCAGCCCCCTGATTCAGGATACATTCTATTCTCATTCCCTTTGAAGGTCTTTTATTGGAGTTTGGAACTTAATCTCCTTGCCAAGAGACAATTTAATTTGTAAAACATTGTTGAAGACTTGTACCGAAGATTATGAGTGGCAAGAAGTTGTTTGGTGTGACAGCTAAGTCGGATGAATCCTGGGAATGTTTGTAGATGAAAATGTAGGAAGAATATCAAGCAGATGTGAATTGAAGTAGTCCTGTCATTTCAATAATGGTCTGTTTTCCACAGGAACATAAGAAGAAATGATCTGTTTGGGCTGTATTTTCTTGTCCCTTAAGCTACTTTTTGTGAGGATATGGGAATGGCACATAAGATGTAGTCAGGAAGAGAAAATGGACCTGAAAAAAATGCAAAAGAAATCTGTACTGGAGGTGACATAGTTTTAAAGGTATCTAGATATTTTACTTTAAGGATATTTCAAAAGGGGAAATTTCCAAATGAATGGAAAAAAAATTATAGTAGACCTCATTTCCTGCCCCCCACCCCAAATTCACTCTTCTTCCTGACTTCCCTGTTTCTGTGCAAGACAACATTATCCTTCCAGTTATCCATATTTATAACTTTGATGTCATCCTTAGCTATTTATTCTCAGCCAACAAATATATTTGGTCAGTTGTCAAATCTTGTACTTGCTACTTCTACAATACCTCTTACACGTATGGCTTCTATCCATACAACTGCTAACCTCTGTCATATCCTTATATTGCCTCTCATCTCACCTGTTGCAATAGTCTCCTAATTAATTAATCTCCCTCTCTTGAGCTAAGCTCTCCCAAACTTTATTCCATTTCTGAGCTATATCTGCCATAGAAATTTTCCAGAATTGCAGGTCTGACCATGTCACCGCCCCCCCCCCCCCGCCCTTCTCATAAAACTCCAGCAGCTCCCTCTTACCTCTAAGTAGGATCAAATGGAACTGCCTCCATGTGGCATTTAAAATCCTTCACAGCCTACCCTCTCATACTTCCTTTAGTTGTCAAACTGTCCTTCTTATTGTTCTTCATGCACAACACTCTTTCACAAACTCCATGTATTTGCTCTGACTTTCCTCCATGCTAGGAATGTACCCTTTCCTCATCTACACCTATTAGAATCCCTAGTCTTCACAATTCAAATATTGTCATCTTTTTTTTGTGGTCTTTTTGGAGAGGGGAAAGCAGGCAATTGGGGTTAAGTGACTTGCCCAAGGTCAGACAGCTAGTAAGTGTCCGAGGTTGGGTTTGAACTCAGGTCCTCCTGACTCCAGTGCCAGTACTCTATTCATTGTGCCACCTAGCTGCCCCTAAAAATAGTGTCATCTTTATGAATCTTTTCCTGATTGTCTCAACTATTAATGTTCTCCCTATCAAAATCATCATGTATCTGTTTTATAATTATGTGTTTGCGCGTGTGCACACACACAGAGCGTCCTCCTTGAAAACAGGGATTGTTTCACTTCTGTCTTTGTATCCCTAGAACCTAGCCCAGTGCCTAGTACATAGCAGGATCTAAATAAAGGCTTGTTGTTTAATTGATTGAGTGAATACCAAATGACTGATATAAAGCCTTTCATTTGAGGGAGAAATTAGACTGGAATAGTTTGAGGTTTAATGGAAGAGTAAAACAAGGAGGGATTTGAAGTGGACTTTTAAAAAACTTGGGAAGATTTAGATAATCACACAATTTTCAGTCCATTGGCCCTGAAGAGACAGTTATCCCCTCCATCATCGTAGAGGGCACTTAAAACTGGGGGAACAGTTTGAGAAAAGGGTTGGCGATAAAAAAGCAGGTGTTTTTCAACATAGCATCAGTTTGCCTAGAAGGGAAAGACTGTGGACGGGCATAATGACTCAAGAAGCGTTTATCAAGTAATTACCATGTACCAGCACTGGGAATACAAAGGCAAAAACACAGTACCATGTATAAAACCTTGAGTGTCAAGCCAGTACATTCAAATGTTGAAACTATAATCAGGTTGTTATTAGGAAAGACTGGTACAAAGAGGTAAACTGATGCTAGTTGAAAATCTGTTCCTAATATGTAGTGCTCTAGGTTATGAGCTTACATAGTGCATAGTAGTACCCTATAGGCCTACAAACATACTTTGGTATATCCTGCCTTTTTATTGGCATGTTTCAGAAAATACTGTACTTAAATTTTATTCCAAGACCTTAGGCAAGTAAAGGTGTTCAATATAAAGGAAATTACTCAGGACACTTCCAAGGAAATTTTTTCATTTTACATTTCTTTCTGAGTGTAGGTTTTCAGACTGGCTTCCTTATAGAATTAGTCTTAAGGATATTTTATATCTTTAGTTTATGGTAATTACACCAAAGTAGTAAAATACTTCTTCCAAATTATTTTTTACCTGTTCATGGTTCAGTTCAATCAGCAGTCATATTCATTTACAGGGTTTACTCAGAGGGAAGCAGAATTAAATAAATAATAAAATATTCAATCAGTAAAGATTCATATAAAGCACTAAAAGGTTTCATTTCATTGGGGAGAGTACTGTTATTTGTAATGCCAAGTTAAGCCATAGAAGGTGCTGTTTTGATTTTTCCTCTCTCCAAGTTTCTTCCCTTGTTTTCCTGTTTTCTTTACCAGAGATTTATAATTCGTTTAAAGAATTGGAATTTTGACTTTCTTTATAGTACTAAAATATAGTACTTATAAAAAGACTGATCTAAGAATGGGAAGAGAAACAGTGTGTTTATAGCAGTTCCATTTACCTGTTAAACCTCCTTTGATAATCACTTCATTTGCCCTGCCTTTTCTTTCAAATCAAGATTGTGAATATTTTGATCATACAGGATTTTTTTTTTGAGCTTCTACATCATAGGAAGGCCTCAATTTAAAAGGAATTAGACAAGTTTAAACAACTAAATACAAATTCATTGTGTATTCGGTGGAAAAATCTCAGACTTAAAACAGAATTTTAAATCAGTTATTTAAAACTTACCCAAAATTTAGAACAGAAAACAATTAAATCCAGTGATAGAAATATGAACTCTGAAATCTAATTGACTCTCTTTAAAACTATAATCTTATAAACCAGCTGTGAAAATCTGTAGTGAGTCATCAGTGTAGTGACATTGCTAACTGAAAAGAAATTCCAACACTGCTAGACAATTTAAAATTGTGGCAATTTGATGCCATTTTAGATTAGCATATATTCCTGTTGTTATGAATGAAGTTTTATTATGAATTGTAGGCTTACTGAAGATCTCAAAGAGCTTTTCAAAAGCAAATCCATAGTTTGTGTGTACTTATTTCTTCATATCTTGGTTTTTGGAAAACTGATTGAATATGATGCAAGATGAGGTAAGATTTTTTCCCCCAGTATTTAGCAGTGCTGACACATAAATTAAAAAGGCCAGATTCTTAATTGCAGTCTTTTTTTTTTCAAAAGCCAATCTTTTGAAACAATTATTTTTACCTAGATGGTTGCACAGATTTTTTTCTCCCTAAGCCTATTTTGCAGTTAACCTTTTGTTGGACATCTTTTACAATTCTCCTAGCCTTATGGAGTTTTAAGAAATTTAGCAGTTGTTTTAATAGTTTAAATCTTTGAGTTTTTCCCATGAAGATTATGCTAACTTGAATGGAAAACTTTGGACAGTTCTTACACATGAGGAAATAAGTATTCAGTGCAAAGAAAGTCCACATGCTGGAATGCTAAGATTGCACTGGGATGTGAAGATCAGGATTCACTTTCCCCAACTGTGATATAGGGATAGAATGACTTTTCCCATCTGACAGACTGTTATGAGGGTCAAATAAGAAAATGCATGTGAATCCTTTATGATCCACAAAACAGCAGAGGCCTTTTCTTACAGGGTACAATAATTTGCAATCATGTTGTATTTAAATATTAAAGAGAAATATGTTAACATATTAAAATCCCTGTGGGAGTAAAGCCCATTTGGAAATCTTTTTTTTTTAAACAAACTTATGTGATATTTTAGAGTCTTAATAATTTTAAACTGAAGAAATATTTTTTAAATTAACTTCATTGCTTTTTAATTTTTGAATCCAGTTTTTCTTTGTGGTTGGCTTCACCTGGTCTCTAAGGTTATAGGTAGATTTCCCACACCACACCCCTTTTTTGTCAGGACTTGTGACTTCACTCCTATAGGTAACTCCCAGTGATGAAATCTCCCCCCACCCCTTTAATAGTTTTCAGCATTCACTTTTACAAGATTTTGAGTTCCAAATTTTTTTCTCCCTTTCTCCTTTCCTCCCTCCAGAAGACAGCATACAGTCTTATATAGGCTATCCATAATCATAATAAAGATATTTCAACATTAGTCCTATTGTGAAAGAAGAGTCAGAAAAAAAGGAAAAACCATGCAAAAGGAAAAAAAGAGAGAAAATAGTAGTATGCTTCAATTTGCATTCAGACTCCATAGTTCCTTCTTTGGATATGGATAGTATTTTCCATCATGAGTCCCTTGGATTATCTTAGGTCATTGCATTGCTGAAAAGAGCTAAGTCTGTCAAAGTTGGTAATCACATAATGTTGTTACCATCGACATTGTTCTCTTGGTTCTGCTCACTTCACTCAGCATCAGTTCATGTGCAGGTTTTTCTGAAATTCCCCTGCTCATCATTTCTTATATCACAGTATTTATTCCATTACATTCATATACCATAACTTGTCAGCCATTCCCATTTGATGGACATCCCCTCAGTTTCCAATTCTTTGCTACCGCAAAAAGAGCTGCTATAAATTTTTTTGTACATAGAAGTCCTTTTCCCTTTTTTATGATATCTTTGGGATACAGACCTAATGGTGGTATTACAGGATCATAGTTTTATAGTCCTTTGGGTGTAGTTTCCAATTTCTTTCCAGAATGATTGGATCAATTCACAACTTGACCAACAAAGCATTAATATTCCACTTTTCCCACGTTTTCTCTAACATTTATCATTTTCCTTCTTTATTATATTAGCCAATCTAATAGGTGTGATGACAGAGTTGTTTTAATTTGCATTTCTCTAATTGATAGTGTTTTAGAGCATTTTTTCATATTACTATAGTTAGCTTTAATTTCTTCCTTTGAAAACTGCCAGTTCATATCCTTTGACTACTTATCAATTGGGGAATGACTTATATTACTAAAAATTTGACTTGCCTCTCTCTGTATTTTAGAAATGAGTCCTTTATCAAAGACTCTGGCTGTAAAAATTGTTTCCCAGCTTTTTGCTTCCCCTTCTAATCTTGATTGCATTGGCTTTGTTTATGCAAACCCTTTTTAATTTAATATAACCAGTGGCGAAATCTTAAAAATGTTCCCTGGAAAGGTAGAAATGCCTAAAAAAAAAGCACTTTCAGATAGCATTAAGCAGCAGTCATTGAAATCATTTGGCATTGGTTAGAGGTTAAAAGGTAGATAAGTAGAACAGACTAGAAGACAAGAAAGAATTAGAAATAATTGAATTCAGTAGCCCCAGTGTTCAATAAAACTTGAAAACATAAAACCCCTAGCAGAGAATTCCCCATTTGTTAAGAACTGCTGAAAAATTAGAAAGCTATTTGGCTAAAATTTGGCTTGGACTAACATGTTATACCACATTCCATAATAAATTTATGTCATCACTGATAAAGATTTAATATTCAAGATATAGAGACAGGTGACAGAAGCATATAAGTCCAAAAGTTATTACCCAATAAAGGAGTGGTCAAAGGATATGAACAAAGATCTTCTCAAAAGAGGAACTGAACACTCCTAGCAACTATGTGAGAGTATTCCGAATCACTAATAAAGGAAATAGAAGTCAGACCAACCTTGATGTTTTACTTCACACCCAGTGAACTGGCAGAGATGGCAAATGACTATTGGTGGAGTTGTGAATTAGTACAACAATTCTGGAAATCAATTTGGAATTAAACAAAATGAAGAAAATATTCATACTATTTCACCTAGAGATTCTACTGCTAGATATGTATACCAAGGAACTCATTGATAAGAGGAAAGGCTTTATATACACTGAAACATTTATGATAGCATTTTTTGGTGCTTATCAGATAGCAGAAACAAAGAAGATGCTCATCATTTGGGGATTGCCCAAACTAATTGTGGTAAATGAATGTAATGCAATATTACTATGCTAAAAGAAATTACACATATAATTAATGGAAGCATGGAATGATGACTTTGAACTTATGCAAAATTCAGTAATCAGCACCAGGAAAATATAATATACAATGAGTACAATAATGTAACCAGAAAGAACAGCCGCAGAACATTTGAAACAGAATCTTGTGAAAGTGTAAAGAACAGGGTTGTTCCCAAAGAAGCAATATTAGAAGACATTTCTCCTCATTCCTTTGTAGAAGTCAGGGTCCATAGCAATGGAACATTGTAAATGATATTTTTACAGTATTCATTGGTTTTGTTAATTTTTTTCTCCTTCCTCTTAAAATTTTTTTTTTGTTATAAAGTAAAACTTTCTAGGAAGAGCAAGAAGACAGAATATAGGTGGTAATCTAGGCGATGTAAAAACAAAAGATATCAATATATATTTTTAAAAGAATATTGCCTGGACCTTGAGAAGTTAAATGACTTGCTCAGTTACCCAGTCAGTATGTATGAGAAGCAGGGCTTAGACCCAGGTCTTCTTGACTTGGAAGCTAGCTCCACTACCTCACAGTGTCTCTTTGATAAATTTAATCATTTGCAAATGGGACCTAACAATATCTGTATATATCTGTGTCAACCCTATTTTCTCTGCTTTACATAAATCTTGTTATACATTTTTTTTGGTAATTTTTATAGTTAACTTGGCAATTATAGAAAGCTTGATGGTTTTCTGTCAAGATTTTTCTTTGAACAAGAACAACAGAAATATTTTACATTGACTTATAAGAATTGTCTTATAAAGAATTTCAGTACCAAAGGCTGTTTTTTGTTCAACTGACGTGGATTCAAAAATGATTCTTTGTAACTTGCCAGCATAAGAGCTTGGCAACTTTTTTTTCTGAACCTCAGCATGTTTATATGTTTCATAAAAAAAAAACAACAAACAAACAACACACACACACACAATCTAAAATACCTCAAAATACAAACAGAATTTTGGACTTGATGGGTTATCATACTAGAATAGGGATACCTCATAATGAATAAAAAAGTATCTATATGCATTTCCTAGATTTACTGAAGACAGTTCTCATATATATTAGCTAATATTTTTGTTCCTTTTCCTTAACTTCTTTTTTTCTCATTTGATTAACATAATTAAATTTTAAGGATGAAAGAAACTTTTGTCCTACAGTTACAGTAATCACTCTGAAATTCTTTCATATCTCTTGTATCCAGAAACATAATGCAAGAGAAGATATCATATTTAGAAATGTTTATTATTACTTAAAAAATCTGCTGCTTGATTTTCTTTCAAATAACCATTCACAAATTACCAAAGCAGGCATAAAGAAGAAACAGAACATTTTTTAAAGTAAAAAAATGTGCTATTACTAGTGGTTTAATGTTTCTCTATAGAGGAAGCTAGAGGGAGTGTCAAAGAGGATGGAGACTTTCTTGTATTGACCTGAGAAAGTGCATTCAATGTAAAAAAACTTAATCAGACGCAGCTGCAAGATTGTGTGGGAAGCTATAAATGCAGAAAGCTGTGACCTCCCTAAATCTCTTTTCCATCTACAATCTTTGAAATCACTAACTAGGATCTTGAATAAACAATCGTAGTAGTGACTATGGTAGTAGTGATAGTAGTAGTTGTAGTTTGGGATAGCACTTATTGGGGAACACAGGGAATTTAAGTAGTATGTTCTTGTAATGAATGAGAAAAGTTGAATGTCTTGCTAAATCTTAGAATTCATATTTTTGTGCCCTTTTATTTATGTTATATTTTTAAGGCCAGATACAATTTGTTTCTTCTTTTACTGTTTCCTTAGACAGCTATTAAAAACCATCTTTAAAATTTGTGGAAAATGGCATTCTTTCACCTACTACAAGCTTCAAAATGGAAAATTTGTTAATTTGCACTCAAATTGTGTTTTTATAATTGTATAATAATTATATAATTGTACAATAAAATGATATTTTTTTCTAGAGACATGACAGAGAGGATTAAGAGCTAGGCTCACAGTCTGGAAAACCAGGTTTAGGCCCTGTCTCTTGACACATACTGACTGTGAAACCTTAGGAAAGTTTCTTCCCCTCATAGTACCCCCAGGCACTTCTCTATGATGATCAATTACATGACAGTTGCAAACTGCATGTGTGATTGTTTCCTCACCAAGGAAATTGCTGGTCCCAAATCTGTTCTCTCCTCCAAAAAATTATAAGAAAAAGTGGCTTAGCTACCAAGATATTTGTTCTGGATGCATAGATTTCTGGATGCATAGATTGTATGTCTAAACACCCATAGATTTCATGGGTGTTTAGACATACAAATATATGAAAATAAAAAACTAAAACTCTGATCTAATTCCATGCCAGTTCTTTTTTTGTTTACTGCATTTCTTTTCCTTTCCTTTTCTTCTAAGCCGAGTGCTTAGCATAGTACCCTTTTCTTTCTCTCTTTCTCTCTCCCTCTCTCCCTCTTAGACATAATATTCTTAGACATTCTTAGACATAATATATCTATTTCATTAACATAAATACACATTATTTATTAATTATACACTATATTGTTATATTAATATAAATGAATATATGATTATATTATATATATATCTTCTACTATGCTTAGTGTGGTACTTGTCAGATAGTAGACATTGATTATTTGATGGATGCCCTTTATTTACATCGCAATCATTCTTTCATTTTGATTATTTAAAAAAAGTTTTTTTGTTCCTTTTGTGTTTTTGCACCAAAGTCACAAAACCAGATCTTTTTCCCCACATGAAAAGAATGAATTAAGAAAAACTTTTCATTACTGCTTAGTGCCACATTGTGCCACAGTGCCACAGATGCCACATTGCTTAGTTGATGGCCCTAACCTCACTGCTTAGTGGAGTGTGATAGATTTCATCCTCTTCTCTCTCAAAGGAATCATTATTGAAAAGTCTGGCAAAATAGAAGTCCAACTTCTATTTCATTGTGTAAAGATAATTGAGAATATTTTAGGATAGGTGAATTTTAAAATATCCTATTTACTATCAATTTGGATACAGATTTTGTCTGTGACTTCCTCTAAGGATAAAATAGTAAATCCCCAACCTGACTTTGAAACCCTTCACAGTCTAGTTCTAGCCTGGACTACTTTTCTAGCCTTCTATTTCTCTTCGTATATTTTCTGTTCCACAGTCTGGCAGACTACTGGCTCACATCTGGACACAAAAATCCTGCTCTCTTTTCTCAATCTTTGTGCATTTGTATCCCCTTCCTCACCCTCTTCTTTTAGAATCCTTACCTGCGATGAGACTCCTCCTCCTACGTGTAGGAAGCTTTCCTTAATCCTTCCACTTGTAAGAACTCTTTCCCTCTTGAAATTAGTTTTTATATAATTTACATTTACCTAATTAGATGTATTTTGTATTTCATGCTCTCCCTTACCTTCCACTCCTCTCTTAGAGAAATGGGGCTGATTTGTTTTTGTCTTTTTTATCTCTGGTGCCTTGCACTTGTGATAAGTGTTTAATAAATATTTATTAAATGGAAATTGCAGATCAGAGTTTGACTTTTTGTGATTTTTCTGCTATAGTAACATTTTCTACATATGTTGTAATATGTAAATAAATTGTAAATAAGTTGTCCTGAGAGACAATGATACAAGTATCCTTAAAGTCTTAGTGAACTTTTAAGGTAAGTAAGTTTTTTAAAACTTACTAGTTTTAAACTTTTAGTAGGGCAATTTTAAGTATTAATACCTTAATGTTGCACGGAGACTTTGGGGACATTGTGTATCTGTTTAAAGGTATTCTGCTCCTTTCCCCATTTAGTTTTAAACTGGTATCTTCAGAGTTATAATTTAAATGTTACTTGGATTTCATTCATCACATAAAGTGCTCTTTTGCTTTCACCTTTTGTAATGTTGTGATTATTTATCTTTCTTGATATAGTCAGTGAACATAACATGTTAATTGTTAAGAATCCTTATTACCCAGAGGAGTTAATTTTATCATATGATGACAGCTAGTGTCAGCTGTACATTAGGAAGGCTCCTGCCCTGGGAAATGTGAGAAGCAATTTAGGCTCATACTTAACATGCCTTTTTGGTTTTTTCTTCCATATTCTCAGGAAACTGATACTTGAAAAAATTACATATACTTAATGATTAGATTGAAAAATCTGGCTTAGTTGAAGTTATGTCTGCTAAAAAATATTTGAACTAAATCTGTGTTAAGCCATTCAGGAACTTGGTTTTGGGTATTATTGTAAAAGAATAATTTAACATGCATAGTTACAGCATGAAATCAGTCAGCTGATTATATTTGCTAGTAGACTCTAGAAAGTAAAAAATAATGTTCCTTAGCTTTCATCCTTTTAAAAATAATGTCTAAAATGCTTATTTTAGAATTAAAAGTAGATATTTTAAGCTGCCACATATTTATCATTATATAATGTGTCATCAGGGCTTCAGGTAGGAATGAGAATAGCCAACCCTCCTAGCTGGAAGTACAGCTGGAGCAAAGAGGTGAAGTGGAAATCGGTATGCCATGCATGCTGTAAGAGATCCAGTGAAGAAGACCACTCTGATGGCAATGAGGACTTCCAGAATGGAATAAAGCTGAAGACTTAGGGTAGGACCTCAAAATACAAACAGAATTTTGGACTTGATGGGTTAGCATACTAGAATAGGGATACATCATAATGAGATTCAGCAGACATTATCAAGCACCTACTATGTACACGTAACTGTGCTAGGCACTGAAGGAAACACAAAATGAAAATGAAACATTTATTGTCCTTCTAGGAGCTTACATTCTACTGAGCATTAAAGACATGTAAACAGATAAACATAAAGTAGACAATGAAGGAGACATTAAAGTTAGCTAGGGGTACAGTTGATAGAACATGGTATTTGAAGTCAGGAAGACCTGAGTTCAAATCCTTTCTTGGATACTAACTAGCCATGTGACTCTGGTTTCCTTGTCTGCAAAATGGAGATAATAATAGCACTTGATCTTACAGGGTTGTTGTGAGCATGAAATGAGATGACATATGTTAATCAGCCAATAAGCATTTATAAAATACCTCCTATGTGTGAGGCACTGTGCTAAGTTCTGGGAAGACTAATCAAGTCAAACTAAAGTCTTTTCAAAGCATCTCACAACCTAAAAGGGCCGAGGGATAATATGAAAACAACTTTATGCAAATGAAATATATACAGGATAGATTGGAGATAATCAGTCGAGGGAAAACAGTAGCAATTAAGGGGATCAGGAATGGTTTCTTTTAGAAGGTGGGATTTTAGCTAGGACTTGAAGCCAGGGTAGGCAGAAGGGAGGAGATGAAAAGGGAGAATATTCCACATATGGGGAGCAGCCAGAAAAATGCCCAGATACTAGAGTGGAGTTGTTGAAGGAGGCTTTGCAAACCTTAACACACTATATAAATGCTAGCCATTACTATTGCTACTGCTGCTGCTGCTGCCACTGCCACCACCACCACCACTACTACTACTACAGCTAACATTTATATTGTATTTTTAAGTTTGAAAACACTTTATGTACAGTATCAGATTTGTTCTTTACAGCTACACTGTGAAATAGATACTACAAGTATTATCCCCATTTTACAAATTGTTAAACTGAGACACAGAGAAGTTAAGTGCATTTTGCCTATGGTCACTCAGCTAGTCAGTAGTAGAGGTGGAATTCAAACCAAATTCCTCTTGGCTTTAAGTCTGACACTCTGTCTGTTCTACCGTGCTAATCAGGGAACAAAAAGTAACAGCTTGGGAACTGGACAGATCCAGTAAGGCTACAATAAGAATGGGGTGCCAGACCTGAGCTTTGAAGGAAAATAAGGAATTTGAAAAGAGGAAATATATTCTAAACTTCCAGTATTCAACCCTCAGACTCCAGGGTTAGGGCTCCAGATTAGAGAATCCAGCATATCCAAGTGTCCCTGAACCATGACACTATGCCCATGCCACACTGTAATGAAATCAACACTACTATTCTTAGAAAGGATGTAGTACCTAGTCTGTGACTTCCCTGTGCCTCTTCTGTGACTTTCCAGCATAAAATACACCAGCCAGCACAGTCACTCTCTTCTTCCTCTATTAAAATGTAAACTCCTAAAGGGCCGGGACTGTATTGCTTTTTGCATTTGTTGCTCCAGAGCTTAACCCAGTATGTGGCACATAAAAGGTAAATGCTTTTTCATCATTTATTCATTCATGGAAGATGGCTTGGATGCAAGAAGGTGACCCATAAAGTCACCTCAGCCCGTGACAAGAGAAATCTCCACTGTGGAATCTGAGTCAGCAACACTAGCCCTTGCCCTCTAAAGGGCATCGGTCCGATTGCCCTATGACCAAGAATGTGGGATGGTTGGTGAGGCCTCCTATGTGAGGTGCCATGGAAGTTAGAGGGTGTGCCACAACCATCTACAGCTAGGCTTTTCCCTGGACAGGTGATCTTTGGGTGATGAGAGTCAAAGGGGCTGGGTCATCTTAGTGTTGGTTGGGGAGGAAGTTGCATTTGGCTGGGGGGGAGGTATCTCTGTCTTCTTTTTCTTTCATTGTTTCCTTTGCCAGGCCCCTACCTTTCATGGTCCCTGTATTACAACCCCTTTTCCTCTTCTGCTATCCAGTAACTCTTCTACTTTCCCGGTAGCATTCTTGGTTGAGGAAGGTGACCATGGCATTCTTTTCACCAGCCCCTTCCACCCTCACCTCTGTAAGTCAAGGTCAAACTTCCATCCTCACTCTTCCGATGTTTGCCCTACCCCTGTAGTACATTTTCTCTAGAAGAAATCCCATATAGACACATACAGAATTTGATTTATGCTCAAGCTGTTCTATAACATATCTGTTGTGTTAGAACAAGTTCACTTTTTGAAAACAAGCATTATAACAGAATTGAATATAATGTGAAATAAGCCTGGAAAGGTAGGCTGGAGCCAAACTGTGGAAATGTTTAAATACTAGGAGGAAAGGTTCATATTGTTATTTATACCATGGAGTCTTGGTGTTTGAGTAGAAGAGTGACATTATTTTGGCAGCTAAATAAAAGAGAGTTTAGTCAAGGAAAGAAGAGAAAAGGTTATAAATTCATATCCAAATTTAGAAGACTTTTATACTCTTCTAAATATATATGTACTGTTTCCTCTTAAACCCATTCCCAATGAATGTAGATTACCAGAACTACCAGCCTTTCTCCCCCATCTAATTCTCTGTATCAATTCTCCCTTTTGCACATCAAATAATTACTCTTTTAAGCTGTTCCTGAATGGTTTTACTTTTTAAATTTATATAATTCTGAGGGTTACCCCAATCTTTCTTATAAACTACCCAATTATTGTTAAGAATCTTAGACATTCATTTTACATTTTACATATATAAAAAGTAAACAGTCTGTTCTTATGAGGCCCATATATTCAATTTTTGTTATATGTCTTATACTTCTCTTCATTCTTTTTTTTATTATAGATCATTTTGCAATACCTTTATTTAAAGGTTCTGTCAAATATTCCTGCTATTTTGATTAGTCTTTTAATTGAGGGAAGGGTATGTGGTAAGCAAAATAAGCTCATTTGTCTGCAGAACTCTTTATGTATTTATTCACTTAAATGATATATTTGAAGCTGAAGGTACTGTCACAGGAGAGGCGTTTTCCTTTGCATCTCCCACACAAATCCTGACGATGAGGTCTTTTGGGATCCCCGTGTCGAAGTTTCACTGGGCAGGAGCATCTCGTCTGTTTACAACTTTGACAAGCAATATCCTCCACTCGGTATGGGTTGTAAGACTTCGGACAAGTTTTGCAAAACTGCTTATTGGTACCCTGCACGCACCATACATAGGCACTTTCCCATCGAATGTTGCAGTCTTTGCAGTGATAATAGCCATACTTCTGCTCTAAGAACTGGAAGCGCAGCCGCATCTTGTTCTGCCCGGGGCTCTGTGGCTGCTGGGCCTCAGCCTCCTCTTCGGAGTCCTTGGGCTCCTCGACCGGCTCTGCGGCCCTCAGGCTGTCGGCCCGAGGCGTCTGATCCTCCCAGCTGGCTCTCTCTGCGGTCTGGGCCTGGTCCCCGCCACCCTCCCCGGGCTCGGGCTTCAGCGCGTCTGCCGCCCCCTCCTCGAGCTCTGGCTTGTGCTCCAGCCGCGCTACTGCCTCGGGCGCCTCCTTCACTGGGGGCTGCGTCTCATGCCCGGCGGCCTCCCCTGCGGGGCCTCCGGCCTCAGCCTCCTCCGCGAAGGTGGCGAGGCGGCCCGAGGCCACGGGCGAGTAGACCACGATGGTGCACGGGAAGCGCGCGGGCCTTGGGGCCCCGACCCCGGGGCTGCCCTGCGCGGGAGGCCGGGGCAGCGGGGGCGGGGACGCGGCCCTCGGCAGCTCGAGGTCTCCGGGCTCCCGGCCCCGGCGGACCAGGGTGCGGCGGCCGAGGGAGCACTGCACCGAGGCGTCCTGGCGCAGGTTGACCTGCACGACCACGTTGCGGGTGTTGGCCTTGCGGAGCCGCGGAACGAGGCCCGGGTTGACCTGCGACAAGATGGCCATGAGCTGCACCCGCTGGTAGCTGTCAAAGTACTCGGCCGCCGGCAGCTGCCCATAGCATGACAAGGGGGGCAGCGCTCCTGCCGTGGCCCGAGGCCGCCAGCCGACACCCCCGGAGCCTTTTTCTCTTCATTCTTTATACATTGAATCTTCTATTAAGTTCAGGATTTTTTAAAAACAGTCTTGGAAGTCTGAGAGTTTATCAAATATCCATTTTATTTCATTCAGCATAATATTTAATTTGTGGGGTATGATATTTTTGACCAGAGCCCCAGTTCTTTTGCTCTTCGATATGTTGTGTTCCAAGACCTATGATCCTTCAATATCTCGACTGCTAAGTCTTGTGTAATTCTAATTGTGGCACCATCATTTTTAAATTGCCTTAATCTTGATGCTTTTGATATTTTTTCCCTTGATCTGGGGGTTTCAGAATTTGACTATGATATTCCTATGAGTTTTCCTCATGGGATCTCTTTTAAGTGGTGATCAATGGATTTTTTCTATTTCTACTTTCCCCTCTTGTTCTAATGCTTCAGGACACTTTTCTTCGATTATTTCTTGTATTATTGTATAAAGATTCTTTTTTGATAACAACTTTCAGTTAGTCCAATTATTTTAAAACTTTCTCTTCTTGATCTATTCTCCAAATATGTTGTTTTTCTTATAAGATGTTTCACTTTCTCTTCTATTTTTTCATTATTCATATTTTGCTTAATCATTTCTTGATTTCTTATAATTTCACTGGCTTCACTTTGCCCAATTCTAATTTTCAAGGTGTCATTTTCTTGCTTAAGATTCAGAATCTCCTTTTCTAATTGGTTAATTTTCCTTTTGTCCCCTTCTTGTTTTTCTTGGATTATCCTTACTTTTAAGTTTTTTTCCTCCGTCTCCATCATTTGAGTTTTGAAGTCTTTTAATAGATCTTCTATGAATTCTTTTTGGGCAGGTGTCCATTTGACATTATTTTGGGGGGATTTCTTTACTTCAGTATCCTCCTCTGGGGATGAACCCTGGTCATCTCTCTTCCCATAATAGGTTTCCACATTTGGATTCTTTCTCCTTTGCCTGTGCACTTTTTTTTTTTTTATAATATCCTAATTATTGTAGTCACATTTAGTGCTGGGGTATGGGAAATGGTGCTTCTTGCCCCAGATCTTCAGTTCTTCCCTTTAGTCTAAAACCAAAGTCAAACCTCCAGTGTCCTGTAAGTGCCCACAGCCAGGGGCTTTCTGCCCCTCTGCTTCTGCACTCACCGGGCATGTGCTGGTTCCTCCTTGACCCTTGTGCTCCTCACAGCACAGCTGGGACTGGTGTTCCTGGTCAGCAGAGGTTTCCTCAATCTTCCCTGGGCTCAGATGCCAAACTCATCTCACTATCCCAGGGATAAAAATTCCTGTGGCTGGGGCCCAGGCAGCCTCTCAAACCAACTAATCCCAGGGCTTGCTACTTGTTGTTTAAGAGGCCTGGAAAGCCTGGAGGTGTTTACTCTTCACAGAGACCAAACCTGGTCTTGGGATTTTTCTTCTGATCTTCTCAAATTGTCTCAGGAGGTCTCTGGTTATGCCCTTTTCTTATTTATCTCCCCGCACACTTTGTTTACCCTAAGTTGCTATTTTAAAGCTTTTGTGGGGGAAATTTTGCCATTCTAGATACAACAGTGTGTTAATGGCCCCTAGTTGAGCAGACAAAACATATATAACATGGTATATAGGGGGAAGAAAAAGAAATGTCTGGAAATATAGTCTAAATTATATATAGCATGCTGAAGGACCATGGATTAAGGTAGTAACAAATATGCGATAGTGAGGATTTTTTTTATAGAAGTCAAGCTGAATTTTAAAGTAATGATGGATATGAATTGGCAGAGAGGTGGACAGGTCAGCCATTCTGTGTAGGAAAAACAGTATGAGCAAAGATGAGAAAAAGTGCATTCACTCATTTAATCATTTTATTGTTTAGAGAGGAAGCATGGTATAGTGCAAAGAGCAAAAACTTGGCACTTAAAAAACATATGTGACCTAGGAAAATAATTTAAACTCTTTCAGTCAGTTTCCTCACCTGTAAAATGAAAAAATTACTTGCACTTGTTTTTGAGATTGTTGTAAGGATCAAATGAAAATTTATATAAAGCTCTTTTTATGTAAAACACTGTTTGTTGTTTACACAAACATTTATTGAATATCCACTATTTGCCTGGCACTTCTGAACAGCATTGTGGGAGGTAGATACATTATAAAACACATAAGGGGGCCCTGTTGGGATCGGGGTCTGGTTTCTGGGGAAAAGAAAGATAAAATTGTGGAAGTGCATGGGATTGGTTGATGGAGGATCTGGAATGCTAGGGTAGAGAATTTAGATCTAATGTGATAGGCAATGGGGAGTTACTATAAGGCAATTGAATGGTTTGATGAAAGCAGTACTTCTGGGAAATTAATCTGTCGTTAGTGTGCCAGATGGACTGGATTAGGGGATACCAAATGGAAGAATCCTGGCTGGAAGTTTATTGCAATAATCTAGGTATGAAGTAGTAATAGCCTGGATAAGGTAGCGGCCACAGAGAATCTTTGCTGACAGAATTAGTCTCAAGAATGAACTTAGGGAGGGTGAGGACAGATGGAATTTGACTGAAGTGTTACCAGAATCTGTGATGGCAAGCCTTGCTGTAATGTTTTTTTTTTCATATTTTACTTAAGGCTACTGTTCCATTTTAAAATGAAATTGATTATTTATGAAATATCATCTGAAAATATTCTCTATTTATTTTCTAGCATTTAATGTCTCACTCTAGACATCTTTGTCTAGAGTTTTCTAGTGCAACTATACTTGATGTTTTAAGAAAATAAAAACAATAGCATTCTACATTTACCAAGCTGATAAACCAGGCAATGACTGATCCCATTATGATTCATTGCAGAGTAGTTCTTGTAAAAAAAGAAATCTTCTAATGCTTTTAAAATATGATTTAAAAACAATCAGTTTATACTAATTTGACAGAAATATAGCTCTTCTGCTGTACATTTCATCAAGGAAGGTGCATCTTTCCAGAAAAGGCTGTCCACCTATTCCAGATTATTGCTAAAGCCATCAGAAAGGTATAATTATTCCAAATTATTGGTGAAACTATTTCTGAGTTATCATTAGTGAAAAAAAATGTCTACCATGTATACTGTACTGGGGGAGATATAAATATAAGACAGGTATTCCTAACCTTAAGGAAGTAAAATTTGGATAGTAAAACATGTATGTAGATAAAACATGCCCACACATTATACATACTCACATGTGTGTATATGTAAGTTACAAATTAGCATATGATAAAGTTTATAATAAATACAAAGTTCTAAGAAATCGTTTATACCTGGGGGACCCAGGAAAGGGAAGGCACTAGTATTAAGGAAGAACAGAAAAGATCAGTTGGATTTTAGCTGAGATTTTGAAGGAAGCCAGGGAAGTCAGGGGCAGAAATGAGAAAGGAGAGAATTCCAATCATGGGAGAAAACCAATGCCTGCATTCAGGGGATAGAGTATCTTGTTCAAGAAGCCATGTTATTAAGGGACTTGAATGCCAAACAGGATTTTATATTTGGTCCTATAAGTAATAGAAACTATTGGAATTTATTGAAATGGAGGGGTAGAGGTGGTGTCTAGGTTAGACCTGTGACATTTTATTTCTACTACTTTGTAAGTGTGAATGACTGAAAGGGATGGCAGTACCCTTGACAGTAAAAGGGAAGGTAGGGAGAGGGGAAAGTTTGTAGTAAAATATAATGAGTTCAGTGTTGAACATATTCAGTTTAAGAAGTCCATAGGAAATTCACTTTGAGATGTCTAATAGGAAGCTGGAAATGTGAGTCTGGAGGTTAGGAAAGGTTAGGGCTGGATAAGTAGATCTGAGAGTCAGCAGTGATGATAATTGAATCAATAGGCACTGATGAAATCACCAAGTGAAACAGTATTCAGAAGGAAAAGAGAAATGGACTCATGACTCAACCTTTGGGGTTACCCACAGTTTATGAGTATTACCTAGATAAAGATCCTGTAAAAGAGACTGAGAAAGAAGTAAGGAAAAGAAGCAGGAGAAATTAGTAGCATAAAAAACTTAGAAGAATTTCAAGAAAAAGAAGGGGGTCAATACTGTTAAAAGCTGCAGTGAGGTAAAAAAAATGAGGATAGGGAAAAGAGGATTAAATTTGGTAATTAAGAAATCATTAGTAATTTTGGAGAGACTAATATGGGTTGAGTGATAATGTTAGAGGCCAGACAATAGATTTAAAAGCGGGTAAGAGGAAAGGAAGTGGATGTGATTATAGATATAGATATGTCTAGATTTTATGTGTATATATATATATATATATATATATGAACTTCTTAAGGAGTTTAGCCATAAAATATAGAAGAGATATGGGACAATAGCTAGTGGAGATGAACAGATCAAGTGAAGGTTTTTTGAGGATGGGGGAATATATTGGCATGTTTGTAGGCAGTTATTAAGCATTCAGTAAACAGAGATTGAAAATAAATGAGACAGTAGGGATGGTAGTAGGAGTAGTCTTTTGGAAAAGAAAATGGATTGGAATGGAATCACTTGTACAAGTAGAGGGGTTTGCTTTGCCAAGGGGAAGGGCTGCCTCTTCATGTGAAATAGGGCTGAAGGAGTTGTAGTGAAGGATGGCATCAGGGTGATGGGAGGTAAGGAAGACTCTCAGTGAAGGGCCTCAAATGTTTTTTATTACTTTATTTATTTTTAGTTTTCAACAGTCACTTCCCTAAGTTTTAAATTTTCTCCCCCTTCTTCCCCTCTACCTTCCCAAGATGTCATGCAGTCTGATATGGGTTCTCTATATACATTCCTACTAAACATATTTTCACATTAGTTCTGTTGTATAGAAGAATTAGAACAAATGGTAATAACCATGAGAAAGAAGAACATAAAACGAAACAAAACAAAAAAAGAAAGTCTGCTTTGGTCTTCATTGAGACTCATATTTGTTTTTCTAGATGTGGATGACATTTTCTATCATGAGTCTTTTGAATTCAGTTTTAGGTTCTTGTTTTGCTAAGAGCTGAAGTCTATCAAAGTCAGTCATTGCCCACTGTGGCTGTTACTGTGCCCACATTTTCCTGGT
The DNA here is from genome assembly GCA_011680675.1 of Gymnobelideus leadbeateri. Taxonomy (NCBI): domain Eukaryota; kingdom Metazoa; phylum Chordata; class Mammalia; order Diprotodontia; family Petauridae; genus Gymnobelideus; species Gymnobelideus leadbeateri. Next base: position 317,200 of record WOXC01012459.1, on the reverse strand, counting down.
TCTTCTCACTTCACTCAGCATCAGTTCATAAGAGTCTTTCCAGGTTTTCTGATATCTACCTGTTCATCATTTCAACAGTAGTTCAACAGTAGTATTCCATTACCTTCATATATCACAATTTGTTCAGCCATTCCCCAATTGATGGGTATCCCCTCAATTAACAGTTCTTGGCTGCTGCAAAAAGAGCTGCTATAAATAATTTGGTATATGTGGGTCTTTTTCCCATTTTTATGATCTTTTTGGGATATAGCCCTAAAAGAGGTATTGCAGGGTCAAAGGATATGCACATTTTTATAGCTCTTTGGGCATGGTTCCAAATTGCTGTCCAGAATGGCTGGATCAGCTCACAACTCCCCCAATAATGAATTAGCACATCTTTTCCAATATTTTTTATTTTTCTGTTTTGTCATGTTAGTCAATCTGATAGGTGTGATGTGGTACCTCAGATTTGTTTTGATTTGCCTCTCTCTGATCAATAGTGATATAGAGCATTTTTCATATGATTATAGATAGCTTTAATTTCTTCCTCTGAAAACTGTTCGTATCCTTTGCCATTTATCAGTTGGGGAATGACTTGTATTCTTGTAAATTTGACTCAGTTCTCTACATTTTTAGAAATGAGGAATGGCCTCAATTTTTTAAAGTCAATTATAAGGCAAAGCTTTTAGTTGAGAGGGTGAGGAAACTTTGGGAAATTGACTTTCTAATAAAAGAGAAGGAGGTACATTATCTCTATCTGGCATATAGGAGATTCCTATTATCCCAATCAATATCTATTTTCTTTGTCTTCCCCCTACCCTCACAATTTACCTTTGGTGATATTCATGATCACTGATTAAATCTTTCAGGCAAGCCTATCAAATACTTCCCAGGACCTTAGTAGGTCACTGCTTGCAGTTTATTTATTATTGATTTATATACTTGTAGTTCAAGGAAAAGCACTTTTCTACAGATAATTTTCCCTACCATATATACTATGCAGGGATACTTGTAGTTCAAGAAAAAGCACTTTTCTACAGATAATTTTCCCTAGCATATATACTATGCAGGAAAACAATTATCTACAAAGTATAATTATAGGTCTTATAATTATATAGCTAAATCTTTCAGGCACCCTTGTCCCATATTTTTTTTGTTCATTCACCTGAGTCCAGTTCTATTCTTGCACCACAATCTTCCTTTTTTGGCTCCCCGTGAAGTCTTAGTCTCCTTCATTCACTCCTCAGTTCATTTTGTTTCAAAATGAGGCCTCATAAGGAACTCCAGCCCAAGTGGTTCCTTTTATCTGCTTATTGATCTTGGGTTTCTTCCTTGTTCCAATCAAATACAATGTAAGTTCCTCATGGGTAGGCATGATTTTATTATTGTATCCAAGTGCCTGTCACATAATAGACATTTAATAAGTGCTTGTTGAATTGAAGTGAATTGAATTATGATTTAAAGGGGGTGAGTGGATTAGTCCCATAAAAATCTGTAGACAATTCTAGAAATTTGTGACAGTCAGATCTGTGTTTTAGATATTTTAATTTGGCAACTATGCCACCATTTAAGTCACTTTTATTTTTCTTAACTTAAAATATATACAGTAGATCAATGAACAAAATCTATCTTGAAGTGGACACTATCTTATTGTTAAAGTTTTCTGGTGCTAAATGGTGAACAAATTCGGCAGAGAGAGACTTAGTTGCTCAAAGTTGTTCTTAAAACAATATTACAGTTACTGTGTACAACATTCTCCTGCTTCTGCTCATTTTGTTCTTCATTATTTCATGCAAGTCTTTCTATGTTTTTCTAAAATCAGTGAGCTCATACTTTCTTATAGCATAGTATTCCATCATGATCATAAACCACAGCTTGTTCAGCCATTTCCCAGTTGGCGGCCATCCCTGCAATTTCAGATCTTTGCCACCACAGAGTTTCTATAAATATTTTAGTTTAGGAATTTAATTTTATAGTTATTTTTGTGGCTTAGAGTCATTTTTAATTTACTTCTTAGTTTTCATATTTGTCTTAGAAAACTAGAGCATTATTATACCATTAAAATATGTTTTTTAGGGATAATGAGATTTTAGTAGTTTGCAAGTACTTTATAAAAAATTTATATTTTGGTTGATTCATAGTTAATTTTAAATGGTAATTATTAATAATTTTTTGGTTTTTTTTTTAAATGAGTATCTATGTATCTATCTGTTTTTGAAAAATCTTTTATTCCAGCCCTCAGGAGATCATCTAAAACTGAAGATAATCCATATAAAATTAAAGTCCAATCTATATAAGCAATGTTATACTAAAATATATGTATATAACTAATATGGAAATATGTTTCACATGACTGTACACATATAACCTGTATCAAATTGCTTACCATCTTAGGAAGGGGGGAAGAGAAGGAGGTAGGGAGAACATTTGAAACTCAAAAATTTTTTAAAAATGAATGTTAATATTTTTCTTTACATGTAATTGGAAAAAATAAAATACTATTAAAAAAGAAAAAATATGTATATATACTTATTATTCATCAGGAAAGGAGTTTGGTGTTATTTTGAGGGCAGTATCCTTTCATTAGACTATTCTAAACTGACACTGTCTCGTTGCCACATAAATATGTAAAAGAGCAGTTAAAACAATGAAGTGTATATTAAGGATATGCTTATGACAGCCCAAGTGAAAAGTTTCCAATGTTATAAATCCACGCAGGAAATGAAATATTGTGGCCTAAGGAATCCAGGTTTCTAGTGTGGGGTCATATATAGCTCCCTTTTTAGAAGTTATGGAAACTTCTTAGAAAGTACTGCTCTTCAGAAACCTAATTGTGCATTGGAATCATAAGTGGGTTTCTATTGGGTTCTTAGGTTGTTTGCCATTTAGGTCTTCATATGAGTTGCAAAACCTGGAGTAATTTCTCTAGACAGCATTTGCAGGAGTATGAATTAAGAGGATTTGTTTTCAACACCTACTAACCACATGATATTAGCTCCCAATACAGTGTAAGCACATAGTGTTCTCCTGCTGCCCAGTGCATTTTGTGGTGCTTGAGCCTACCAGGTCTTGTTCCTAGCAGTTAACCACTTTCTCGTTTTTGAAGTTTCCTAGCCCCATGTTATAGTTTCTTCAAGTGCTGGTCTTTCAGTTGTAAAATAATGAATGAATCTACTATCTAACTTTAAATCAGAAATCAGGCTGCTTTTTTTTTTTAGAAATTATTCTTTAGCCCCAATTCCTTAGAATATATGCCCCTCCTCACCTTTAGAAAGCCTTTTTGAAATCTTAGCTTGCTTCAAGGCTTGACATTACATGCCGTCTCCTAGAGGAAGCCTTTTCTGATCATCTTAGTTTTACCTATCCCACCAGCTCTCTTGTATGCATATATTATATCCTGCATCTGCTAATACAACATACATTTCTTGAGGGAAGGAACTATTCATTTTCTATACCACAGTATGTATTTAGAGCTGAAAGAAACTGTAGAAATCATTGGGTCCAGACTTCTGCTTTTGTTGATGACAGGCTCAGAGTGGTTCAGTGCTTGTTCTTTTTAACTTTGTATCCCCAGGCCAAAAATAGTGACTAATACTTATAAAAAACTTTTTTTTCCCAATTTTTTTGTTTATTCTCACAATTTCATTGGAATAGGGAGCTCTCAGGAGGAAACTACTTCTACCAATGCAGATTCGCAGCCTTAGAGATTTCCATGGAGCTCTGAGAACAGTTAAATGACTTGTCCAAAGTCATATGGCCAGTATGGGTCAATGGTAGAACTTGAATGGTTTCCCTAACACCTTGAGTGGCTCTTTATCTACTATAACATGATTATCTACCAAATCAGTATGGTCTTACTCATAAGTGCTTATTGAATTAAACTGAAGTGTTGGTTGATTAAATGATGTCAGTGTTCAAATCACAAAGAAACATCTTCCTGCTCATAAGACCCGCCCTTTTATACACCAGAAAGTCTTGTAGTAATCCTTTCATTTCTACTTTTCTACCATTCATTCATCAGATAACTTATTTTTAAGGTTAAGTCAAGCTATCAGATTTTTCCACACTCATTTCAGATAATTTTAACTAAAGAATATAAGTAAGATACAACTAATGCTTGGAAAGTAGTTAAGATCACTGGGCTTGGAGTAAGGAAAACCTGATTTCAAACCTATTCACAAACACTTAACACCTAGTCAACATCCCAGTAATACTGTAGAATTGTCAGTAAGAACACTTGGAGTAATGAAGATTAGCATTAAAATGGACTTTTAATCATTAAGGCGACATTGTTCCTACAGATCACTGAAGATTATAATATATAACCAAAAAGAATTGTGATAAATCTTGATTTTTTGAAAAATAACACTAAATGGACCAAAATAGGATTCTCTTTTTATTCTTATAAGATTATACACTGCAAAGAGCAAAATCACATAAAATCATGTAAATGACAGTATCATTTAAATGTATATTTATTGACAGCTAAAACTTCATGTTTGAAGTACTGCTAACATATGTAAACCACTCTTTCTGTTTGGTTGGGTTGTGGTTTTTGGCATAACAAGAATCTAAAGTGGAATTTGAATGGTAGAGCATTATAATGTGATAGTAGCAAAAACTTCCTTTAATTTAAACCATTTATCATTTCATTAAAAGCACAGCCTGTTTCTAATTGTAGATTCATTTGTTGGAAATTCTAATTCTTTAGCTGTTGTCATCACCTATTATCCAAAGTTGGCTTTTTAAAATATTTGTTCAGCTAGGTGTGAAGATTTTAAAATACAGTAATCATTTTTTTTTCTCTTTGGGATTTAAGAGTGCATCATTGAAGCATTGCAGTTATTGCCATTTCCCTCCATTTAATTAAATTCCACTTTCATTATTCTTACATAACACTTTTACAATTTCAACCTTAACTTGATTAAAATGAAGGAATGCCGTCATAGGACAGCTTCAAGTCTGATAGAGTTCCTAAACAGTCTACCAGGAACCACCTGCTTTCCTCAAGGGCATTTCCTATTAAAACATTAGCTAGATTGTTTCTTGTTCCACCCAACATTTCTGTGTGAAAATTTTGGCTGACACTTAAATACATACTCCCATTTTTGCCGTACACTGTATTTAATACATTTAAAAAAGAAAAACATTTAGAAGACCACGGATCTGTGGAATTTTGTCAACTTCCTCCCCCAATTAGTTTTGTTTATTGTGACTAATTAAATCTTGAAGACTAAGAAGGCCAAGCCATTTCAGTTTCTAAGTGACCTGGATATTGTGAGGGATTACATGTTGAGGGTATTACTCTGCTTCATTCCTAATGATCTGCCCAGCATGACGTTACTGAGTTGTTCTGCCATGCTGAGATTCTGTTTGTTCATCTCATTCCAGCTTTTGGGTGGAGACAACATTGGTATTTAGCCATGGTTAGACTGACCTTTACATTGATTTACTAGTGTTTTGGCAATATCCCAGAGAGGATTTTCTATATCCAGTGCTTTGTAGAATTTTTTATAAGAAGGCTTTAGCCTTCTGAACTGCAGGAAATCCCTAAAAGTAGTCACTTAAATAAGTTTTTTTTTTTAATCCAACCAAAATTGTGTTAAAAACATCATTAAAGTGAGTTTTTTTTCTTAATTTTGAAAACTTCTTATGTTTTCACAAATTATCTCTTATACAACTGAGATAGTATTGGATTTGTTTCTGGGTGTTTGTTAAGTTTTTGAGAAAGAATAATTAAGATTAATGCATTCATAAAGCAGAAAGTTTTATAATCACACAAGAAGAAATAAGCTAATAAGGCAGTTCCTTTTTCTTGTTGCCATCCCTTTTGCTCTCAAGCAAGATTATAGAAAGCTTAAAGATGCAGTTCTTAGCAAATTTAAAGCTCAGTTATTAAAAGTAAATGGGCAGTTCGCTGAAACTGGAAATTTTATACTTAAATAACTTAATTACTGAGACATTTATTTCAGCTTTGTCCATTTCCAATTCTTTAGTGAATATAAGCATCAAGTTTCCACTTTTTCTGAAAATACAGTAATTAGAAAAAACCCATTTTTGCAAATTGTCTTGTGCCTTTTAATTAAAGATTTTTAAGAAAAGGCTTATGTTTTCTTTCATGACTGTTTTTGGATTCAGAAATAGTTCTATTAGAATGGAAGTTTGGTATAATGAGAACATAATACTTTTGAGTGAGTAGCTTGGTCTACATGAAGGACTAAAGATTTTCTGAGGATCATGTTCTTTGTCTTAGACCTCCTACTGTTATTAGATGTTGAAATGTTGAAAAGACTTGGAAAACAGAAAAGATGGTGAGATTTAGTTCTTAGTTGAAGAACCTCTCTTTTCCCCAAGATCCAATGATCTGAGTCATAGTAAATTTTATTTTTGTAATTTTAAAAGAAATTGTTCTTATTCACTTAACAGAAAGAAAAATAAATTGAGAGTGGGGTGAAACATTCCATTAACTATTTTCTTGTAAATTTTAGCTTTCCTCAGTTACTTGCTTTATTTTCTCTGAAGACTGAAATAGATAATTTCATCTTTATTTGCATATGAACTACAGTGAGTTTATTTGATCTTGCTAAAGTTCTCCATACTATACTATGTACCAAATTGACATAAAATGATGATTATAACTATAATGAAATCTTGCTGTTTTTATATTTTTGAAAATTTGAACAAGGACAAAGCTTTTATATTCTTCTGATGAAAACTGTCTGTTAGCAAATTCAAATTTTCAGTAAGCTTGAAAGGTGAATGTTTACCCACTGAAGAGACCAAAAGGTTTTTAAAAACTTTTAACATTCCCATTTATATATTAGATAATCTCTCTATACTAGACATGAACTATTTCAGTGTTAAGAAAATAACATATTCCAGAATATACTTTATATATGACAACTTTTCTCAAATTATATAGCAAGATTTCTGTTACCATTTGTTGGGATGAGCTTCAGTGATTCAGAAAAGATTTTAGTGTCAACTCTATGCATGATATTATGCTCAGTGCCAGGGTCAAAAAGATGAAAAAATTACATAGGTCTTGCCCGCAAGGGATATAGTATAATACATACAAAGTAGAATATAATCGAGAAAAAAGTGCCGTAGTTAAGTTTGAGGAAGGAGCAGTTTGAGCTGAGGACTAGGAAGCCTTTGTGGAGGAAAGATCTTTCTGAACACCTGAGCTATGCCTTGATTAAAGAACACTTTCACCAGAAAAGTATGTGGGGAATAATGTTTTTCTCAAATAGGGAAGTTATCCCATGTAAATGCATGGAAGTGGAGTCAAGAAAGGGTAGGATGGAATCAAAGAATTACTGATAATCTTAATTTTTCTAGTACGCATATTCATCACAAGGATTAGCATGAAATTAAGGTGGAAAGGTTACTTTATTTAGAGCTTAATTATGGAGGACTTTAAATGTGGGAGAGAGGAATTTATGAGTTACCTTGTAATCAGGTGTGTCACTGAAAGGTTTTGAGGAGAGGAATGGCATGGTCAGACCTGTGCATTAGTATGTTTATTTTGACAACTGAGTAAAGGATGATATGGAGAAGGGAGAAATTGGAAGCAAGGAGTCTAATTACAATAATCCAATACTCCTCTGACCAACCTTTCTTTCCTCCTTAACACTAAAATTGACCACTTCTGTTATACACTTATCTCTAACCTTAACCCTCTGCTCCCTTGTCCTGTTGTTGCTCATGCCTTGCTAAACCCAATCCTGGATTTTCTTCATCTGCTTTCTTTATAACAATTCTTATTCTAATGATGTTGAAGGATGTCACATAACCTATGACTTAGTCCACTCCCTCTGTGTTTTTTTAATGTTTACTGGGCCCTCCCTGCTTCCTGACTCTGCCTCATATTCTTCAGTAGCTCCCTATTACCTTTGGGATAGATCATTTTAAAAGTTCATTATGATGTCATTTAAAGCCCTTACAGTCTGGCTACAACTACTAGACCTCTCCCTCCCCCCTCCCCCCTCCCCCCTCCCCCCCAAATTATTCCTTTTACACTATGTTCTGGCCAATTTATCATTCTCCAAAGTATGGATATTATTCCCCCATATCTGTGTCTTTGTACAGGTTGCCTGCCATGCCTGAGATGCACTCCTTTTCCATATTTCTCCCAGCTTCCTTCAAGGTTTAGTTCAGATTTCTTCTACCAAAAAAGTTCTGATCTTTAGTTTTAGTCATTTAGTCTCTATTTTCAAATTATGTTGTATTTACTTATGCATAGATATTATATCATTGCTGTAGGATATAATCTTAATAAGTCTTGGTCTTTGTATGTTCACATTCCCAGTAAGTATAAAATTTTTTGCGTGACAGATTTTTCAAAAAAACATTCATTTTAAATTTAAATACAAAACAAAAAAAGAAAAAAAGAACACTGTGATGTACACAGCAGAACATGATAGATGTTTTAATAAATTGCATGTTGGATTGAATTGAAGTGACTTGAACTGTAACCATGCAGGAGAGAACTTTAGTTATTTGTGTATCAGAAAAATGGTACCAACTCACTTGTGATTGTTCTTGGTGCCCTTTATGATGGTTAGTGATTTGCTTTATTGAAATAGGAGGCTACAGGCAGAAGTATCACTAGGATATGATGATTTGGGAAAGTACCCTGTGTAGTAGCATAACTAGGGAAGCAACTGTAATGGGAAAATGATTTGGTTCTGGGAACTGTTGTTTAAAAATGAAATTAAGAAAAATCTCATTGAGGTTCATAGACATATCCCTTTCTGAAAAGTTGGTAGAACTGTCTCTTCCTCCTTCAACATATACCTGTCAAATTATTACCCTTCTGTGACTTACCCATCAAGGTCACCATTAGTGTTCATTTTAAAACCTGATTTCACTATGTAAAAGGATGCATGTATTTTGGGGAAGGGGTAGTCTGACATAGGTTAATTAGAAGTAATAAACCTAGTCAGTTTTATTGATTAATATAACACTTTTCTTAATTTTATAGATTAAAAAAGTTCTTGAGATTTAATTATCACTTAATCTTCTAATTAGACCAAAATTAAGAATTCTTTATCATTTATGGGTGATTTAACTTCTACACAGAGAAAAGTATATTCATAAAGCCCACCCCTAAACTGGATCAAACAATTCAGAAATAAATATTCACCATAAAGAAGACTTGCGTGTGGATGAGACATTGTGTCACCACACAGGAAAAATGATCCCAAGTACATTCTCTTTTGTTAACAGTTCACTAGGAGAATGAGGAGAGAGATACCATGAAAACTAAGGAAGGAAAGACTTTCTAGTAGGGGATGAGGTTGGGGTGGGAGTGGGGGAGTCAGCAATGTCAGAAGTTGTAGGAAAGTCAAAGAGCAGGAGGTTGGAGAAAAGGCCTTTGGATTTAGCAGCTGAGAGATCTCAGCTTTGAGAAAGCAGTTTCATAAGAGTGGTGAGATCAGAAGCCAGATTTCAAGGGGTTGAGAAGTGAATGAATACATAGATTCTTTCTAACAATTTAATAGTTAATAGGAGGAGTTAGGTCTCCCTCTTACCTGCCTCCTACCCCTTCCCCTTCAGCTTTTTAAAATTTTCTGTCTTACCCCATTACTTGTGAGCCCCTTGGGAGTGGGAATTGTTTTAGACCTTTCTTTATATTTTTAGTGGTTAGCACAGTGCCTGGCTTATAGTAGATGCTTAATAAATGTTTCTTAAATCTTATTCTGACAGAGATAATGCCTTACAAATTGCAAATTAAGGAGTACATGGAACACATACAAGTGTTCTTTCACAGAAGAGTCCTAACCCAACAGTTATTTCTGTCCTGGACTTCTAAGCATTGCTGCAGAAAGTCTGAAGCCATGTTAATTGTATCTGCTATAAACTCTTGCTTTAGCTTTAGTTGAACTCTCATAGAAGAGACCAGAGAGAACATCTGATCCAATACCTTTATTTTACATATGCAGAAACTGAGATTCAAAGAGGTTAGGTGACTTAGCCATGTTCATATAGATAGTGAGCATCCATCTCATTTAAATGAATGTTCTTTCAACTGTTCCAAACCATTCTTTTCAGTAGTTCTTATATGCATCTCTTTTTATTCTTCCTGGTTTTCTTCCCATATATTGTTTTAGACCTCCATAACAACTTTAGTGTCACCTTCTGCTTTACCAAGTAGAGGTCTGTTTGGTAGGAACCCTCTCAATTTCCATTCTCTTCACAGAATTTCCCAGATATCTTTGCTGTTTTACAGGAAGAAATCATCCTTCTCCTATTCCTCTATGCTTAACTCCATTCTCCTTTTAACTGTTTCATTTCAGGGACATGATCCTTAAATTATCCCCTATCTTTCAAGCATCTTTAACCTCTTCCTGTGTGATGGGCCCTTGTCCTTTGCATGATGATTGCTTATATTTATTTAATGCTTCAAGTTTCAGTACCACATGGCTGCAAACATGCTCATTAGCCTTCCTGCAGTTACCCCTATAGAAATCTTTCTCCATCTTTTTTTACCCCAAGAGTAATCCATGTGTATTATGTTCTTTTCTTCATGCCTGAAATTCTCTCCCCTCCTCTATCGCTTAACTTTCTTGACTTTCTTCAGGGTAAATTCCCACCTTCTGTAAGAAACTTTTCTCAGTCACCTGTAATGGTAATGGTTTCTTTTGAAGGTTCCCTCCAACTTATTCTGTACATATTTTGTTTGTATATAGCTGTTGCATATTGTCTCCCCATTAGACTGTAAATTCCTTGAGAACAGACTTTGTTATTGCCTTTCTTTGTAACCCTAGCATTTAGCACAGTGGCTAGCATATGGTAGTTAATAAATGACAATTTACTGACTGACTGACTGAAAATGTTGCGGAAGTGGGAAGATGGTAGGCATACTGATATTGTGATGGTGGGTATGCCAAGTATGCCCATTGTTTTGGGTTTTAATTTGGAATTCTGTCTGAAAAAATAATTAAATGCTCAAAATTCCATTTGGTTTAATTATTTTAGTGCTTGGGCATATAGCTCAAAGAATTCAAAGTCAGGTCAACATCCAGTACATACCAAAATAATCATAACACATTTGTTTTGTTTTGTTTTTTTTGTTTGTAGTAGCAAAGAACTAGAAACAAATTGGGTTTCTTTTGTTGAGAAAAGTCTGAAAAAAAACTTTTATAAATTTAATGGGATAATGCTGAGCAGTAAGATATGAAAAATATGAAGATTTCAGAGAAACATGAGTTTTTTTGAGCTGTTATAGAGCAAACTAAGCAGAAGACAGTATACCTAATGACAAAATGACCTAATGACAAAAATGTCATTTAAAGAATTTTGAACTCTGAGTAACTGAAATATAATGAAACTCCTAGAAGATGGTTAATGCAACTTATGTTCTTCCCTCAGAGAGGTGAAAAACTACTAGGACAGAATATTGGGTATATTGACAGATTCAGTTACTTTATTGGATGTTTTTGTAAGGGAAAATTTAAGCAGGAGAGTTGAAATGACTGTACTATAAAAATACCTGTGAATCGGTATAGTAATTCTGGAAAACAGTTTGGAACTATGCCCCAACAATCACTAAACTGTGTGTGTGTGTGTGTGTGTGTGTGTGTGTGTGTGTGTGTGTGTGTATGTGTGTGTGTGTGTGTGTGTATATATATATATATAGCTTTTGACCCAGCAGTTTCTTTAGTAGGCCTGAAAATTAAGAGGGTGCCCATTAGTAGGGGAATAATTGAACAAATTATGGTATATAAATATAATAGAATACCATTGTATGATAAGAAATGATAAAAGGGGTGGTTTAGAGATATTTGGTAAGACTTGTATGAAAAGTGAAATGAGCAGAACCAAAAAACCAATTTATTATATCACTACATTATAATAATAAAAACTTCAAAAGACTTAAGAGCTCTGATTCACATAATGACCAACCATATTTCATCATAAAACTGATGCTGAATTACATTATCCACTTCCTGCTAGAGAAGTGAGATGATGAACTCAAGATAGAGAATTTGGATATGACTGATGTAGGAATTTGTTTTGCTATGCATATTTCTTACAATAGTTTTCTTTTGGTAAGTGTGGGAAGGAGAACAATATTTTTATAAATATTTTTAATAATAATTTGCTTATTAATTGAAAAATAAAATAAAAATTTTAAAAAGAAATCAGTAAAACAAACCTGTCTGATTTGTCTCCTTTACAGATCATCTTCATCCTGTCCTCCTCAAGACCCTGTCCTAAGCTGCCTTCTTACTTTGTACCATATTCAGTTATAATTTCTATTCTGTCGACTCCCAGATCTATACACCTAGCCCTAATATTTCTCTTTTGCTGTACTTCTTCGTTACTAATTGCCTATTGAACATTTACCAGTGGATATCCTATAGATATCTCAAACTCAGTACAGTATGACCAGAACAACTCATCCCCACTCATCCTTTTCCACTTTCACTGTTTCTCTTCAAGTGTACTATCATCCTTTCAGTCACAAAGGTTGACAATCTTGAAGTCATCCTGAAATCTTCCCTTTCGTTAACTCCCCATTTCCAAACGTTTGCAAGTCTTGTCATTTTTTAACTTTCTATAGCTGTGGTGTCAAAACTCAAATAGAAATGGGGGCTTTTAATTGTTCTTTGTGCACCACACAATCACTTAGTCATAAAATGTAATGTTATCTGTTTTATTATATTTTCATTTATTTTGTTAAGTATTTTTCAATTATATTTTAATATGCTTTGGGCCACATTCCAGAATATTATAGACTACATGTGGCTAGCAGGCTATGGATTTGACACCTCTGTTCTGTAGCATCTCTTGAATCAGTTCCATTCTATTTCTTTACTGTCCTCATTCAGGACCTCATAATCTTTCACATAGTTACAGTAGTCTCCTAATTGGTATCTTTCTTTTTTTGTTTGTTTTTGCTTTTTAGAGGTCAGTTGGGGTAAAGCAACTTGCCCAAGGTCACATGGCTAGTAAGTGTTAAGTGTCTGATTCCAGAGTTGAACTCAGGTCCTCCTGACTTTAGGACTGGTGCTCTATTCACTGTGCCCCCTAGCCATCTCTAATTGGTATCTTTTTAATCCCTGCTCCCCTGCCACCACACAGCTGCCCAAGTGATATTCCCAAAACACGTCTGAATTTGTCCCTTCATATTATGTTATGTTAGAATAAAATATAAACTCCTTTCTTTCATGTTTTAAGTTCTTCACAGCCTTGCTCTAGCCTACCTTTACTGTCTTGTATTTAATTCCCTTTACACACTCTGTGGGAAAGTGAAACTGGCCTACTTGCTGTTTTTTGTACATGGCATACCATTTCTTGCCTTTCCTTTTGCACAAACTGTGCCCCATACCTACAATGCACTCTCTTCTAACCTTTATTTCTTAATATTCCCAAGCTGCTTTCAATGCTTTACCTGTGACCCTTCTTACACACTACCTTTTTATATTCCCAGCTCCTAGTATCATGATTACTTTGTATTTTCTTAGGAGTAATTTTTTTTTCAAATCGAATATCAATTTTGTGAGGTCAGGGACTAATTATTTTTTTCTTCTTAGTACAGTGCCAGTCTTCAATATATGCTTGTTGATTGACAGCATAATTGCTAAAATATCTTCCAATTCTGACTCTGGTAGATTTTTTTTTGTGAGAATTACTCATCGCTACCTAAGGAAATTTTTGCTGGCAATGAAATGTGAATTTGTAGAAAGAAATGCACAGCTGTATGGGAGGGGTGAGAACCAGGCTAAATATGAATTACACCATACATAATCAGGAAAAGGATTTTCTCTGAATGAATTCTGGAATGAGCAGATGCATGAGGAACAGGCAGATGGCCTGGGTATGGGCACAAGACATACCACATGTAAGAATTAGTCCCACCTATGTGTGTATGAGTGACATATGATGCTCCTGTTACATGGGTGAATTACCCATATATACTGCCTTTCAGATGAATAGTGTTGAAAATATTTTCAATATGGGTAGTATGTCTGAATTGCTAAGGTTCTTTTCTAAAGGCTTTTTACTAGGTCTGAATGGATATTCAAACATGTGGAACTCAGCTGGATGGCAGCTGTTAGCTTCCTGACAGTAGCTGCCTAAAGCAGTGAATTCTGTTTTACTAGTCAAATATAGTAAAAAACAATATGAAAGTTTCTTAAAATATAAAGCTATTCAGTAAATCTATGCAGTGTTTGTAGTGGCAATGCTGTTGCCTATTGAAACTACTTTAGATAACATTTTTTAAAGAATCATCTGGGTTGGGGAGTAATGCCTTAGGCCTGCTTCTCATTCCTACTTGAGGTTAATATGAATGTCACTGTTCGGGTAAGGATAAGGTTCCCCATCATTTATCTGTATATAATTGGAATGCACCATCTAGATGACTTAGCTACTTTGCCCTGCTGAAAACACAATATTTTTTCAGCTTCTCTTTGCTCTGAATTTTAGTTTTCTGCACCACCTCCCCTAGCTGCTAAATGACATGGAAGTTAGTTTTTTTTTTCCTGAATTGCATTTTGCTAAATTAATTAAAGGATTGGACCCCCATACCAGCAATGTAAGCACATTTCCAAATTGAACCATAGTAAACTCATATTTTGGTATTGAGCCAAGAAGGCCATGTGCATATGGGATCTTTAGGTAATTATGTTTGTATATGCCTTTTTTCAATTGACTAAATTTCTATAGATATTCTCAAGGCTACTTAATTTCCCATTACACTAGATTAGGGAACATGCTTGTATCCTGGCCCTTTAAATCAACAGGATCTAGTTCAGTCTCTGATTCATTAGTTGAAATGTCTTGGGTTGCTTTTGAACTGATCCATTGGTTAGAACTTTCTGAGGTTGTAGGAAAGATTAAAGGATAATGTGGAGGGTGCTATAGAGATTATACCCTCCTCAAATAAGCACCAAGGATTGTACCCAAATTTAACAATAATAAAAGCTTCCCTGGTCCTTTTATCTTTCTCTAGCTTTTCCATCCCTTTTTTGTTTTTAGTCCCTTTCCATACCTCCCTTCAGTCCCTTCCTTCCTCCAAACAATGATTCCTTTCCCCAACTTTTCTTGACTCTTCCTATCTCTTTAAACAGTTACCTCCTCCTCTTTTTGAGATGTTTTTTACAATTCCTCCGAAGCAAACAAAAGAGATGACAAAGGAATAAGAACAAAGGAAAAAATGTAGCTGAACTTTGCTACAGCTTTTAAATACAGATCTTTGACTAACTTTTAATTTCAGTAAATTTCGACTCCTGTCTGCTATGTGTTTTACTTGTTTATGGGTTTTACTTTGCTTTTTCATTAATACTAGGTTTTCCATCCATCTTCTTATCTGTCCTATTTTTCCTTAAAAAGTCATTTTAAGGTATTTAAATGACTTTTTACAGAATCTACTTTCAGTATTCGAAATTATGTAAAGATTCTAGGTTCTATGTTATGTGCATTAATTTCTAGGCATTTATATAATGTTGGTGTCTGTGAATGGCTATCTTTCAGTAATTTAATTTTAGGTGGCTGTGATATAATTTAACCACTTCCTATAAAAGGGCAGGATTTTGAAAATACAGCCTTTTCAACCATTTACCTGACATTACGCTTTCTACAACTGGAAAAAATAACTTTAAAGTTAATATGTTGCCAAACTCTGCTTGTTGACTTTTTGGCATAAATCAAGAAAGGTGAACCATATAAGGAAAAGATTGTGGGAACACATTTCATTCAGTTCAAATAACCAATTTTCTTAATCTGATTTCACAAATCCTAATATTTCTTTAATATAATTTTGTTACATATTTAAAAATTGGTTGTAAAGTATGCTTTTCTTCTTTCTGGTTATTTTTCTTTTGAACCTAGGGAGAAAAAAGAATTTCAATTTTAGCAAAGCTTTCCTAATATGAAATTTAAGGACCTGAAAAAAAACCCAGACTTTATATTGACTAGGTTTGGATTATGTTCAATTTTTTAAAATTAAGTAAACATACATCCTTGAATTAACTTGAGAATAGCCATTGGTCTGGTTATACCTGGTCTGAAACAGATAAATATAGACCTAATAAGATTTTCTGGTATGTAATATGACATGTAAGACACAGTCTAAGTTTCAGTGACTTTTTTAATCTATTTCCTGAAGTGGATTCAATTGACATCTTTTCTAATTACTCCCAAATCTACATCTTATATCTCTTGAGCTACTGAATCTCCAGTTGGACGTATTAATCTAGATTAGGTATCTCCTACTCAACATGCATAACAGAATTCATTATCTGTCTAAACCCATGTCTCCTTCTGACTTTTCCTTTTTCTTTTGAGGGTACTTCTAGTTACACAGGTTTATAAGACTCTTCACTCTTTCTCCCTACCCCCATCCAGTCAATTACCAAGTCTTATTGATTCTACTATTTCAATGTCTTTCATATCCCTTTCTCTCTACTTATACCATAATCACCCTAATTAAGATACTTATCATTTTTCTCTTGATCTATTTTAATGTCTCCTAATTGCTCTTCCTGGCTCCAGGCTCTTCCCTCACCAATCCATCTTCCACACAATTTCCAAATTGGTATTCTTAATGCATAGCTTTGGCCATGTTATTCCTCTGTTTAAGAAGCTTTAGTGACTTCCCATTGCCCTTGGGATACTTCCAGGGGGACTTTTGGAGGCCTTCACAGAATGCCCCCTGCTTATCTTTCAAGACTGATTTCACATTACTCCTTTCCACAAACCATGGTTCTACTGAACTGCCCTTCTTCTGTTACTTGTACATGATGTTCTATCTCCCTCTTTTGTGCCTTTGAACAGTTCATCTCCTTTACCTAAATTGTTCACCTTCCTCAACATCACCTCTTGTAACCTCTTTGAAGATCAGCTCAAGTTTCACCTCCCTTGAGAGGCCTCACTGGCCCCCTACTTGTAAATGTCCCTCCCTTTCAAAATAACACTTGCATTTATTCAAGATATATGCTGTATGTACTTATGTGCAGATGTGTATAATGTTCTAGCTCCTTTACGTCAGGCATGGTTTCATTTTTTTCTTTGTATTCCTACCACCTGGCACAGTATTTGGGAATTTCCAAGATAGTTTAATGTCTTAAGTAAAAGCCAGAATTATCTTCCATTTTGAAGCACTAGAACTTCATATCATCATCATCACTACCATCATCATCATCATCATCATCTTTTTTTTTTTTAATCAAGACATTAACCTGTTTGAATAGCCAACTTCTGAATAAAGTTACTTCCTTTCTCTTTGGAAATTGAGACTACTATATTCTGTAGTTCAGCCAAACATAAATGATGACAGTTGAACAAGCACTGAATTTTTATGTTAAAAAATGTATCAATAATCTGTGCAAGTATGGGTTAGTGGATAGAGACCAGGACTCATGAACAGATGTGGGTTTAGATGCTTTCTTTGAAAGATACTGGCAGTATGATTCTGGTTTAGTTGTTTCACTTTCAGTGCCCCAGGCAACTCTTTAAGACTTCACATTTCTGAGCTGTTGTAAATCTGCATGGCTAGAGTGTCCTCCCCAGGAATTCCTTACTTCAATGAAATGAAAAGAGGGGTGTTAGTAACACAGTAGCAACACAGTAACACAGAAATCAAGAAGATCTGTGTTCAAATACTGACCCTGCCAGTTACTGCCTTTTTGGATTTGGGTAGATCTCTTAATCTCTCTGGGACTCATTTTCTTTATCTGGAAAATGAGGAAGTTGTTCTAAGGCAGGAATTGCTAAACTTTTTATATCATGACTCCCTTTGGCATTCTGGTGAAACCTGTGGGTCACTTCTCAGAATAATGTTTTAAAATACACAAAATAAAAATATATATGATTACAAACAAATCATATTGAAATACAAATAAAGTTTTCAAAGTATTAAACAAGTTCATGAACCCTGAATTAAGGATCTTTGCTCTAAGGGATGTGTAAGGGCCCTTCTTAGCTCTAAATACTATGCTTTCATGATCTTCCAGTTAAAGAGAGAGATGGGTGAGCTATTTGGTTAAAAGAAGAGGGATTGATGAGTTGGGGAAAGGATATAGTAGTTTTTTGAGGTGTGCTTTGGAAAATAAAAAGGCTAAAGGACAGAGTAGGCTGAGAAATCTAAGGGTCAGGTAGTAGACCCACCATGATGTAATGGAAAGAGTCTTGGAATTGGAGTCAGAGAACCGAGATCAAATGTAGTCACCTCTGCTCACTACCAATTCCACCTTGGGCAAATCACTTAATTTCCTTGGGCCTCTCTTTTCTCTTAAAATGAAAATGTTGTGCCTCATTATCTCTAAGGTTCTTGTTAGTTCTGAATTCTTTAAATTGTGTGACTAGTATCAGTCATTGGTCCTTTTTTTTTTTTTAAACAACTTAAAAAGGCATCGAGATCATGTTTTAATCGATTTGGGGTAAAACCAAAACGAAACTGTAATTATAGCCTTTGACAAATACTGGTCCAGAGTCAGTAGTATTTCAGATTCACATGAATGTAAGTTTCTTGAATGTGTGTGATTGTGATAAGAAGTCGAAAGGTATTCATATGGTATGACTATAGTTCTTTGTTAATGGACTGGGTGAGACTTATGTTGTTTTTTTTTTATGTAATTCTTACATGCTATGGTGATGACAGCAGTAGCACTGTATTTCCTGAGAGTTATACAAACACTATTGCAGGAAACAATGTATTTTAAATTCATCATTTCCTTCATATTTTTTGGGAACAGAAAGGTGCCTCCGTTGTCCATTACATGGGCATTCTTTATAACTATTACACTGACTTAGTGAATTATCAGACTTAAGTCCATCTAATTCCATTTAATTTACTCCATATTTTCTATATATTTTAAGCTTGAATAGGTCATAGAAAAAATGATATGTTTTAAAATAACTGTAGTCAGTGAAAAAATACAGGACTAACTTTCTGCTTAGTTTTTGAGAGATATTCAAACTCACATTTGAATAATCATGTTCACATTTGAACGTTATTTGCAAATAATTTATTTTCTTCTGGTTATAGGTCCTTTTGTTCTGCATCACAGCTGCCATGTACATGTTCTTTTTCAGGTATGTTTTATTTGTAATAAATATTGCTATTTATAATGTTTTAAAATACCAACATATTTCAGTTCATGTTGTAACTTTACATGGATATGTAAAACAAAAAGTTTATACAAATAAGACCAAAATTACCTTGAAAAATTAAGAACTTGGCACAATTTAATCTTCTACATATTTTATGATTAATTTCTCTCTTTTGGGGGGTGTCTTTTTGGAGGGGGGAAAGGCAGGGCAATTGGGGTTAAGTGATTTGCCCAAGGTCACATAGGTAGTTAAGTGTCTGAGGTCAGCTTTGAACTCAGGTCCTCTTGACTCCAGGGCTGTTGCTTTATTCACTACACCATCTACCTGCCCCTAACTTATCTCTTGTTCAGAAGATACTGAATAATGTTTTTGCTTTAAATATGAAAAACTTGGGAACCCATGTTGAATTCTCAAAACATGTCAATTATTAGCAGTGTAGGGGAGGTAGCATGGTGTAGCAGCAAGCACCCCAACATCCCCAGGGTGGCTGCCAACACAGGTTCTTAGATCTGCTTTTGTAAAGGAAAGCAATCCCAAATGGGCTAACAAGCTCACTTTAATCAAACAAACATATATTACCTAGTTCAGGGGGAAAAGTTCAGCACCCCAAACTTCAGAGTAAACAGACAGATCAAACAGACAGGCTTCCAAACTGTCCAACCATTATATCAATACCAAATCACAGTTACCAGAGAGGGAAGCATCAACATCTGGGTTTTCAAAGCCGGGGGGCTCTCAACAAGGGCTTCCCAGAGTCTCATCTGGTCAAATCACATAACACTTCTCAAAGTGAGCCCCAAAGCAAAAAGCCTCTCCTCAGGGCTTATGTAGCCTTCTCCTGGGTCAGAGAATGTAACCACCCTCTTGACCCACTGCCCAATCACACAGCATCAAGGTGTGGGCATTCCTGAAAACCAAGCCTCCTATCACAGGCTCCATGTGACCACATTCAGCCTATTAGGAGGCAGAGTATATTTTCAAATTAAAGAAGGTTCTCTGAGTCACTTAAGCCAATCAAAGGGCCTAGGGGCAGGGAAGATCTTCAAATCTGCATTTCCATTACACAAGATAGAATGGAAAGCTTATCATTTTTGGATTCATAGAGTTTGTGAGTTTGAATTTGGGCTCTGTTACTTAGGCCCTGTGTGACATGGGGTAAGTAACTTAACTGCCATTTCTGGAAAGATGAGCCTACATTTGATAATCTCCAAGGTCCATTCAAGTTGTAAAGCCTATGATCCTATTTTTTTTTTTAATGTTCATTAGGATATAGATATATGACATTAGTTCAGAGTCCTTTTAGGAGAAGTTTTAGATAAAGCACATGCAAATTTATTCTTTGTGCTTCTTTATTAATTTGTTTATTCTCTCCTCTTTGTGTATTGCACACACACTTGAGAAGAAAAGAAAACAATGCCAAGTTTAATTTCCCCAAATAATTTTCTGCTCTCTTAGGCCTCTTCAGTATGTATTTGACATGTTTTTTTCTCTTACGAGGCAAAATAAGGTGAATCCCTATTCTTAATAAAATGAAAGTAAGAATTGCAAAGAATAATTAACGAAGGATGATTTCTACAACTTTCGTTATCTATAGAAAATCCTTTGAAGACCTGAAATAATGTAATGTGTCAGAGTAAAGACCTGTTACAACAGATAAAGAAACACTAACTTAGGTTGGGGATGGAAGAAGTGAATGTCTCAGCAACTTTTTTCCTCTCTCAAAAATTGCAAGCAGAGATGCTATTCTTGAAACATTAAATATTTGCTTTAACATCTTCCAAATCTTGGAAATGAAATTTCCCCCCATGAAACTTGCACACCTCTTTTCAGATGTTATATATTGTCCTTACAAATAGTTCAATAGACATTTATTTAGTCTATCCATAACCATATGTTACACTAGGTATTGGGGTGTAAATATGTAGTCTAGATAAGATATAGTCTTTTTCTTCTTGTAGCTAACAATCTACTGAAGGGATATGCCACACATAAATTACTATAATGTAAAACAATGCATCATAAATTAGTAAAAGTGAAGAAAAAGTAATATGTGAGGTCTGAGGTGGTGGGGGGGGGGAGTGATTTCCAACTGGTAATAGATGGCTACAGTGAGTGGGATAGCAGGGAAATGCAATGAATTGCTAAATGTTGGAGATGGCATATGAATTGAACTTTTTAAAAAGATGGGCAAGGTTTTTTATTCATTCCAGGCACAAGGAGTAACAT
The DNA here is from genome assembly GCA_011680675.1 of Gymnobelideus leadbeateri. NCBI lineage: Eukaryota > Metazoa > Chordata > Mammalia > Diprotodontia > Petauridae > Gymnobelideus > Gymnobelideus leadbeateri. Next base: position 295,930 of record WOXC01012459.1, on the reverse strand, counting down.
GAGCAAAGTCACAGTTAGAAACTTTATGGTGATGAATGAATAGTTCAGTTTGGCTGGAATATAGATTTAGACACAAGAGAGTAATATGAGCTATGACTGGAACACAGACATAGTCTGGTGGCACCAGATTGTGAAATGCTTTGGGTGTCAGACTATGGATTTTATACTTTATTCAGTGGATAGTTGAAAACTGTGGAAGCATTTTGGACAAAATTTTAAGACCAGCCTTTTTTGGAAAGGTGAAGGAGTTAAAGGTCAGGGGACTTCTCAGGAGGTTATTGGAAGAGTCTTGGTAGGTGTAATGAGGGCGCTATACTTGGGAAAGGTCAATTAGAATGGAGAGAATGGGCCAGATATGAGATACATTGTGGAGGTGGAGTGAATACAACTTGCTAATAGAGACAGACAATTGAATAGACAGAAAATGAGAAGTCAGAGAGAAAAATTATAGTTTGGGAGAAGAGAAAAAAAGATGATGATTAAACTTTGTGGAATAAGATGAGAATTTAGAGAAAGGGCAGGTAGAAGATAAGGTTGTGATATATTGGAAGTCAAAGGAAGAGTGATTATCCAGAAAAAGGAGGTGGGTATTTAGCTGTCATAAGATTAGAAAAGAGTATGTGGATTGAGAATCGGAGAGGCTGTTAGCTTTGGCATTGGGCTCTAGTAATTTTTAAGAGTGATCTTAGCATAATGGTGGCAGTGGAAGCCAGATTACAGAGGGTTGTGGGGAGAATGGGTGGGAAAGAAGTGTAGACTTTGGAGATATTTTACTTTTTAAAAATATTTGGCAGTGAATGGGAGGAATCCGATGACTTGATAGCTAGAAAAGTTGGAAAAACCAATGAAGTTTATTTAGTATTGGAACAAAGTAAGCATAACTATAAGTATGTGAAGAGAGGATTGTGAAGGAGATATTGAAGATAGCTGAGTGCGAAAGGATCACTGCTAGAGCAAGGTCTTAGAAGGAAAGGAGATAAGGATTAAATAGAGGAATTAGTCTTAATAAAGATTTATGGAGCCTTTCGCTCTCCTGCTGCTCAAGCAGCCAGCCGCCATCATGAATGACACTGTAACCATCAGAACCAGGAAGTTCATGACAGACTTCTTCAGCACAAACAGATGGTTATAGATGTCCTTCATCCTGGAAAGGCCACAGTGTCTAAGACTGAAATTCGAGAAAAACTAGCCAAGATGTATAAGACAACTCCAGACGTCATTTTTGCCTTTGGATTCAGAACCCATTTTTGTGGTGGCAAAACAACAGGCTTTGGCATGATTTATGATTCCCTTGACTATGCAAAGAAAAATGAACCCAAGTACAGACTTGCAAGGCATGGCCTGTATGAGAAGAAAAAGACATCAAGAAAGCAGCGAAAGGAACGCAAGAACAGAATGAAGAAAGTCAGAGGTACTGCAAAGGCAAATGTCGGTGCTGGCAAAAAGAAGGATTAAAAGGCACTGTGGATTGTGTTTACCTGTGAAGATAATTTTTCACCTGACCATGAATAAACTATGTAAAACTTAAAAAATTATGCATACTTTAAGTAAAAAAGAGAGAAGTAGACATTCAGCATTAACCTGTTACCAGGGCATCCATCCATTAATCAGTTAACAAGCTATTAAGGGCCTTCTATATGCCAGGGCATGTGCTAGGTGCTTAGAATACAAATGTTAAATGATCCCTTCCCTCAAGTGTCTTATATTCTACTCTGTTGTGTGGGGTTGGCATTGGGGTGCTAGAGTTTTGTAGGTAGGGAAAAGAACAGTCAGGGAATGAACTTAATCTTAGGATACATGGAGAGGCACAGAGGGAGGTAGTGGTACTGCTTTACACTACCATGGCCAGATCATGCCTAGAATACTGGGGTTAGTTCTGGGTACCATATTTTAAGAAAACATTAGCATGTGCTGGATTTTGTCAATTCTAATTATCTAAAAAGAGTAGGTGGCTGGAATATCAGAGATTGTGCTATTGACAAACATAGCTAGAGAGGTGGAGTGGGGAGGCATTTGGGGGTTCAGGTTGGTATTATCTGTAAAATGCTGATAAGGAAGCTTGCTTTTGTAAGTAATGAGGGGAGCTCAGTATCATTAGCTGCTAAGTGTGGGAAAGCAGTTGTCAATTAGAAGAGCCCAGTTTTCACATGGACTCCCATTCATGGTACTCACTGCACCATTCCCAACAGTGCCTTCACAGATTTGTCATGGAATCATCATTTAGTAAGGCTCAGTCTTTGGGTGGTTTATTTATCCCAAAGAAACAAGAATAAATATACTTGCAACCAAGACATTAATTAAGTCACTATTTTGGTGTTTACCTTTTGAACTTTTTTTTTTTCCATCTTAAGTCAGCCTACCAGAATCTTTTAAGAGGTTACCTCCTGTAGGCTGGCAAACCCCAGCAAATATTTGTTGAAGTTGCTTGATTCAATTTTCAGTGAATTTGCCTTTTGGGAGAAGGACTTCATGAAAATATGAATAATGTGTGTCTAGAGTTTTTTTCTCATTAAGAAATAGACTAAAACAAAAATAATATATAAAGTTTCAAGATACGTGGGATCTTAAACTCAGAGGGACAGTAAAAGGATTTTAAGTATTTTATGTCAGTCACTAGTGACTGAACATCATTGCAGCTGTTCAGTGGTCTCTGAAATTTTATAGTCTATCTCCTCTTAATGAATATGTCTCCATTACCAAATAGACTATTATTGCTCTTGTATTTTCAATTATAGAAGGAAGGGTCAGGAATAAAATGACCCTTTGGTCTCAGCTATCTTTAAGAGTCTCTCTGCTGGTTATACCCAGGAACTTTGTTGGGATAATGTTGAAAATATTCACATTATTATTTAGATTTGTGCTTTTTCTAATCAGGATGATTTTTTTAAAAGGTCAGGAAGGGAAGTTTTTATTGAGGTGATAGAAAGTTCGGTTATGTCATATGTTTATTGTACTTTATGTTAAGTTATTGAAGAGCAAAGTTTATAATACCAAGGACAGTAAATGAAATATGTTGTTTAATGCCATTATTTTTATAGCATGTCTTTACAGAGTCAAACTATTTAGAAGTAGGAAGACCTTTATAGATCATATGATCTAACCAATTCTTTTGTCTAAAATAATGACAAGTAGATTTGAACCCAGGTCCTTGAATTCCAAATCTGCTACTACTATCACTGCACTATGTTGCTTTTATGTAATTGACATTAATTTAGCCCTTCTGAATCATCTATATGGATTTTTTATTTACATGTGTAAAGTATTTGTAATATTTAAATTAAGACATTGGGATTAAGAAATTATATTCTGAAAACTGTTGTCACATATTTAATTCAGTGTAGCAATTATTTATTAAATCACTTGCCATGAGAAAGTCACCATGATGGAAGTTGTGGATATAGAGGGGAAAATTATCTCAGAATCTCTTAAGATCAAAGAATTTGTTATCTAATAGAGGATTACAATGTAAGTAGGATAGAAAGTAGATAGATAGAATTAATATGATCTATGAAAATAAAAGATAGACAGTAAATTGCTACAGGATATCAGGAAACATGAACCTAATGTAACTACAGATATCTTACAACAAATGTATTTTGATGCAAAGCTACAGAATATTTACCCTGTTTGCTGGAAATTGTTTTCTTGTTACAATCACAAAATGCTTCTTCATAATAACTTTAAAATGTTTTTCAGAAGGCCTAATACTTTGATTGTACATAGTTATTTGAATGTTATCTCTTTCCACCAGATTGTTGTAAGCTCTTGAGAGCAGGGACTGTTTTTGCCTTAATTTATATCACCATCATTTATCACAGTGCCTGGAATATAGTAGGTATTTAATAAATGCTCGTTGACTTGGTGCTCCTGTCTTTCTGTTTAAAGGTAACCGTTCCCTACTTAACCATTGAATTTCTAAAATATTTTTGAGCAAACATTGTGTCAAATTCCTGCACTTACTCTGAAGTACAACCATAAGGATCAACTGTTCTGCCAAGTCTTTGCCTGGCCAAGTGGTGTGAACTATTCTGAAGGGCAATACTGTCCTTCTTTACAGAAGGATCTGGCCTACACATTATAGTGCCTAGGAATGGTGACACTTTATAAATGGTTTTATTTTTTGCAGAAAATTTTCTCTAGGATTTATTTAACTAAAACTTTTATTTAAATTTATTTAAATAAAACCTTAAGTGTTAAAACTGTGGGCCCTATCGTAGAGTCATAGATCTAGAGATTGTTAGAGCATTCATTTACTTAGTGATCAATTCTAGTTCTTGAGAAAAGAGAAAGCAGGCAATTCCCTTCTCTCAGTAGAGGTGGGGGCTTTAAATGTGGTATTTTTGCACATGCTGTTTAGCTTTGCCTGTTTGCTTTTACTTTTTTTTTTTTAACGTTTTAGTTTTATTGTATTTTTGTGTTTTTTTTTCTTTTTTTGGTTACCAGAAAAATTTCAATGATGAGGAATGGAAATATATTGGGAAATTATTCTGATGTTAAAGATGAAAGTGAACATTAATTGGAAAAATAAAAGATGAATGGCATTACAAAGTGTGATAATACGTTCCATATAATTACAATAAGTCTAGATAGAAACTCTCTCCACATACCTCTAGAAAATCCAACAATTTGTTCAGAGTTATATAGTTAAAGTCCCAGACTGGTTGTCAAGGTAATTAATCCTGAGACAATATAGGGCTGTTTCACAAAAGACATGTCTTAATTCATTGGCTCTAAACATTGGAAAAGCTGCATTTAAAGTTACAAACCACTACAAATTTAAAAATTATTTGCCATAGTATGATAGACTTTCAGGGGGAAGGGATATATTTAGCAATCTCTTCATTGAATCAGATCCAAGAAATAGATTTTTTGTTTCAGGGTGCACATAACTGCAGTAATTATTAGGTCAGAGAGCCTGACATCTTTGCAAGTTGGATAACCATTAATAGATTCCTTGGTATTTTTAGAATTATTTCAAAACTCAATGTAATAGAAAGAAAAGAAACTTTGAAGAAAGACCTGGCCTTCATACTACCTTGAGTTCAAGTAAAAGGCCTTTTGGTTTCTATTTCTTAAGAGAAAATTATTCAAATTATTCTAAGATTTGAATAAAACAGAACACCTTCATATTGAAATTTCGAATTTTAGGAAATCTTATCCTAGAGGCTACAGAAAGGTTTTAGTGTTAGATTTTCTGTGACTGGCAAAAATTTGGGAAAAAAAATTATCTGACCCATAGAGTACTTTAATATTCTTCAAGATATTTTAAAGTCTTTGAAATTAGTGTAATTCTGGGCTCACCTGCCTGAGCCCTTTGAGGACAATTGGCTGCTTTTCCTCTCAGTGTTTTAAGGGTAATCTTTGGGTCTTGGGGTATAGTTTTTTCTATTTCTATATAGCTCACAAAGCCTTCTGGTGTGCTTTCTTCATTGATTTTCAGTTGCTATCAATTAAACAGACAGATTTTACTAACTTTTAGAAAAGAATATTTACTAAGATGTATAGTAAAAAAAAAAAACCTTTGATACAAAACATCCTGCCAAAGCAGGAACATGCTTTCCCCCAAGTATTTATACTTAAGCTCAGAGAATATATGTGGCAAAGAGGTAACTCAGCTGTGGAAGTTCTTTGTGGGGTTCTCATGAAGTTCCCCTAAAGCATAGTGTAGCTTTCTGATGGACTTCCTATAGTCTTGAACCTACCTTTTCTCAATATGTCTTATTTTGCCTTGGCTTTGCAGTCAGCTCTTCCAAGGATGGTGCTAGTATACTTGTGGGAAGTCTAAAATCTTTTTACCTTTTGAAGTTCACATGGTCCTCTTCTGATTAGAAGGGGTGGCAATGAGAAAGGTGACTCTTTCTCTCCCCACTCCTCCCAACCCCAACCCAGTGATTTCCACTCAGGAGGGGCTGGACTGCTCTCTTCTTTAGTCTAACCTTTCACTAGAATGCTCAGATTCTGAACTGACTTGCTATTTTATACAAAGCCCTATAGGGCTTTTTCATGGCTGAATCTCCTTAGCTATGCACACTCTCCCCTGCAACACACACACACATATTTCCTCTGTAGTCATTTGATTCCATCCATTGGTTTTTATTCCTTTCAAATTGATTAGGGGCTTTTTACACTGTTAATGCCTTTGGTTAATTGATTGACTCATAATAAAGGTATTCTCACATGATTAAGCTAGTTACTTTGGTGGAGTGATTAATTCAGTCAATTCCTCTCTTTATACTAGCTTAAGCTGTTGCTGAAGCTGTGAATCGGGTCTGTGTTTTTGAAAGTCATTGTAACTATACCATTAGCTGTAAAATTGTTCATATTCTTTGATCCAGTGAATCCACTGCTGGATTATGTTAGAGAGGAGTTCAAAGGCCTACAAATAATTGTCTAAGCTACACTATTGGTAATGGCAAAAATTGTTCAATAAACTGTTAAACAGCTGGGGAATAGCTGAACCAGTTATATTACATTAATATAACATAATGAAATTATACTGTGAGGAAAAATATATGTATGTGTATGTGTATATGTATGTGTTTATACACATACAAATTTAGAGAAATATAGGGATACTTACATGAAGTGATGCAGAGTGGGGTAAACCAAAGTAGAACAATGACAATTATGTAAAGATAAGAGCCTCAAAACATGGCTAAATACCCAGAAGTCAAGTTCAGAAGGTGTCATAGAAATAATATTAGTTTGTTATTACTTTGTTCTGTTTAATAATCACATTTTTCTTTTAATAATCCATAATTAAGCTTATTGTTACATTTTAAAATAGTGTATGATTTGTGTTATATTCACTTCCTAGTAGCTCTCCCCTTTCTAACTGTAGTCTTCTCTGTTAGAGAAATATGGAATCTATAATTTCTTTGTCCAGTATTTCCCTCTCCCAATATAGTCAGATAGCACTGTCAGTAATAAGGCTTCTAGACTTGGCTGCTATGTAGGTGTTAAGTGACTTTCTCAACTTCACCTGGGTAGAATTAGAATCAGAATTTGAACCCAGGTCTTCCTGAAGCCAAACATAGTATTTACACTTCCTCTTTATAAGGGAAAACAAGGTACAAACAAAAGAGTTAAGTAAAACTGCTGCTAGAGTAAATGGGAGTGACAGAATAAATACCATGCCACACCCATAGTCCCTCCTCAGTGGACTGAAAAAAAAGTAGTCATCAGTCATCTGGAGCCAGTATTGAACATTGCACTTGTATTCCTTTTTGTGTATGTTTTCCCTTCTCACTTTGACTTGCAAATAGTTGGTGTTTTCTGAGTATTGTTATTTACTGATATCTAAGTGTCAATCTAAATATTTAAAATCAGCACTTTTCTTACTGATTATTGTGATATTTTTGTATTAATATTATGGTACTTTTTTGGGGGGAAGTCATTGAACAGATTATTTTAGTAGTAGAAGTTGATTTTCAATATTTATTATATGCAGGTATCTCTAGGAATAGAAAATATAAATTTAAAGGACCTGAAATGTACTGAAATTCTCCCTTACTTCAATATATACCGTCTCCCAGTTTATAATTTTCAATTCAGTTCAACAGACATTTATTAGATATCATCTATGTTCAAGGCTCTATGCTAGGTGATATCTATTTTTTTTTTTAACTCCCACTCTCAGGTAGCACATAATCTGGTACTGGAGGGAGAAGATAGGCACACAGATGATGGTGCTCCAAGGCCACAATGATAAGTGCAAAAGAAAGACCCAGTCAGAGTGCTGTAAGTGGCATACCTGCATGTTCTTTTTCCTAGCTTAAGCCAGAGATGTACGCCACCTACAGAGAAGTTGTGCAGAAATTATAGCAGACTGAGAATATATTTTCCACCATTATCAGTTTTCAGCATAGATTCTATTTCAGATATGTGACTGAGTCAGTGAACCAAAGGTGTTTACCTGCAAGGTGAGCTAGTAGAAATGGGAGAAGCTTTTAAGTTCTAAAATTTCAGCTGTCTCTATCCAGAGCCATCCCTGGAGGAAGGAAAAGTGGGTCTCCTCCCTTTTTTAAAGTTTTCTCTGTCAATCACAAAGCCTCTTTGTCCTGGTAGGGCATTGATGGGGACTGTGCTTTGGCTGTTTATCATGTTCCTGTCATCCTTAAAATGCAGAATAAAAGGGGGAGGGGGAGAATAGCTTTTGGTTCTCAGGCCTTGGAGAATAAGTTGCTTGTAGTTGTGTGGGACCTCTGTATCCCAGCTGCCCTGGAATCCTTTCTGAAGTGATTTGATCACCAACAATGTGGTACATAACCCTTATGATTTTGAGCTCCTAAGGCACTGTTCAGAACAAGGCTGATATTACGAATCAGATGATGGAAAAGCAATCGAGCTTCACGGATTTGATTTCTCCCTTTGATCCTGTCACAAAAGCTCTAAGCTCTTAGGTTGGAAACAGTTGCAGCCTTAACTTCCAGCTATTTTCTGTCATTGTTGGGAAAAACAGCTTGCATTTGGTCATTCTATTTTATTATATTTCTGAGCTGTTTTTGATATGGTTGGTTCTCATTAATATTTATAAAAGAAGTGATATTGTCCTCTTGTTCCAAAGGTCTTAAAACTATCAGCTATTTCTGTCTTCCAAGAAAAAATGACTCATCAACTTGTCAAACTTTGAAGGGAGGTTTGTTGGGGTAGGCAAAGAAGTGTTTTGATAATTTTTCTCTTCACTTTTGTCTGTATTTCTGTTCTCCTTATGGCTGGAGTTTGGGAAAGTCTTGGGAAAGTTCTCTTGTCTTTCTGTGACACATAACAATGCTATATTTGAATTAATGACAAAAACATCAAATTATTAGAAAAAGGATCATAAAGAGGAAATGTTAGAAGAATTGAGCCAAACAAGACTTTCTGAGTTGTGTAGCTATATGCATTAGACTCAGGAGATTAAATTGTATTGGTCTTTACTTGTTCAATGTAGGGATATATAAGGTTTTTTCAGTTACTTATTTTTACATAAAGTTTTTCATTATCTTTTAAAAGAAGGCAGGCCCAAATTTCAGTGAAATTTTTTTGCTGTTCTTTTTAGATACTTGTAAAATCTGAAACAAGAGGCCAAACAAGAAAAGAAAAGCAGGGTTTTGTTGATCAGATGTGATATTTCTTTCTTTTCTCTAGTTCTCTCAGGTACAGCTGCATAAAATCAATGTTTATCAATTGAAAATATTAACATAACAGTGTTGTAAAGAAATCTTGTAGTCAGAGAATTTGACTTTGGCCACTAGCTTAACAATACATTCCAGTGACTCAAAACTCTTAGAGTTGGGGCGCCTAGGTGGCGCAGTGAGTAGAGCGCTGGCCCTGGAGTCAGAAGGACCTGAGTTCCGATCCGGCCTCAGACATTTAACACACACAAACAAAAACCTAGCCATGTGACTTTGGGCAAGTTACTTAACCCCCAATTGCCCTCCAAAAACCCCCCCCAAAAAACTCTTAGAGTCAAGACATTCTTTCTGTCATCTACCCTAAGTTTTCTGTTACTGTAGTGTAAGCTAATTACATCTTTTCTTATCTTCATTGGAAACAGAAAACAGTTGTTCATGCAATTTCTCTTCAGGTGCTTGAAGGTTGCTACTAAGTCCTGATAGCCTTTAAATCATCTTCCTTTAACTTTTCATCATATAGGCTGATAATGTGCTATTCCGGGGTCAAATACAAATTTTCTTTTAAAAATAGGTCCATGAAGACTCAAATTTTAAATCACTGGTCATGGAAGTTTTTAATCTACAAACTCCTAGTTTATAATAGTGTACAGATTTCTAGACTGAGAAGCAAGAACACTGTTAGAAGAATCGTGTTGCTTTAGATGGATAATTTTGATACAGTTTTGATCATTGGGACTAGAAATAAAACTGATGTTGACGGTTATAAAAGAAGAAAGGTCAAGTTATGAAAGATCTTTCATCACCATCAGTGTTAAAGGATATTTATTAAGTACCTAATTGTGTTTTACTATTTAATATTAATTGCTATATAAAAGAAATGGTCCTTTCTGAAGCCTAAAATATGATACTGAAAGTTGATTTTAAAGGACTAACATTAACTCAAGGATTTCAGTGATTTTTATAGCTAATAGAGGAATCCCTTGTTTTATAGAGCAACTTTCTTTCACCGTAATCTTTAAAGTGTATTCTCACTGGCCTTCTTTAGATATATAGTTGGACCTATGCTTTTCCAGTTGAAATTTTTCAAAAGTTGAAAACTAATGGCAAAAAAGATTGCTCTGCTGGATGACAACATTGGTAACAATAATTAAGAGTGTGTTGACTGTGTTTTACTAATACCTTACTCTTCCCATTTGTTGTGCTTGACTCCCTGTCCTTTCAGCCCACATCATCCCACTCTTCTCTACACCTTTGGAATTTCTTCTTTGTCTGGAAATCCCCTGATTCTGCACTTAAGTATCTCCACTTAGTTCTAGGTATCTCATACTGTCTAATGTCAACAGTTTTACTCTTGGCTAACACAAGCCACTATCTAACATAACATTGCACCTTGAAAGTGACTTGAATTTTAGGCTCCAGATACTGAAAAATTAATTAGTTCTTTGAATCTGAAAGTTCTGTAAAACCAAATTTACTTCAAATGAGTTATACTAATCTTTCATAGAATCATATACTTATGAAGTGAGATGAGACTTTAGAAATTGCCAGTTGTAACATCCTCATTTTTAAAATGAGAAAATGGAAATGTAGAGAAGTTAAATGACTTGCCTAAGATCACAGTAAGTTAATAGTAAAGCCAAACCTAAAACCCAAGTTTTTCTCTCAGTTGAGTCAAAATTAATAAGTAAATATTTGATACCTGCAGATATACATCCAGATAGACATGCAAGGGATTCATTGTAAAAATTGAGTATGATTGTGTAGCAGCAAGCACCCCAATATCCCCAGGGTGACTGCCAACACAGGTTCTTAGATCTGCTTTTCAAAAGGAAAGCAACTCAAAATGGGTTAACAAGCTTACTTTAATCAAACAAACATATATTACCTAGTTCAGGGGAAAAAAGGTAAGCACCCCAAACTTCAGAGTATACAGACAGATCAAACAGACAGGCTTCCAAACTGTCCAACCATTATCAATACCAAAATCACAGTTACCAGAGAGGGAAGCATCAACATCTGGGTTTCCAAAGCTGGGGGGCTCTCAATGGCTGCCCAGAGTCTCATCTGGTCAAGTCACACAACACTTCTCAAAGTGAGCCCCAAAGCAAAGCCTCAAATCAGGGATTATATAGTCTTCTTCTGGCTCAGGGAATGTAACCACCCTCTTGACCCACTGCCCAATCACACAGCGTCAAGGTGTGGTCGTTCCTAAAAACCTCCTACCACAGGCTCCATGTGACCACATTCAGCCTATTAGGAGGCAGAGTACACTTTCAAATTAAAGAAGGTTCTCAGAGTCACTTAAGTCAATCAAAGTCTCTTAAGCCAATCAAAGGGCCTAGGGGCAGGAAAGATCTTTAAATCTGCATTTCCATTACAGATTGTTAGGTTGGGAAAAGCTTAATGATGATGAGGATAACTGAGAAAAGTGGTGATTGGGATAGAGCCACTGCTGAAGCATGGTAAAGTAGAAAGATGGCTGGACTTGGCATCTGGAATTTCTGAGTTCTGATCTTGACCCTGACTCTAGCTCTCTGACCATTAACAAGTCATGAACAAGTTATTTTTTCACATTTTGTCACGTATGAACAAGTCATTTAACCTCTTGGTCTCTTCAGCTATAAAATGGGAATGCAAATATCTATAGCATCTTTACCTCACTATATTGTTGTGAGACTCAAATTAAATGATGTCTGTTTCTATAATATTTCTGCCATTCAATGAAATCAGGACAGTCATCTCCTTAAAAAAGGGAATTTCGCTTAATATGAGAAGAGCATAGAGCGAGTTTCACAAATGATATTCCACAACCATAGTGGACTGGAAGGTATATTTATTATATATTGATTGTTTAAGAGTTTTAACTTGGAGAGCAAAACATGGCTTGAATATATTTTCTTCCAATGAAATGTGTCTCTTACATGCATTAAGATCATACTTGATTCCTTGATAAATGCAACCACAGTGATACTTTTGTTTAAAGATTCTCTGATTAAGTGAGATGTTTAAAAAAAAAAAAAACGTGTTTTCTACTAGCATGGACAATTTTTGTGCAGAGTCCAAGTGGAAGAAGATGGTGAGGTTTTCTCAATGTTCCTGTTTATGTATTAATGAATAAACCTCAGTTTTTGTTATACATATTTAACTTTTCAGAAATTACCATCTGCATGGGAGAGATTAAAATTTAAAAACTTATATTATAATTTGAAAGAATTTACAGTCTTAATATTGGGAATCTGGAGTTCCTTTAAAATAAAAAAATGTGCCTTGTAAAGATTAGCACATATAGGTCTTTTTATAAATTGATACATAATTATAGTTATTTAATATATTGATTTTGGGAGAATTTGCTTATGCAAAATATAAATAGGTCTTTATATTACCATATAAATATATATGAAGTTAATCAGAATGACAGGTTGGATGGTTCTGTCCATATAGCAGATATTTTAATGGTGACCATAATAATTCAAATTCACGAGGTACAATTATTTCTCATAGCATAAAGTGAAAACATAGGATAATGTAAATGCCTACTGGAAAGCCTTTTAAAATAATAGTTTTTTCGCCCTTCCAAGTCTGCCCCCCTCCCCCAGTCAGATCTGGGCTCCCTCTGCAGCTGCCGTCTCTGCCTTCCGCGCCCCCGGCCCAGCCATGGTGACCCCCGGGCCCTTCACACCGGCCACTTCTCAGGAACCTGACCGTTTCTACTATGACTATGACTCTGTTCGTATTGTGGGACTTACTCTGGCTACTATCATGTTTGTTCTGGGCATCCTCATTATACTCAGCAAGAAAGTGAAGTGTAGGAAGTCAGACTCCAGCCCCAGGGGGAGCCGTGTAACATGAGGAGGCCCACCCCGCTCTGCTGCTGCCCCCATCTCAGACCTTAGGGGTTAGGGATGGAGATTGCTGGGGCCCCCTGCTCCCAGCCCCCCCCAACAGTGAATGTTCCCCTTCTATATGAGCTGCCTGTGCCCCAAACTGGACTCCTCACCCCACAGGGAGTACCTAGGGCCCAGAGCATTGAGCCCCTTTGGGGGCAGGGCTGGCGCCCCTCCCTGAGACTTCTGCAATAAAATCCACCCCTACTCCTCTTCATGGACCTAGACATCCAGTACCCTGGTCCCCTCCTAGGACCCAGACATCCACTCCTTGCCTTGCCTCCTTCCTAGAACCCAGGCAACCCAGACTCAACTCCTCCCCTAGATCCCAGGTATCCAGACCACCCCCCAACCCCTGCTGCCCTCCTGGGACTCAGGCTTCTGAGCCCTGACCCCCTGTTTGTTACCTTCTGAGCTCAATAAATGTGGATTCAGGGTTAAAAAAAAAATAATAATAGTTTTTTCTCTATGAATATTAAGAGATTGTACCTTTTTGATAGACTTGTGGTATTTAACATCTTATTGTTATGTTATTGTTATTATGTTATGTTATTGAAAAAGTAATTGTCCAAATTGTTAGTCATTTTAATGATTATTTTTTCTTTTCCACTATGATATGTTTAAAAATTTTACTTTAGACTGAAATGCTAGAATACAAATACAGAATAGAGAAAAGGAAAAAAAGAACCATATCATAAATTTAAATATTGGAACTTAAATACAAAGTTAGAAGGAAAGAAAAAAGTATGTCATGTGCATAGCAGAACCCGAGAGACTTCTAAATATGTAACCATAAATTTTCATTTCAAGAAAGCCTGTATGATAAACGATACTCATTGCACTGAGAATTATCTATCTTTTCTGTTTCCCTGTGTTTTCTTTTGCTCTCTGCTGTGCACTTTTAAACGTTGTTCTTTTTCCCCTCCCCCAATACTCCCTGCTACAATAAAGTTTAGATATGTTTCTTTATAGCTATAAATATATACATATATAGATATACATAGACATATACTTTCCCAAACATATTCTACTCTTGATCTTTGTTTTTATGTTTGTGCATATGTCTTGTTTCCTATCCCACCTGCCTCCTCTATCCACTGCCTTTCCCTCCTGTTACTTGCCTGCCTTCCTCTAAGGATCCTTCCCCAATTCTCCCACTCCTATAAATCTAAACACCCTTCCATATCCACCTTTTATCTATTCCCTCCCCCTTTGCTGTAAGAAAACTTCCCTTGTCCTCTCTCCACTCCCTATACCCCTACCATTTTATTTTGAATTTGAAAACTTTTATATTCTTCTAAGTGTGTGTGTGTGTGTGTGTGTGTGTGTGTGTGTGTGTGTGTGTGTGTGTGTGTGTGTGTCCCTCTTAAACCCATTCCTGATGAAAGTAGGTTACCAGAATTACCAAAGAACAACTTTGCTAGGTATGATATTTTCAGCTGGAGCCACAATTGTTTTGCTCATTGATATATTATGTTCCAAGACCTGTGCTTCTTTAATGTCTCAGTTACTGGGTCTTTTGTGAGTCTAATTGTGGCAGCACCATATTTAAATTGTTTTAATCTTGATGCTTTTAATATTTTGGCCTTGAGCTGGGGGTTTTGGAATTTGACTATGCTATTCCTATGAGTTTTCCTCATAGGATCTCTTTTAAGTGGTGATTGATAGATTTTTTAATATTTCTACTTTCTCCCTTTGTTCTAATACTTCAGGACTTTTCTTTAATTATTTCTTGTAGTATTGTATCAATATTATTTTTTTATCATAATTTTCAGCTAGTCTGATCATTTTAATATTTTCTCTTCTTGATCTATTTTCTAGATCTGTTGTTTTTCTTATAAGATACTTCACTTTTTCTTCTATTTTTAAATTATTCATATTTTGTTTAATTATTTCTCAATCTCTTATAATTTCACTGGCTTCGCTTTGCCCAGTTCTTTTCAAGGTGTCATTTTCTTCCTTAAGATTCTGGATTTCCTTTTCTAATTGGTTAACTTTACTTTCATAACCCTTCCTGTTTTTCTTGGATTATTATTTTTTTTTATTTTTTTTAGTTTTTCTTCCATCTCTGTCATTTGATTTTTAATGTCTTTTCTAGGATCTTCTATACATTCTTTTTGGACAAGTGACTTTTTGACATTACTCTTTGGGGGTTTCTTCACTTCAGTATCCTCCTCTGAAGATGAATCCTGGTCATCTCTATTCCCATAGTAGCTTTCTTTGGTTGGATTCTTTCTCCTTTGCCTATTCATTTTTTTGTGGTTGGTAATAGCTTAATTTTTATAATCACCTCTAGCCCTGGGGTATGGGAAATGGTGCCTCTTGCCCCAGATCTTCAGTTCTCTCCTCTAGCCTGAGACCAAAGCCAAACCTCCAACCTCCTATAAGTGCCCACAGCCAGGGGCTTTCTGCCCCACCACCACTTCTGCACTCATCCAATGTGTGCTGGTTCCTTCTTGCCTCTGCTGCTTTTCACAGCACAGTTGGGTCTGACTTCCTCAAGAAGTCAGAACTCCACTCACTATCCCTGTGGATAAAAGTTCCTGTGACTAGGGCTGAGGCAACCTCTCAAACCAAGTAACCCTAGGGCTTGCTACTGGTTGTTAAAACAGAATCTAGCCTGGAGGTGTTTACTCTTCCTGGACCAAATCTTGTCTAGAGTTTTTTCTTCAGATCTTCTCAAATTGTCCCAGGAAGATCTAGATTGTGCCCCTGTTCTTATTTATCTCCACCCACACTTTATTCTCCCTAAAGTGCTATTTTAACTCTTTTGTGGGGGAAAATCTTGGAAGCTTTGAATTTTCTGACCTACTCTGCCATCTTCCCAGAATCCTCTCCACTATGATATTTATATAGAATTCAACTAGATACATTTCCAAATGCTTTGTAGAAAGCTAGATTTAATTGTTTCTGGCTTATTAAATGAATGACTATGTTAATGAAATATATTTGAAGTTGGAAACTTTGACATTTAAATGTTACAGCTTTAGTCATAAAAAAAAAATGGCTAGCTAGCAATTCAGGTGGTTCAGAGAACCACAGTATCTACTAGTTCCTTATTCTTGTTTCTTTAATTTGAATACTACTTTTATATTATTTTTAATCCCCTAAAGCTTAGTTTTGAATAATATCCTATTGTTCTATACATAGGATCATAGATTGAGAAGTACTAGTGAACTTGGTAGTTCTGCAGCTTCTGCCTTAGATATAGCTTAATCCTGCAGCTTCTGCCCTAGATGTAGTTTCATCCTATCTCTTACTAGCATTCCTTCCATATTCTTAATTTTTTTATCTTCAAATATCTTCTACATATTGAAGACTTCCAGATCATGCTTTTGACCTCTCATCCTTTTTCTGTTTCTATATCTCAGGCTCTATTACCTAATCTGACTTCTCATTGCCATTTTTTTTAAAAACACTTATCGATAACTCTTCTTTGTTTTCACTGAGATTAGCGTATTTAATTTGAATTTTATTTTCATTTACATGTCAGGAATTAAGTTTAACAGTTTGAGTATTTTTTGACATAATAGTTTTCCTATATTCCTGGAGGATTTAGACTGCAAAATTCCTCCTTTTTCTACAAATGAACTTCTCTCACATGTGGACCTCTTTACCTTCACCGTAAATTATTATGTTTCCTCTTCAGTAAGGGAGATAATGTAGTGGCCACTTTGACATCAGATATTTTTATATTGAGAAGAAACCAAGGTAAAGGAGATCTGGGTGATAGCCTCATTTTTGCCATTGTCTCACAATGTGGCCTTAAGCAAGTGATTTATTCTCAATATTCCAGTTATAAGGGGAGAATCAGACTGCAGCTAAACTAACCAGTTTCATAGCCAATATATATATATATATATATATATAACCTTTTGAGAAAACAGAAAATTCAGTTAAGCATGGTTTGAAGTTACCTAAGAGAAGGATATAAAAAGTTAGGATAGTAGGCAGAAGTAGACAAAGTTGGGAGATAAATGAAGGTATATGTAATAAAATCAGTAAAACTCATCAGCTAAGTATATTTTTTAATATTCGGAGAGGAAAAAAAGGTAAAATATTAATGGAAAATTGTTAACAGCAAGTTACATAAGCACTTAATTTTTCTCCTTGCAGGCAACAAATTTCCTGGGGGAAGTCCTTTGCCATTGTCCTATGTGACAAGAAAATCTAGTTACATAAAACCCTTTGTAGGCCTAGAATATTGAATCCACATGTCTGATCCCAAGGATACTTGAGGATGACTATCATGTTTACTTAAGTCTTCTCCAGGTTAAATAGCCCTACTTCTTTTAGTCAGATCTTGTTTGGGATGAACTTGAAATCCTTCATTATTCTTGTTGCCCTCCACTGAATGGTTTTCATTTTATCAATGTTCATCTAAAAATGTGATAACAAGAACCAAGTACAATACTCCTGTTGTGTTCTAAACCAAGGCATAGTACAGTCAACACTATTATCCTCTTATTCCTTGAAGCTGTGCTTGTCTAAATGAAGTCTGAGATTACACTAACATTATTGGCTGCTAAACCCAACAGTTTGCTTATATTGAGTTCACTAATACCTCCCAATATTAAATTTGATAAGCAATGATAAAGCACAATGCCTTGTTAAAGTCATTGTGTTGGACACTATTCCACCCTTCCCTCCCCCAACTGATTCTCCATCACCCCTCGTCCCCTGCCCCCTTCTAATCACCTGATCCTGATGTCCTCAGCCCCTCCTAATCATCACCTGATCTAGATATGTCTCCATCCCCTGGCCTTTCCTAATCACCCCATCCTAGGCTTCCTGTCTCTCAGCTTAGGGTGAACTTCACACCACTGGGAAATTCAAATGTACACTGACCAATCACTGATTGTAGTTTCAGCTTACATAACATGGATATTGAATCTCTTTAAAAACCAGCACACAGTCTATGCCAACTCACTGTCTGATTTGGGTGACCATGTAGCCAGACAGTCCCGCGGTAATAAATCCACTTCAAATTTAATCTTGAGGATCTTCTGTCTTGGTCCTTTGTGCACTTCAATTGATAAAAATATTAAAAAGCACAGGACTAAGCACCAGTTTCTAGAGCAGTCCATTAGAAACCTCTTTCCTAGTTTACATTGAACTATCAATGACTTCTTTGAATTTGACCATCTACTTATACTATCATATAGCACACATCTTTCCTATAAGAATAACATAAGAAACTTTATCGAGCTCTTTGCTAAAATCTAGATGAATTACATTTTCAGAATTGCCCAGATTTAGTAATTTAAAAACTATCAAAAAAAAAAAGGTCCTTTTTCTTGGAAAAAGAAACAAAGAATTTAGCTGATGTACCTTCTTTTTATCATCATCCATCATTCTCCTATCCACACTAAGTAGCAGTCCTTTTTTGATCCTCTTATTTTTCCCCAATATAACTTAAAACAAACCAAAACTTCTTGTTGTCCTTAACTTTTCCAACTAGCTCCGGCTTGGTTAGGACTTTAGTAGTCCTAACACCATTCTTACATAGCCATACCATGATTTTGTGTTTATCCTGTTTGCCTGGCACAAAAATAGGCACTTAATAGATGCTTACTTGCCCATGAGTGCATCTTCTTTTTATGTCATTTGAAAATCTAAGTTTGGTAAATTCACTGTCAAACCATATTGGAATCTGTATACAGCTCTTTTTCCTCCTTTTCAAAATTGATTCTCTTTTTGTTCCCTTAGAACTTTGACCTCAGAAGAAATGTATTTCATGGGTTCTCTGAACCCTTTGAAATCTGCTCTCTTTATTTTTTTTTATTTTTTTTTTTAAAGCAATTGGGGTTAAGTAACTTGCTCAAGGTTACATGGCTAGTCATTTGATTTATGTGTGGGTGCTCATTTTCTGAGGCCGGATCTGATCTCGGGTCGTCCAAACTCTGAGGCCGGCGCTCTATTCACTGCGCCACCTAGCCGTCCCTAAATATTTTCTGATCTTTTTTTTTTTTTTTGAGGGCAATTGGGATTAAGTAACTTGCCCAAGGTCACACGGATAGGTTTTTGTTTGTGTGTGCATTAAGTGTCTGAGGTTGGATCTGAACTCAGGTCCTTCTGACTCCAGGGCCAATGCTCTACTCACTGCGCCACCTAGCCGCCCCGAAATCTGCTCTCTTTAAATCTGTGGTGCACAGGGGTGGCTAGGTGGTGAAGTGAATAGAGCACTGGCCCTGGAGTCAGGAGTACCTGAGTTCAAATCCGGCCTCAGACACTTCACACAAAAACCAGAAATTTTAAGTGACCTCGGGCAAGTCACTTAACCCCAATTGCCCTCCAAAAAGGAAAAAAAAAATCTGTAGTGCAAGAGAAAATATGCTCGATTTTACTTACTTTCTCTGTCATTAATTAAGCAACTGGTCACTTTTTCCATGGTTCCTATTTTTTTACTTCAGAAATCAGTTCTTCCTTGTGAGAATCAAATTCAAAATATAATTTCCCCTTCTTGGTCTATCTGCATCTTAAGGAATGAACTTATTTTTTTTTCACTTTAATTTTATTTTATTTTATTTTTTTTTAAACAAATACTTTATTAACTTCTGTTTTACATCATTCATTTCCGCCAGATTTTGAGTTACAATCATTTTCCCCCCATTGTTCCCCTACCCAACCTCCCAGAATAGCAGTCCCACAAGATATCGCTTCCTCCAATCTGCTCTCTCCCATACCTTCTCCCATACCCCCATC
The DNA here is from genome assembly GCA_011680675.1 of Gymnobelideus leadbeateri. Taxonomy (NCBI): domain Eukaryota; kingdom Metazoa; phylum Chordata; class Mammalia; order Diprotodontia; family Petauridae; genus Gymnobelideus; species Gymnobelideus leadbeateri. The sequence continues at coordinate 276,225 of WOXC01012459.1, read as the reverse complement.
GACTTTTCCATTAGAGGAAGATGAATCTTTGTGTCCCAATGCCTGCACATCTTATCTCCCAATTATAGGCAAAGGAGTATTAATAATAGTATTTATATATATTTGAAACATTTAATGTTACGACCTCGAATTTCAGATCCATTTCCTTCCTCCCTTGTCACCCATTCCTTCTTGGGAGATAAGTAATTCAGTATATGTTGTGCATGTCTAGCTATGCAAAACATTATCATGGTAGATATATTGTACAAGGCTGCTTATAATTCCCTCCCACTCATCCCACCCCCCACCTGGTCCATTCCCTACATGATCCTGTCCCTCTTCTATAGTGGGTACTTCCAACCTCCCCTCACCCCAAGGATGCCCTCCCATCCATCATCTCTCCTCTCATCCCCCTTCCCCCTATCCTGCTGCAGGTTGAGATATCCCATTTAGTATGTATGTCATTTTCTCCCTGAACCAAATTCAATGTGAATGTGGTTTTGCCTTTTTAGCTTTCCTTATTCTCCCCCTCCTTTGCAACCACTTCCCCTACATGAGATAGTTTACCCTACCATGTCTCTCCCCATCTCCTCTTGCCACTTTCCTCTCTCACCTCATAATTTCATCCCTTGAGTACTCTCCCTTCCCAACAAATTCAACCTATGCCCTCTATCCATATATAACTGTAGCCATATACACACACATTCATATATGTATTCATATGACCACACCCCCTTCTTCCATTATTTTCATAGTGAGAAAGATATCATCAGTCACAGTTATTGCTTTTCCATATAGGAATGTAAACAGTTCAACTTTGATAGTTCCTTTTGATTTCTTTTCCCTGATTACCTTCTCAGGCATCTCTTCCTTCTTGTGTCTGGGTGTCAAATTTTCTATTCAACTCTGGTTTTTTCCTCAAGAATGTTTGAAAGTCCTCTATTCCACTGAATGACCATATTTTCCCCTGAAACAAAATACTCAGTTTTGCTGGGTAGGTGACCCTTGGGTTCATTCCCAGATCTTTTGCCCTCTGGAATATCGTATTCCATGCCCTTCAATCCCTCAGTGTAGAAGCTGCCAGGTCCTGGGCTATTCAGATTGTGTTTCCACAATATTGAAATTGTTTCTTCCTGGCTGCTTGTAGTATTTTCTCCTTGATCTGGGGATTCTGGAACCTGGCTATCATATTCCTGGGAGTTTTCTTTTTGGGGTCTTTTTCAGGAGGTGATCTGTGGATTCTTTCAACCTCTATTTTGCCCTCTGGATCTAAAACATCAGGGCAGTTTTCCTTGAGAATTTCTTGAAGGGTGATTTCTAGGTTCTTTCTTTGATCATGGCTTTCAGGTAGTCCAATAATTTTAAACTTGTCTCTCCTGGATCTGTTTTCCAGGTCAGTGGTTTTTCCCATGAGATATTTCACATTGTCTTCTAATCTTTCATTTGTTTACATCTGCTTAACAGCATCTTGATTTCTCATAAAGTCATTAGCTTCCATTTGCTCCAGTCTAACTCTGAAGGAATGAATCTCCTCAGTGAACTTTTGAGATTCTTTTTCCATCTGGCAAATTCGACTTTTTAAGGCATTCTTCTCCTCATTGCCCTTTTGGGCCTCCTTTGCCATTTGAGTTAGTCTATTTTTTAAGGTGTTGTTTTCCTCAGTCAGGCTGGTGACCCTCATTTCATACTTTTCCTGCATCCTTCTCATTTCTCTTTCCAATTTTTCCTCCACTTCTCTTATTTGATTTTTACAGTCCTTCTTAAGGTCCTCTATGGCCTGCAACCCGCTCATGTTTTCCCCTGGGGCTTTTGGAGCAGGACTTCTGACCTCACAGTCCTTTTCCCGCTCTATGCCCCAAAATAGGAGTCTAGGGTTGCATTTTTCTGTTTCCTTTGCCTTGGCATGTTGCCACTTAATTACTTGACTTTTGGGCTTGTTGCCACACTATGGCTTTAAGGCCAGATAGAGGAATTTTCGTCCCGAACGTGTGGGGGGCAACTTCCGTTTCTGGAAAGCTGTAAACCCACCCTCGACTTCCACCCTAGATCCCAGTCCAGATCCAGGGAGGTTAAAGCAAGAGCGATTACCCCCCAAGACTGATCGCTGGATCTCCCTACAGTTTGCAGGCCAGCAGCTGGAGCTGCCTCTGAAAACTACAAAATGGCATGTCTCCTCAGTGGCTTCTAGCCCCCAGGGGAGGAAGCCGACGCATTCCCCAAATACTGGTCCCAAAGTCCATAGGACACTAACCTCTTACTTTGTCCTAGGCATGTCTATGTTGATAATTCTGGAGTCGCCACAGCTGCTGGTGTTCTGAGGTCTCTCTAGCCGGCTGCTTACCCTGCCGCCCTGGGGCTAAAACCTCGGCTCACAGGAACCTGGGCTCCGCTAGGCTCGACTCCCCGCACTCTGTGCGCTGCCGGCTTCCAGACCACTGTGCTGGTCCTTCCTGCAGGGCTGCTGGCCTGTCCTCAGTGGGAGGTTAGCTTCTCTGTGTCGTTCTGTGGGTGCTGGGGCTCCAGAAGTTGTTCAGAGTCCCCTTTTACATAGTTTGGGGGGAATCTGGGGGCAGAGTGGCTTGGATGAGCTGTTTCTACTCCGCCATCTTGGCTACACCCCCTTATTTTTTAAAGTAAACCAAAAATTATAAGTAGACCTGCTTTTTCCAGAGTTCTCTACTAGATATCTGGATAATTGACATTCTCTATCACTACTATATAATGTGTTTGCTACATCTTTTTAAATCTGTTTAACTACCTTTTATTGCTATTTTCATTGTAATCACTACAGATATTGTTGTGATTCTTTATTGTGAATCATTTAGTCTTTCCATACTACTTTGAATTCCTTATATTTATTCTGTATTAAGTGTAATAACATTATTTTGTATCCATATGCTATAATTTGTTGGATTCTTTCATTGGTCATTGATTAGTTTAGTGGTACTATATGAAATACTGCTCTGAATATGTTAGATATTTGACAATTGCAATAGCCTGTTTTCCCTGCCTCAGACCTCTCTCCACTTTAGTTCATCTTAAACTTTGTTGTTAAATTTTATCTTCCTAAAGTACAAATCAGATCATGTTATATACCCATCTTACCCACCATTCCATAAACTCAGTGACTCCTCAGTATCTCCAAAATCAAATATAAAATCCACAGTTTGCCTTTGAAAGACATTTAAAACTTCATCTCATCCCACTTTTTCAATTTTCTTACACTTTACTCCCTTCAACATATTCTCTGTCCCAGTGACACTGGCCTCCTTGCTATTCATTGCACAGGATGCACATTCCGTCTGCAAGCTCTGGATATTTTCACTGGCTGTTACCCAAACCTAGAATTCTCTCCCTTCTCATCTCTGCCTCTCAGCTTCTTTCAGGTCCCAGCTAAATCCTACCTTTTAAAAGAAGCCTTTCTTAATCCTTCTTAATTTTAGTGCCTTCCCCCTAATTTATCCTCTATATATCTTACTTGTACATAATTATTTGCATGTTGTCTCCTCTATTACACTTCAAGTTCCATGAGAAAGGAGACTTAAAAAAATTTGATTTTTTTTTTTTGTGTATCACCAGCTTTTAGCACATTGCATGGCACATAGTAGGAACTTAGCAAATGTTTGTTAACTTGACATCATCAGTCTCTGTCCCCTAAGAACTCTGTTACCATTTAGGAAATTGCTAAGTCAAAGGGTACAAACCAATATAATGATCTTTCTTACATAATTCCAAATTGTTTTTCATGACATGTGTATTAATTCTCAATTCTACCAGGAGTGTGTTAGTATGCCTCCATATCATTTCTCACATCTGTCCATTTCTTTTCACTCACATGGCTACCATTGTGGCCAGGTGTATTTCCAAGGCAATGTTCATAGCACCAATGGTGACTATGAATATGCCAGCATAGTTCTGAATTGCAAAACATAACAGACTTTCTGAATAGAAGGCAGAAGCAAAACATTTATTCAGACACGAGAAAGCCAAATCCCAATACCAGAAACTGAATCCATCATAGCAACAAAGAAGTTAATATACTTTATCATACACCTTATCACTGCAGGGAACAACACGATACCAAAACTTTCCCCCTGCTTTGGCCTTCACACAAACACTCACAATCTTAGCTGTCTCCTTGCCTACATCCTCTCTCTCTTCCTCCACTCTAACTACTTTCACATGTTTCCTGCTCCATCCATTTAGCAAGCTCCTCCCACCACATGTTCCACATCATTACATTCAGCCTAGTAAGGGGCAGGGAAGATCTTCAAATTTCCATTACTATTACACCAGGACTTCATCATTTTTCTCCTGGACTATTTACAACAGCTTCTTAATTGGACTATTGGATTCCAGTCTCTCCTCTTTTCCATATTTTCTTCTCATAGTCTACCAATGCTTGGTCGTAGCATCAAGCACCCCAATATCCCCAGGGTGGCTGCCAACACAGGTTCTTAGATCTGCTTTTGTAAAGGAAAGCAACCCCAAATGGGCTAACAAGCTCACTTTAATCAAGCAAACATATATTACCTAGTTCAGGGGGAAAAGTTCAGCACCCCAAACTTCAGAGTAAACAGACAGATCAAACAGACAGGCTTCCAAACTGTCCAACCATTATCAATACAAAAATCACAGTTACCAGAGAGGGAAGCATCAACATCTGGGTTTTCAAAGCCGGGGGCTCTCAACAACGGCTTCCCAGAGTCTAATCTGGTCAAATCACACAACACTTCTCAAAGTGAGCCCCAAAGCAAAGCTTCGCATCAGGGTTTATATAGCCTTCTCTTGGCTCAGAGAATGTAACAACCTTCTTGACCCACTGCCCAATCACAAAGTAGCAAGGTGTTGGCAGTCCTGAAAAACAGGCCTCCCAGCACAGGCTCCAGGTGCACTTAACCTAGGGGCAGGGAAGATCTTTAAATTTGCATTTCCATTACTTTGGTAGATCTGATTGGATTGCTTCTCTTCCCTGAATCCACTCAACAGTGACCATCTATTTCTTGGCAATTTGATTGGTGTGAAGTGAAACCTCAGGGTTTTAAAAATTAAAATTTCTCTTATTATCTTAAGCATTTTTCACATGGCTGTTAATAATTTGTATTTCTTTTAAAAATTATTCTTATCCTTTGACCACTAATTTATTGTGGTATAGACCTAGTCTGTGTTTTTTGCTTGTCTCGAGTTTATTCATATGTATATACATGAAAGCTTAGGTTTTGGATGACTTAGGTATTTTTAGGCTTGACTTAATTTGACCCAACAGGATTAGTACATTCAGTTGAAGTATAGCAGGTGGGATGAAGCCTATGCTTGAATAGACTCTTGAAAGTCTATTTGTGGTTTTATTTTATATATAACAATTTTTAAATGGTATATCTGTCATTATTTATGACCACTGTGTAAGTTTAGAATCTTTTTGTAAAGATGGATTGGCTTTGGTTGCCAACAGTGTAAGAATATTCTTGCTCTCGTACTTCAATAGAAGTGATTATTTGACTGTAATTGTCAGTCATCTGAAATTTGATTTTTGTGACCTGTATACCATTTACACAGCTTACTTTATGGTTCCTTCTTTAAAATCTTAAATAATCCAAATCTCTTTTTTAAAATAGTTTGACCTAGTAGGCAAAGCCCATGAAATGTGGTTTTTTTATGTCTTTTTTTTTGTGCCAGTTATCAAAAACTTGATATCTTATTTTGTGTCTGCGTAATCATAAAAGACTGAGTTTGAACTCTTTCATTAGCAACACCTTGAAAATACTGCTTTAATTGAAAGGGAAGAAGTAGGTTAGTTAGGCATATAACTAGGAAACGAAGTTGTTCATTCTTTTTGGTGGGGAAACAGAACTGTTTAATTTTCTACGTTCAAGCTATTTTTAAATGATTAAAAATTTAAGAACTGAAAAAAAAAAACCAAAAAGTTTTGCATTATGAGTAACCTGCTGTAGGAATAGGTAGCAGTCAGAAGATGCAGATTAAGCATTCTCTGAGTAGAGGGAGTTGAGATACACTTCTGAGAGTTTTGATAGACTTAAGCAGACATCTGATGTAGTGATCCTGATCTGAAAATTATAAATTTGTGGGGCATAATGCAGAAACCGTTTTTGTTGTTGTTCCTTTAAATTAGGAGAGCAAAAGATCTAGAAATGCCAGCTCTCATGCCCCTGACCTCAAAATAGTTAGAACTGGTAGACTAACCAGTCCCTATCAAACAACATTTATTAAATGCTTACTATATCCTAGTCTCTAGGAATATGGAAGAATCTTGGATCTGGTTCCTGCCTTGGAGGAGCTCATTTACTGAATACCTTCTACATGCATATCCAGTAATTGGTTACATGAGATAATATGAAAATGGTTTAATTTTGCTGATAAAACACCAATCAGTAAGTATTTATCAAGTGCTTACTTTGTGTGTAATGTTGTACTAGGCATAGCAGTAGATTTAAGGAGATGTAAGACTATATGTCTGTCCACAAAAGAATTTACAGTCTTGTTGGAGAGACAAAATTTATATGAAACATTTAACGAACAAAGATAGGTTGTGATGACATACAAACAGTTTGATTATATCAAATATATCAAAAGAGATTAGAGAAGGGAAAGAATGAATATGAACTGAAGTCAAAATAAAGAAAGCAAGTTTTGAGCTGGTTCTTTTTTTTGGGGGGAAGGCAAGGCAATTAGGGTTAAGTGACTTGCCCAAGGTAACACAGCCAGTAAATGTGTGAAGTGTCTGATGCTGGATTTGAACTCGGGTCCTCCTGACTCCAGGGCTAGTGCTTTATTCACTAAACCAACCAACTGCCCCTTGAGCTGGTTGGACAAATTGGATATGCAGAAGTGAGAAGACATTATCAATGGGAAGATTTCAGCCAAGTCACAGAACTACTTTAGAATAAGACAGAAAATAGGTTTTGTACATATTCTCTATAGCCTGTAACATATAATGAGTTAATAATAACTAAATTCTTAAGAAATTTTCTTTACTTTGAGTCTATATTGTTTTTATATAACACAAGCCAATTATTCTTAGCTCTTCCCTCTGGCGCCAAATAGAACAATCTAATTTGTCTTCCACAGGGTATCCTTTTCCCCAACCTTTAAGTCTTCTCTAGGCTAAATGGCCCTACTTTATTCAACCAGTACTGACATTGCATGGCATAAGGGCTCCTTCATCATCTTGGTTACCTTCCTCTGTACTTCTAACATCACAGTATTCTTCTTAACAGATAACATCCAAAATTAACACAATATTTCAGATGTTATCCGACCAGGACAGAGTATAGTAGAACTAATTATATCTAAGTCCTCAAATATGTCCCATTTTTTTAATGCTACTGAAAATCACATGAGCTATATTGACTACCATATCACTCTTGATAATTTTGATCTTATAGTCCTCCAAAAGATAAATTCCAGTCTAGCTACATATCTCCTATTTTGTACTTGTGAAGTTAATCTTTCAAACCCAAGTGTAAGGTTTCACAGTTACCCTTATTAAATTTTATAATATTCTACCCAACTCATGAATCTGTTTTTGTTGGGGGTTTTCCATTCTTTGTATCCCCACTGCCTCATGCCTAGTATACAGTTAAAAAGGTGCCTGCTGATTGATTAATCAAGATTCAAGCTTGTTGAGTTTATTTTGACCTTGTCATTTTAATCCAGTGCATTAACTATTCCTTCTAGCTTTGTGTCATCTGCAAATTTGATAAATATGCTCTTATCTAAGTTAGTGAAATATCAAACAACATAAGACCAAGTACAGATCCCTGGGGCATTCTGCTCACTGGTAACCTCTCTCTAAATTAACTTTGAGCTATTAATGACTATTCCTTGGGTCTGACCATCCAAACAATTCTGAATTTCCTCAGGTGTACTGTCATCTACCCCATAGATTCTTTGTCTTTATAGTAGAATAGTTTTATGTGTTTCTCTCAAGTACTTTAATAAATCTAGATAAACTCTACAACATTGCTCATACCTGTCAGTTTAGTAATAATAGCAAAAAAAAAAAAAGAAGAAAAACAATTATTCAATTCAGCAGGTATCAAACTCTTATTATGTGTAAGGTACTGGGGACACAAAGGCAGAAATAAAACAGTCCTGCTCTCAAGGAATTTACATTCTATTGAAGTGGTATAATTTTTAAAAAGAGAAGATTATATGAAATATACAAAGTAATTTCAGTGGGGAAGGGCAGTAACAACTAGGGGAGTCAGAAAAAGATTGATATAGAAAGTAGCACTTGGGCTGAGCCTTAGAGAGATTATAAAAGACAGAGATGAAGAAGGAGAGTTATTTCTTATTCTTTGGGTTAGTAGTTATCATTATTGGTAACAATGAAAATAATTTAGTCAGAGTTCTCAAAATAATACTTTTGCTATGAAGTTGGACAATAGTCATTGGTCCCTCCTGTGACCTGCTCTTTATAAAGCCATAGTGGCTCTTTGTGATCACTACCTCAATTTCTATATTTTCTTTTTAATGATATATTCCAGAATTTTATCGGTAATTAAATTCAAGATTACTGGCCTGTATATTGGAGATGGTATTTTTATTTCCTTTTTGAAAATTGAGTCCATATTTGTTCCTCTCCTATTCTGTAGCACCTCACCTATTCTCTCATGATCTTTGAAAGATCACTGTCAGTGATTCAGGAATCAAACCAGTCACTTTTGAGGATGAATTCCTTCAGGTCTAGTGCCTTGAACTCATTGCAGTTAGCTTTGCCATTCCCTTACCATCTTACTACTTAGTTTACATTTCAGCTTCTTAGTAGCCATTTTTCCCTGATCCTTTCCAGTACAGAGACTCTTTTCCTAGAGGCAAAATGAAAATGAAGCACCATGTCCTCCTGTGTCTTGTCAGTTATGGTCATATAAACTACCTAGCCTGCCAGTCCTCTAAGCTAATTAGTCAGTCAAGCCTTTACTCTGTGCTCACTTTCTCACAGGGGAGAGTAACTTGCAAAAAAGTGTACATACAAGATATATAAATACATATTTATATACATATATTTTTTCTTCTCCTACTGCTGTTTTTAAAAAGAAAAACACTTTTTGTGATTTGCACCATTTTTTCTCAGACTTAGCTCATTTTGAGCGCTAGTATCCCTGAAATTATTCTTAGGAAATCATGCCATTCTTTTGCATTCCTTTTCTGTTATCTGTCTTTGCTCCCATCCTTTGTAAAAATCTTGAGTTCTTTGGTGAGTGATCTGTACATCCATGAGTCTCTTTAGAAAATAGACTTCTTCCTTGTCTTCAGAATTTTTTTCTCAAGAGGTTCAGATCTTTCTTGGATTGACTTCTTGGCTATAATTTAAGTCCATGAGGTTCAATCTATCTTTTTTTCTGAACCATTGAATCTAAGAGTTCAAAACTCAGAGATTAATTACCCAGCTCATATCTGAACAAAATACTTTGGAAATCTGTTTTCTGAAGATGCTGTGAGCATGTCACACTGTGTCTCTCCTTTCCTGTTGTAGATTCTAAGATGGCATATTTACTTCCCCCAAGATATCCATTATTTCTTATTCAGCAACCATTTATTTCCTTATTGTTGGTGAGAATAAGGTTCACAGTAGCATTTTCCTTCTTTACCTTATCTACCTTCTGAATGGTGACTTTATCTGAAGAAAAGCCAAGAAATTACTACATTCTTTACTTTTGAAAGAGAAAGGATTATGTCAAATGTCTGGATAATTCAGGCTTTCGTTAACTTTACTGAATTCATTTATCTACCTTTTCTGTCTGTAGGTCAGTAGTATATTACAATAATAATTTTGTATAGGCAACTGAACTTAGAGTCAGGAAGACCTGAATTCAAAGCCAGTCTCAGATACTTCCTGGCTGACCTTGGGCAAGTCACTTTATCTGACCTTGGGCAAGTCACTTAATGTTTGTCAACTATAAAATGGAGATAATAGCACCTGCCTCACATCATTTTTTGGAGGATCAAATAAGATGATATTTATAAAGCATTTAGTAGAGTGCTCTTGTACATTGGAGGCACTTAAAAACGTTCCCTTTCTTTTCTCTTCCATTTTGTTTTTACCTCCTTTCATTTACACATACAGCATATGCTCCAGCTTCCCATCTCTAGTTCCTAGATTTCTTCACAGAAATATTTTTTTATATAAAATGTCACTTCTCCCTACCCTCTTTCAGATATCCTGTGTTTTCCAGATCTACATTCTCCTTATTGGTCCCATACCACTGAATCCTAAAATTTGTTTTCTTGATTCCTAGTTCACCTTGCTTGTTAGCCATATTTGGCACATTTATCTGTAGACATCTGAGTCCATGGGTTTTCTTGCTGACTCCTTTCTTCATTTTGACACCTTGTGAGTTTCTAGATGTCTCAGCTGCCATTCTTTCTCCATTTTAGCTGATGTCTTTGATGAATGGTAGGCAGTTTTCTTTCTTACTCTTCTTTAAGTTTCAAACCCATCAGTAAGATTTATATTTGCAAGACTTCAAGAAATATACATTTACCAGCTCTTTGGTTAGATTTGGTTAGATTTTATAATGATGAATTATTTTGTAGTCCAAAGTTTTCCAACATTAAATACTCATGCCTTTAAAAGCACAAGAATTACATATTGGAAATGGGTTTTATTTTTCTTGCCTTCTCAATGGGTAGAGGAGGAAGAAGAGAGAATTTGGAACTGAAAATAAAATAAAATTGAATTTTTTTTAAAAAGTACAAGAATCAGCAGGCACTGTAGATATTTAGAGGTGTTAAGGACCTTAGAGACTAACTAGTCCAAAATTTATTTAAACAAAGGATTTCAGAATTGGGACATTAGTGTCTACCTTGTCCAGCCTAAGCTTTAAAAATAATTTCTTCAATAACATATGCCACATGACTTCCAATGAAGGGGAACCTAATAATTTTGAAGAAGCTCCTTGAGAGGGCAGCTAGGTGGTACAGTAGATAGGGCGCTGACCCTATAGTTAGCAGGACCCAAGTTCAAATTCACTCTCAAACACTTATTAGCTGTGTGACCCTGGGCAAATCGTTTAACGATGTTTACTCAGTTTCCTCATCTGTAAAATGACCTGAAGAAGGAAATGGCAAACCCCTCCAGTATGTTTGCCAAGAAAAACCCACATGGGGGTGACTAGGTGAATAGAATACCGGCCCTGGAGTCAGGAGGATCTGGGTTTGGATCTGGCCTCAGACACTTATCACAAAAACTAGCCATGTGACTGTGGGCAAGTCACTTAACCCCAATTGCCTTCCAAAACAAACAAACAAACAAAAGCAAAAAAAAAAAAAAAAAGAAAACCCCAAATGAGGTTTGGGGTTTCAATCTACTAAACAACATTTCCCTTGTGAATAGCTTTTATGACTTTTTTCTTTCATCAAGACTATGTTTAAGGCTTCCACCTTTTGCTTCAGGTTGTGCTCTTTGAAGCTAAATAAAGCAAACCCAATCCATCTTTCACGTGACAACCCTCTAGATACTTAAAGACAACTAGCATGCCTTCCCAGAACTTGTCTTCTCTAGGCTAAATATTGCCATTGTTTCTTAATATAACAAGAGCTTGAGACCCTTCACAATTCTGATTGCCTTTCCATACACAATTTCCAATTTATTATCATTCTTCGTAAAATGTGCTCAGAATTGTAAACAATATTCAAGTTAGGATGTTTTCAGGACAGAGAACAGCCAGGACTACTTTGTCCTTGTTCCTGGATATTGGGCTTTTCTTAATGAAGTCGAAGGTGGCAATAGTTTTCTTGGCTTCTTGGTCACACTGTAGACTCACGGTGTGTTTGTGATACAAACCCTTCATCTCAGCCTTTTTCACAAAACTGCAAAACTGCTCTAGCTGTATTCCCCTTCTCCCCCATATCATACTTTTGATGACCCAGAGCATTTAAATGACTTATTCTTCAGAAAGATGGGGGGAAATAGGCATATTGATTTTAACAATTTTTTACTAAAATAATTTAAATAGGAGAGTTATGTGCTCTGTCCATCTTTCTAGAAAGGAGCATTTTTTCTGCTTCTCTATAAAATATTAAATTCTTGAATAATTCAGTATTGCATTGGATTCTAAGAGATCTAGATTGGAATCCCTCCTCATACCTTAATTTTCTGACCATGGTCAGGTCATTTAATTTCTCTGGGTCTCAGTTTCTTTTATCAGTAAAATGGAATGATAATAGCACTGATCCTCATGAGAGTGTTGTGAGCATCAAATGAAATTATATCATGATCATTATTATTGTTATTATTCATTGTAAATTAATATAGTTTGTTGCTTTTGAACCTAAAACTTGTTTTCTTTTAGACTGAATGTATTAATTTAAATCTTTGTTTTTATCAGTGGAATAATTTGTTTTTATGGTCATGTTACTTCCATTTTATTTGCTTCTAAACACATTCACCATTTCATTTAAGAATCTTAAATATATTTTATCTTAAATATGTTTAAAATTAGGTAATTAAAAAAAACTATTATTCAGTTTGGAAAAGAAGGTGTAGCTGTGACATCCAACCAGCTGCAGGTAATCCTAAGAATAAAATCCTCTAGGGGTTGACCAAACATCTGAATCAATGTATAGTTCCTGGAAAATAGCCAGTTGGAGCTAAAACATTTCCTTATAAATGTTGTATTAACTTTCTGTAGAAAAAGTGTTTCACACTTATCTCAGCCTTTTTGGGAGAAGGAAATTCAGAGGTAGAACAAATAATATTTAATGCTCATTATGTAAACCAATAATGAAAAAGTCAGTTAGGATCCAAGATTTTTAGCTCTGAACATCTGGAGGTGATGATTTTGGAATCCTTTCACTCTGACAGCCTGTCTTTGTTAATGGTTCAGAAAACTTTCTGGCAAACTCATTAAGCAGGTATAAAAGTAAATTCTGAGTTGAGAAGAAACAAAGTTGTCTCTGCCATCTGTGAAAGATACTGGATTTTGGGTTCTTTAAACTTCCTGAACCTGAGAAACTGCTTTAGTTGATTTCATGAATTATTTTCCAGGAAGCCATCTTTGTCATGTCTGCCTGTTCATGGAGTAAATTACTCTTTGATATTTCCTCCCCAGAATTATTCTTCCTCACCACAGCTCTATAAAAATTTATTATCTTTGACCTGATTGTGGCTACTCCATTCTTACTCTATTCTCTTTACTCCTCTCAAAAAGGAGCTCAAAGACCTCCAAAAATAATTAATATTTAACCAATTGTTATGTTGTTAAGTAAAATGTTCTTCAAAGTAAGGATGTTTGATAACAGCATTACAGAAAGAGCCAGAGTTATGTCAAGTTATGTCAAGACATGGGCAAATAATCAAGTCTAACTGCTTTATAAGGCTATATATTATAAATGAGTCCCTGAATCTTCATTAGTGGAAAAGGTTTTTACACCTGAAGTTTACCATACCAGTGGGTTCATAGGTTGATTTTCCCTGTAGAACTGATGATTGCATCAATGGGGGTAGTGATGCTGACAGTGATGGTGAGAGTAACTATGAAAATTAGGTGGTTTGGATAGCCTGCCAGATACTCAGTACCAAATTGTAACTAAAATAAAAATAGAAATATCAAATTTTAAAAGTTTATTTGGCCCATAGTTTTCATTAAAACACTGTATAGCTGTTGGAGGAGTTGTGAGAAAACAGACACAGTAATGCAGTTGCACTATTGCAACACAATAGAGTTGCAAATTGTTCCAGGAAACAGTTTGGATTTATATTAGACATATGCACCAAAGAGATCAAAGGAAAAAAGAAGCTACCTACAAAAAGATTTATAGATGTTCTTTTTGTGGTGGTAAAGAAATAGAAACTAAAAAAGTTCCCATCAGTTGGGGCATGGCTGAATAAATTTTGGTATGTGAATGTTCAGAGAATACTGTTTTCTGTAAGTAGTGATGGAAGTGATGGTTTTAGAGAAACCTGGAAAAACTTATATGAACTAAAGCAGAATGAAGTGACCCTAACCAGAACAGTTTATACAGTAATAACACTGTAAATACAACTTTGGAAGATTTAAGAACTCTGATCAAGATGTAAAAGGGGACTCTGAACAACTTCTGGAGCTCCAGCACCCACAGAACGACACAGAGAAGCTAACCTCCCACTGAGGAGCCCAACAGCCCTACAGGAAGGACCAGCGCAGTGCTCTGGGAGCCGGCAGCTCAGCACACAGTGCGCAGGGAGCCGAGCACAGGTCCGCCTGAGTCGTGGTTTTAGCCCCAGGGAGGCCGGGCCAGCAGCTAGCTGGAGAGACCCCAGAACACCAGCAGTTGTGGCGATTCCAGAATTATCAACATATACACTCCTAGGATAAAGTGAGAGGTTAGTGCACTATGGACACTGGGACCAGTATTTGGGGAACGCGTCGGCTTTCTCCCCTGGGGGCTAGAAGCCACTGAGGAGACATGCCATTTTGTAGTTTTTCAGAGGCAGCTCCAGCTCCTGGCCTGCAAACTGTAGGGAGATCCAACAATCAGTCTTGGTGGGGTAATTGCTCTTGCTTTAACCTCCCTGGATCTGGATTGTGATCTGGGGTGGAGGTCATGGGTAGGTTTACAGCTTGCCAGAAATGGAAGTTGTCCCCCCACACATTCAGGACGAAAGTGGCAATAAGCCCAAAAGTCAAGTAATTAAGTGGCAACATGCCAAGGCAAAGGAAACAAATTAAACAGAAAAATGCAACCTTAGACTCCTAATTTGGGGGCAAAGAAGATCGAAGCATGGAACAGTCAGAGGACTGTGAGGTCAGAAATCCTGCTCCAAAAGCCCCAAAGGAAAACATGAGCGGGTTACAGGCCATAGAGGACCTTAAGAAGGACGTTAAAAATCAAATAAGAGAAGTGGAGGAAAAATTGGGAAGAGAAATGAGAAGGATGGAGGAAAAGTATGAAATGAGGGTCAACAGCCTGACTGAGGAAAACAACACCTTAAAAAATAGACTAACTCAAATGGCAAAGGAGGCCCAAAATGGCAACGAGGAGAAGAATGCCTTAAAAAGTTGAATTTGCCAGATGGAAAAAGAATCTCAAAAGTTCACTGAAGAGATTCATTCCTTCAGAGTTAGACTGGAGCAAATGGAAGCTAATGACTTTATGAGAAATCAAGATGCTGTTAAGCAGATCCAAACAAATGAAAGATTAGAAGGCAATGTGAAATATCTCATGGGAAAAACCACTGACCTGAAAATAGATCCAGGAGAGACAATTTAAAAATTATTGGACTACCTGAAAGCCATGATCAAAGAAAGAACCTAGAAATCACCCTTCAAGAAATTCTCTAGGAAAATTGCCCTGATGTCTTAGATCCAGAGGGCAAAATAGAGGTTGAAAGAATCAACAGATCACCTCCTGAAAAAGATCCCAAAAAGAAAACTCCCAGGAATATTATAGCCAGGTTCCAGAATCCCCAGATTAAGGAGAAAATACTACAAGCAGCCAGGAAGAAACAATTTCAATATTGTGGAAACACAATCAGAATAGCCCAGGACCTGGCAGCTTCTACACTGAGGGATTGAAGGGCATGGAATATGATATTCCAGAGGGCAAAAGAGCTGGGACTGAACCCAAGGGTCACCTACCCAGCAAAACTGAGTATTTTGTTTCAGGGGAAAATATGATCATCCAGTGGAATAGAGAACTTTCAAGCATTCTTGAGGAAAAAACCAGAGTTGAATAGAAAATTTGACATCCAGATGCAAGAATCAAGAGATGCCCGAGAAGAGCTAATCAGGGAAAAGAAATCAAAAGGAACTTCCCAAAGTTGAACTATTTACATCCCTATATGGAAAAACAATAACTGTAACTGATGAAATCTTTCTCAGTATGAAAATAATGGAAGAAGGGTGTATGGTCATATGAATACATATGTGAGTGTGTGTGTATACGTTTACAATTATATATGGAGAGAGGGCATAGGTTGAATTTGTTGGGAAGGGAGGATACTCAAGGGGTGAAATTATGAGGTGAGAGAGGAAAGTGGCAAGAGGAGATGGGGAGAGACAGGGTAGGGTAAACTATCTCATGTAGAAGAAGCAAGGGGAAGTGGCTGCAAGGGAGGGGAAGAATAGGAAGGCAAAAAGGCAAAATCACATCCTCATTGAATTTGGTTCAGGGAGAGAATGACATACATACTAAATGGGATATCTCAACCTGCAGCAGAATAGGGGGAAGGGGGATGAGAGGAGGGATGATGGATGGGAGGGCATTCTTGGGGAGAGGGGCGGTTAGAAGTTCCCACTGTAGAAGAGGGACAGGATAAAGTAGGGAATGGACCAGGTGGGGAGTGGGATGACTTGAGAGGGAATTATAAGCAGCCTTGTACAATATATCTACTATGGTAATGTTTTGCATAGCTAGACTTGTACAACATATTCTGAGTTACTTATCTTCCCAGAGGGAATGGGTGACAAGAGAGGAAGGGAATGGATCTGAAATTAGAGGTCTTTAAATTAAATGTTTCAAATATATATAAATACTATCATTAATACTCCTTTTCTTGTAATTGGGAGATAAGATGTGCAGGCATTGGGACACAAAGATTCACCTTCCTCTTATGGAAAAGTCGAAGATGGGAGAAGATATGGGAGAGAGAAGATTGGAGGAAGCAATACCTTGTGGGACTGCTCTTCTGGGATGGTGGGTAGGGGAAAAACAGGGGGGAAAATAATTGTAACTCAAAATCTGGCGGAAATGAATGATGTAAAACAGAAGTTAATAAAGCATTTGTTTAAAAAAAAAAGAACTCTGATCAATACAGTGAATCACTAATTAGTTTCAGAGAACCAATGATAAAAGCATCCTACCCACCTAACAGAGAAGTGGTGGTCTAAGGAATAATATAAGACAGACAGACAGACAGATAGATAGATAGATAGATAGATAGATAGATAGATAGATAGATAGATAGATTAGACCAATGAGCGAATTTCTTTTACTTGACCATTTACATTTGTTTCAAGGACTTCTCCCCACCTCCTAACCCTGATAGAAGGGTAGAGTGGAGGGAGAGAAAACAGATTTCTCTTCATTTGGGAAAGAAAAAAAAAACACAAAACACTTCTACAGAAGCTATCAACCGTCATTGAATACACCCAGAGCTTTTCTTGAATTGAGAGGCTACCCAGTATATTCAGAATCATCTGTGTCTATTCTTAGGGAGATATGCTGAAAAATCTATTGAATATGTACAAAGATGATTAGAGAGGTTTTAGTGTAACCTTTTCTGTTTTGAACAAAGATTGAATCATTTATGTGACTTGAAGCACATAAAATGAAAATATTTACTTTGAAAATAAGCCCATTTTTTATATTTTTGGACCTATCACAGACCACCCAAGCCTGAAGCCTACTGTTTATGCTTATGGATCTTAAACCTAAATATGCTCATGACAGATTGGAGCTGTCTTTGCTCCATCCAAAATACTTTGTGTCTTAAAAGAGTCACACACAATTTTTTTCCCCATTAACAAACATTTATTACAGGTCTGCTAGGTACCAGGTGATAGGTACTGGGGATACAGAGACAAAAATGAAGCAATCCCTGCCTCTGAGGTACTTACATTCTATTAGGGAAAACATCACATAAACATTTAAGTGTATACAACATTAGCATGCCTCTTTTATTTTTTTTTATTTTCCTATTCCTTTTCCCCTGCCAAAAAAACATTCTGTTACATATTCTCACAAACTGAAATGTTATAGATTTTTTGAATAGTGATATAGTAAAGGCTAATCTGTCATACAATTATATTGGTCTCTGGTAATTCATTGTGGAATAATTTTCACAGTAAGTTATAACAAAATTCTTCCTATGTGCATTTACATATGTTTACATATGATACAATTTATGATTTTATTTCTTTTTGTTCACATAATTTGAACTTTTTTTTTTTTTTTTGCTTTTTGGAGAGCAGTTGGGTTTAAGTAACTTGCCCAAGGTCACACGGCTAGGTTTTTTTGTTTGTGTGTGCGTTAAGTGTCTGAGGTCAGATCCAAACTCAGGTCCTTCTGACTCCAGGGCCGACACTCTACTCATTGCGCCACTTAGCCGCCCCAATGAACTTATATTTCTTTGAGCTCTTAACAATTTGGGGCAGTTACCATCTTTTTTCATATTTGTTAGTATAACAATAATATGTGATTATTCATTATGAAAATTAAACCATTAAAATAATCTCAACCTAAATGAGAAATGGGAATGTTTAAACTAATTTTATTGTTTGTTTCTTTTTACTAATATAATCCATACTTTATAGATGTCCTTTATAGATGCCAGATACTTTATGTGCGTTGTCTTTCGTTTATCTACAAAACAACTTTGACAGGGTAGGTAGATTATACAAGTATTATTATATTCATTTTAAGAGATGAGGAAACAAGCTCAGAAATCTCAAGGACTTAGCCATGCCCCATAAATAGTACAATAATAAGTGATAGAATGAATAAATCAGAAATATTTTCCCCCTGACTTTTAAGTCCAATGTTACTTTTATGGAATCATAGTACCTCTCCTAATAGTTTCAAATCTAAATATATTGCTATCCTGGGGTAAGGCAAAAGATGTGTCTCTTGTTCTATCCCTTTTCTTTTCAAGGGCATAAACTATGTTGATAGTGAATGTTATGAATAAATATTTTTTTAAAATTATAGCTTAATGAGAGTCAGGAATACTCAAGACTTATATCACCAATGTTACAAAACATTATTTACAAAAATTAGGGAAGATTTTAGTAAATGAAGAGATATTCATTGTTCATACTTGAACTATGGCCCCTAAAATAATAATGATGTTATTAAATGAATTAATTTGCCAGCCTAGTACTCTGCCAGTCAGTCTGCCAACATAATCTTTCAGTTCTTCAAGGATCTGTCATTTAGTCAGTAGTGTCTCCCACCAATGTAGGCTATGAGTCTTCTGTAACGTAGTAAGTTACTTACCCTCTTTTTGATCAATCATTATATTCACTTAAAACAGAATTTTCACATTCCCTCATCTATTTCTGTATCTTTGCTCATTATGTCAAAGTAGGAAGAAAATCTAGCTTCTACTTATCTTCATAAAGCTGTGGAACTGACATAGCTATGCTCTTCCTACTTTTAAAGAATAATGTTTTCTTACATTTGTATAGGATTTAGAGTTCACAAAATGCTTTCACATGTATTATTTAATTTGATCCCCTCAACTATGCTGTAAGTTAGAGCAGTAGATGTAGGTGAGGTAACTGCATATAGGGAAGAGTTAAGAGGCTAAACAATAGTTTATCTGAACAAAATCTGGGGGGGTTGGTAGACTTCAGACTCAACATGAATCATACAGTTTGACATAGCAGCCAAAAAGACTAATGTTATATTCAGCTGCATTGAGAGTCAGTGCTTCCAGGAATACATTGCTTATAGTCTAGCTCAGCCTTCATCAGATCACATCTGGATTATTGTATTAAGTTTTGGGTACCCAGTGTAAGAAGAAGTCAGAGGAGGGCAAATGGGATGGTGAAGACCTTGAGTAAATGCCATATGAAAATCAGTTGAAAGCACATTTTTTAGCCTGGAGAAGACTCAAGGAGGCACACAATGGATATCGCCAAGTATTTAAAGAGCTCTCACCTGCAAGAGGAATTAAACTTCTTTGTTCTTCATGACTTCAGAGGATTGAAATAGGAGCAGTGGGAAGAAGTTGTAAAGAAGGAAATGTAGTCAGAGCTTTCCAAAATACCTCAGTAGGTAATGGATTTCCCTTTTATTAAAGGTTTTTTAGCAGGAGATATATAACCATTTGTAATGGTAATAAAATTTGAAGATCCCTTTGTATTGATAAGCTGACAGGTACTTAGCACTTAGTTTCAAATTAAGCCTCTGTTGAAGAAACAGAAGATATGATCCCCTGTTGCTGACATAACAGGAAGGGGCTGAACAGAGAGGAGCAATAATGCATATTAGGAAAAAACAAGCTGGGAAAGTCAGAACTTCTTGGGATGAGCACCTGAAGGCTGGGCTGCTGCTGCTGGACTGGAACTTCTGTGGAGAAAGTGATTTTGTTTTTGAGAACGAAGCTACTGAAGGCAGCTTCTGAGGGCCAGCCAGAGCTGCTGAGACTGCTGAATATTTCCAAGGGCCAGCTGGAGCTGCTGAAGACTGAGGAAGCATGACTGTGGTGTTGACATTCTATACAAATGTTGTTGTGGCTTTGTTAATGTGTATGGATGTTCTTGTGGCTTTGTTGAACCTTGTCTTCCCAGCAACAGAGACCGTGGGGGATTTGGGATGGACTGGACACTGTGAGTTTCAATACTGAGCATGAACTGCATGGAGAGCTGGACAAGGAATTGGGAGCTTTCTTCTATTGAACTCAGGTGGCAGTTGGTTATATTTGGGTAGGACTAGGACCATGTTCCTCAAGTTAAGATGAAAAGACTTCTCCTTGGGTACTGAGTAGCGATGAAATTGTGATTTACTTGTGACGAAAGGGTGGATGGCCTGTGTATTTTGCACTACTCCTTAAGAGGGTACTGAGTAGTGACTGATGACTGAATAGTAACTGATTTGTAACTTAGTATGCCCCCATGGGTGGAGGACTTTGACCTTTTGTACTTTATGATTGAATGATTGAGTTACTAAGTGATTGATTGACTAAATGATTGTGCTTTGTTCAAAACTATGTGAACACTTTGGTGAAAACCATGTGGACATTTTAGTGATAAGTTGTTGAGTTGTGACATGGTGAATGCTGTATTTTGATTTTCTATGATAGGTTGTAACATTGTGAATGCTGTACCTTGATTTTCTGTGAATGTTTTGTTCTGATTTGTTACTGAATAGATAGAATGTTCACTATACTATTTAATCAGAACCTTGAAAGCTATTCACAGCAGTCATCCTCTGTAAAGCTGCTTATGCTTGACTTTACGCCATTTATCAGGTAAGTTGTACCTGATCAGTTTTTCAGATATGGCTGCTGAGGGCAAATACTAAAAATTCAGTGATTTTGTGATTATGGAATGGTTAGCAATACTGAAGGCAAGGAGAAGGTTTCTCTAAAAAGTCAGCCTTCTAGATTCTCAATAATTCTTTGTTTGTAGCTTTGTTTTGTTGTTTTTTTCCCCATTCTCAACCCTTTATGGCAGTCCTGTAACACAAGCCTCTTAACTACTCATCTATATCTGCATCTATTTTACCTACTTATATTTACATAGGAGGTACCATAGAGGATAGGAAAGATCCCAAGAGGTATTAACACAGGTAGTAAAGTGTACACTGCCAGAAGGTGGACAATTTTGTGAAGGTACAAAGATGGAAGTTTGGATGGGGAACTAAGAATAATGAAAAACAGGGAAGTTTGCCTGGAATGTAGAATACATGAAGGGTCATTTGCATGGAGATGACAATTGAATTCATTAGAGTTGGAATGGGTAACAGGAAAGAGTCCAAGATAGAGCCTAGGCATTAGCCCTAGTTAGATGGCAACATGTCTTGAAGATCCAGCAAATGAGACTGAGTAGGAATTTGTTGTTGTTCAGTAGTTTCTGACTCTTTGTGACCCCATTTGGGATTTTCTTGGCAAAGATACTGGGTTGGTTTGCCTTATTCGTCTCCAGCCCATTTTACAGATGGGGAACTGAGGCAGACAGAGTTAAGTGACTGGCCCAAGGTCACAAGTATCAAAGTATCAGGTTTGAACTTAGGAAGATGAGTCTTCTGGACTCCAGACCCAATACTCTATCCACTATGCTACCTAGTTTCCTTGAGGAGGAAAAGACATAATAATTAGCAGAGTATAGTATCACAAAATCTGAGAAGATGGAGTTGGGACTAAAGCAGAAGGGGAATCTCAGCAGCTAAAAAGAAGTCAAGGTCAAGAATAAGGGCTAAGAATAATAGCAACTATGAGAACAAGTATTTATAAAATGAAAGTTTGCAAAGCACTTCACATGTTATCTCATTTGATCCTCACAGTTCTATGAGGTAAATCCTATTATTATCCTCATTTTACAGATGAGAAAACTCAGTGACATACCCACGATCACATAACCAGTAAGGGACTGAGTCAGAATTTGAATTCAGATCATCCTGACTAATAGTGTAGCACTACTGCCTAGTTGCCTGGGACTTGGGGGGAAGATGGCAGGAAGACCACAGTATGTAGCAATTAATAAGTCATTAGGGAAAGTAAGTTCTTTCTAGTAGTCAGGTCCAAATCCAGGTTGAAAGTAGTTGAGAATGAATGGGAGATGAGAAAAGGAGGGAGTGATACCAGAATGGGAAAAGAGTATTATTGAAAATAAATATGTATGATTTGTTCAATTTCACAATTTTTATAATATCAATTTTTAAGAAGTCTTTTGCAGTGATAATTTTAGTCATAACTTTTAATAAATGTAGTAAAACTTCATGAAATAGCTCTTTAAAAAATACAGAACTATACATCCTTTTAGAGTTAGGGTTAAAGTAAACCCTAACCCTACTTTGTTGAAGTGTTGACGGTATATGATTTAAGACATTTTCCTTAAGCTTAACAACTTCCTTAAGTATATTTAGCAGTGAAGGAAAGCTATGTAATGTATACTTTGAATATAGCTTGTGTGTAAGGAAAATTTGATGAACCAGAATAAAACATTTTGTCTGCTCTATTTCCTATTTACTCCTTAGAAACTGTATCTTTTAAAAATGATTGTATTATGACTTATATCTATCTACTATAAAATAGAGTAAAATGAATCCAAAGTAAATTTTCCCCTTGTGGACAGCAGTAAAAAGTAGATTTTTAGCACAATCCTTGATTATTATGATTTATACAACTGGGCTCTCACTACTGTAAGGTAGTTTTTTTGCACCTCCTTAATAATAAGCAATCCCATTCTGTCCCATCTTCTTCATCAGATTGCCTCTTTTATTATCTCCATTCTCTCATATATCTTCAGTCTTTCTCTGCTTTTTGATTCTTTCTCATTAACTATAGACATACCTATGTCTTCCCCCTCCTCAGAAAACTTGCACTTGATCCATCCATTCCCATTAATTATTGTCCTCATGTCTTTCCTTCCTTTTATAGTTCATCTCTTTGAGGTCATCTACAAGAGTGTTCTCTGTCACCTCCAGGAGCAAAGATAAAATCCTGTTTGGCTATTATAGTTCTTCAAACCTGGCCCTTTACTACATTTCTGTGGTTTTTTCCCCTTATTCCTTTTCACAGTGATAATGGTCTCCTTGCTATTCCTTGCACTATGCACTCCACCTAGAGTTTTCATGGTTTGGCCTCTTATCTTTCGAACTCCATCCCTCCCCATTTTTACCTCCCAGCTTCTCTGACTTCCTTCAGGTCTCAGCCAAAGCCTTATTTTCTACAAGGAGCCTGATCCAGCCCTTCTTAACCTTAGTATTTTTCCTCTTAGATTTTTTCCCCCTAATTTTTCTTGTATATCTTTTTTTTTTTGTACATAATTTGCATATTTTCTCCTTCAGAGCAGGCACTGTTTTTGTCTTTCTTTGTGTGCCCAGTACTTAGCACAGTGCCTGGCACAGTGTAGTTATTTAAATGCTTCTTGACTTGGCTTCATTAACATAATTGGCGGGAAAGACGAATTTTTTTTTCAAATTCTTAAAAAAGTTTATTGATGTTTTATGAAAATAATAAACTTGAAAAGTAATAAATAGTCCACGTGTTTATTTAGACTCTCTTCTGGTTTTAGTCATATGGGCCCCTTAGTTGGATTTTTTTGGTTCAATATATAAAAATTGAATATGTATTCATATATTACCTTTGTTTAGAAATAAAATGTAATTTCATTTAAGTAGTGCATGTGGGGATGTATAATGACAATTATTACTAATAAAAATTTTATGATTTGAAGAAAGTATTTTATTTTTTATAAAATTGTCACTATCTTTAATCCACATTTGCCATGTCAGTTCATCATGAGTATATTCAATCTTAAGTGACTTAAGATCCTAACAAATGATTACAGTTTGTACCAATGAGGGAATCTCCTGTACCCTTTTTGGGAGAGTGATTGGAGAGCAAAGTTTATGACCTTAAGGGGTCAAGGATATTGTGTGCACTGTATGAGAATTGTGAATTTAACAGAAGATTCCATTCTTTTTGTTTTTTCCTATTGAAATTTCCCTTATGTAGTACAATTAGTGAGCCTTATTTACCAGGGATGCTAATGTTCCTTCCATATTTTCTTTTGTTTTGCAGCTTGTGTGTTCTGGTTAGAAACTTTTTGACGGTAGAATTCAGTCAGAACTGATTTATTTTGTGTGTCTAAACTGGATTCCAGCTGTTTGAGGGGTTTTTTTCCCTCTGAGGTCTTGAGTTTCAGATAACAGCTACAGTGGCAAGACATTTGGGATCCCCATTTACAAGAGTTTTTAAGCTTTTAAAACTCCTTCATTTTTATTTTATAATAATATAGATAGTTGTTCAACTTTGCACAGTATTTTAATAATGACCACTTCTACTTAATTTGATATTCTGTCTTAGGACTAATATATTCCAAAAATACGTGTTTGCCTAATAATACTTTCATAGTACTGTTTTTTTGAAGTCAGAATAAAACATCTAACCTTTTTTCTTAAATATTATAGATAGCTACAAAAACTAGTGTCACATTTTCACATTTTACTAGGGCAGTCAATTTAGTAATATTCTGTGCTTTGTCAGGCCAGAAAAAGTCTTGAAATATCTGACAAAAGAATGTGCCCTTGGTGCTTCTTATTCCAAAATTACAATCTCTATTGACATGAAGAAAGATCCTATTCATATGTCCACACTTTGTCACCTCTTGAGTCTTGCCATGAATCCTTGCCTTGTTCTTATGTTCACCCAAATGTGAGAGCCTCACATTGTAGTAATTCTGGCCCATATTTTTCCTTAAGCTTCTGCTTTTTATTATTATAAGTACTGTTAATCTATTTTCTTTAAGGCCATGAATTTCAAAATTTTGTGAAAGAGCAACATTCCCAAAATCTTTCCATTCATATATAGGCCATCATTTTCCTCAGACTCCATATTTATCTTGGCTGGGCCCCATGATTCTTACTTGAAAAGCAGCCAGTCTGTTTTGGTTTCATTTCTATGTGTGCTTGAAGGCACAAAAATGCCCAGATAGTTTCTGTTTTGTGAACCTTACAGGAAATTCACCGTATCAGGTTATTTAGCAGTTTTCTATTAGAAGTTATGTTTCTTTCTTTGACTGCACTAAAACCAACAAACAAATACTTTTTACAGTTATATAGTACCTCTTTACATCAGTAAAGTCATATTTGGCCACAGAATGAGTAGTTTTAGTTTGATCAGTTTAACTATTCCTTCTATCTTTACCAGAACCAAACTGACGATAGCTTTATGTAGCATCAGAACATAATTTGACTCATTAAGATGATAGACTTAGAGCTGTAATGACTCTTACAGATCATCTAGTTCATTCCTCTTTCTCTACCATTTTTATAGGTTAAGGACATTGAGTAACCTATAGCAATACATTGCCTTTTCAAAGATCAGAGCTAAGTTAGCAACACAACAGAACCAGAATATAACAGAAGTCTGGCACTCTTTGCACTATATCAGATCTTTCCATATCAATGAAGGAAAAAAGTCTCATCTTATTTACCACTAACAGTGTAAACTTGTGCAAGTACCTATACTCCCTGGGCCTACATTTCTCCATGTAAAAGAATAGAAATATGGAATGTAGGATTTCTAATGCCTGTTTAAAGTTATGATTCTATGATTTCTTAGTTCATTATTAGCTATCTGGCATTTATACAATACTTTTAAGTTTGCAAAACACTTTTCTAATATTATCTTCACAACAATCCTGGGAGACATGTGCCTTTATTATCCCCATTTTCCCAGATGAGGAAACTGAGACAGACAGGTTAAGTGATTCGCGTAGGATCCACAGCTAATGAAGTATCTGAGGCAGATTTAAATTAGGACATCCTGACTCCAGGTCCAGCACTCTATCCACTGTATTGTCTAGCTGTCTTTTATTACGAAAATTCTTAAATTATATGATGACTATATAGCACCTCCATTTCTTTACTGTCAGTAAGATCTTACCTGGAACCTTTGTAGTTTGACTTCTGTCTTTCCAGTCTGTTCATCAAACTTTAAAACCAGATACATGTTTTTTCTTCTGTTTCCTTATGAACACTCTACTTTTGACTCCATAGACACAATATTTTCCAAAGATTCATTATGCCTTTTTGCACACTCATAGATTCATGAGGTACAGAGCAGTAAAAAGCCCTAGAGGTTATCTTATCTAGTCCAGTTCCCTCCGAAGTCCAGAGAAGTTAATTAAATAACTTATCCAAAATCAATTAGGTAGTAAATAGCAGATCTGGGATTTTAACCCAGATCTTCTAACTTCAAATCCAGGAATTATCTGATTCTTTTTTCAGTTCTTTCTCCTTCTTTTCCCCATTAATGGTGGTTAAGGTCACTTTATGCCTCATTCTTCTGAGCACTCTTATGGCCATTTATTTTAAAATGTGGAACTCTAGAAAATAATTCTCATAAAATGCTAATCACATTCGCAAGTTTGAATTCTATATTTCTTCAGGTCATGAGTCCAGGAGGGAACTCTCCAAACACCTGAAAAATAAGTCAGAGTGATTTAAAGAATTCCATAAATTATAGGAAGTGTGGGGGTATTGGGTCATTTAATTCAGCCTCTGTCATGAATTTGATTTTCCTCCCCTAGGTCACTGTTTACTAAATGTTAGTTTCCAGGCTAGGACTAGGGAATGCAGCACTCAAGGGACCTCTCATTGCCCAAACTAGAAACGTTAAAGAGACTTCCAGGTCAAACAGCAGCTGGAGAACATGGATGGAGCCACTCTGTTGAATGCTTGGTTTCCCCCCTCCCCTGCTCTCTTGGGGCCCTAGCTATACCCTTCTGCAAGCTGTTCATCTTACTGGTATGCAGAGCAAAAAAGGTTGTTTCAAATCAGTGCCTCATGAAATCTTTGGGGGTCAAGTCAAAGTCTTGAGGACTGGAGCTTACATCAATCTCTGGATATTGTCCCAAAAGCTTTTCATTCTGGCTATACCTTCTGGCTGCTATTTTTCCTTCTCTCCCATCTCCAGTACTTATATTTCTCAGATTCTACTTTTAAGTTCTTATTAACTCCCCTGTCTTTCTTCGTACTGTATAAAGGGAAAAATGTGCCTTAAAACTCTTTGTGCTTCAGAATTCTTCATCAGAGATTGTGAACTGGCTTCGATGTATAATAAGTAGCAAGAGTGAATAAACTTTTGAGAAATAAACCATGTTTTCAGCCCAGTGTCCTAAGAATAAAGTGTGCCAGACAAGAAATATACAGAATATGGATTGTATGCACTCTGGTGTCTAAGGAACTTTTTTCCGCCTCTCAAGGTCTCCAAGAGACATCTGTTGTATCTCAAGAGCAAATAACCTCTAACCTCCCTGCTTTTTTTTTTTGTCTTATTTAAATGAATGACTGTTTGGGGACCTTCTTGTTTCTATGCTGAGGCCATTACAAAATACAGCCCAAAAAATAATATACTATATCAAGTGTTACTTTTACTATGTAACTTGATTGCAAAGAAATAAGCGGAATAATGCTATCCTCTTTTATACTCTCATTTTGTTTTGTTTGATCCTAGTGATATTTTTGTGATTTCATTTGACTTCCTCAGTTACCTCTTGGAATTAATTTCTCTGGAACTTGAATTCCTATCAATATTCCATAAAAAAAAAAGAAGCTCTCACAAAACAGAGAAATGCGGAACAAGGAAGTCAAATACCAGCTCATAATTTTAAATTCTCATAGCCATAACAGGCTTGTTGAGGCTAAGGCATGCCTGTCAAACTCTTAGAGCATATGGCTATACAGTACATAAGAAAAAGGGTACTTGACTAACTTTAGGGATTTGGGATGTTGGATTTTGATAAATGTTTGATAAATAGGCAACCAAAGCACTAAAGGTCTATTAACATTCATCTAGCAAGATAATAGAAACTGAAACTATAGTTCACAAATGCAAAGTTGCTTTAAGATAAAGTATATTTTTCAACTACTTAAAATTTCAGAAGAAGAAAGGCCAAACTAGTTGGGGTTTAAACAATTATTTCCTCCTACTTTTCCCCAGTGTAAAAGCCCAGACATTGTAGCATTAGAGTATTTATATAGTCTTCAGTATTTCAGACCATTCCGATCATTCCCCTGTGTCATCTTCATTTGCTCCCATTTTACTGACTTCTTCCCTTCTAACGACATTCTTCCTATTTTAAAATCAGCTCCCCCCAAATTCAGAGTACCTTCTTTTTTCCTCTCAAAGTACAGTCCTCTCTATGCTTTCCATTTCTCTGCGAGACTCCTAGAAAGAGTCTAATACTTGCTGCTTCAGTGTCCTTATTACCCATTTATTCCCTAACCCGTTACAGTCTGGCTTTAGTTCATACGAGTGTATTGAAATATCTCTTTCAGAGGTTACTAAGTGTTCAGGTTCTTTGCAATGGCAGTGCAGTAGACTCCTAGCTACAGAAGGGTGAGACAAACCATCATCCTTTCCACACCTGCTTCTCCTCTTCTCCTTGACATTCCGATTCTCTGGCTTTGGAACTAATGCTGAGGTTGGCATTCTAGTAATAAAGTCTCTGCCTTCCTCTCGCTGATCATGTCTTAGAATGTGCTGTCTTTAAGCTGAAAGGTTCTTTCTTTACTTTAATTTTTACTTTAACCATAGACAGATATTAAGATTTTCTTACAATCTTTTCCAGTGGCCATTTTTTTTATTCCTCATTCTCTTTGGCCTCTTGGTACCTTTTGACACTATTCACTACTTTACTCCCATCTTCTCCTTTGGATTCAGTGATGTTACACTCCATTATGAGTTCCCCCATTAGATGGTGAACTCCTTGAGGGCTGGGCCTATTTTTGCCTTTCTTTGTAGAGCCTGACACATAATAGGCACTTAATAAATGTTTTCTTCGCATGACTTTGATTATTATTCTGTTTCTTCCATCATCTCTCCTTCTTTTTTCTGTGTGGCAAATGTAGGTGGGGCCTAAAGTTCTGTCCTTAGCCCCCTCTTTGTTCTTTATATTGATGATCTTACCTGTTCACATGGCTTCATTTGTCACTGCCCAAATCTAGGTCACTAGTCCTAATCTCTACCCTGAACTGCTTGATACATGTTCAGTTGTTTAATGATATCTCCATCTAGATTCCCAATGGTACTTGAAATTCAACATTTTCAACAGAGTTATCCACCTTCCCAACCCTTAAGAATTACCCACCTTCCCATAAGTTTTGCTGCCATTACCCTTCTCGTCACTGAGTATTAAATTTTTTGAGTCATCTTTTAGGCTTCCTTTTCAATTCCTGTGTCTAACTGGTAGCCAAAATCTATAAATTTTGCTTCAGTAGTATTTCTTGTTTCTATCCTATCTTCTACCTTCATCACCATCCTTACCTCTTGTGTGTACTTTTATAAAGGCATCTGACTGATTTCCCTTCCCTTTCTACATTCTTTCTGCCTCTCTACCATATATACATATTACATTTTTGCATCATAACAACCCCTGTGGAGTAGGAACTATAGATTTAATTATCTACATTTTACAGATGAGGCAGCTGAAACCCAGAAAGTTTAAATGACTTAACCATGATCAGCTTGCTACATTCTCTGTACTGTGAACAGACAGCTTGCAAACTACTATGCACTCAGATTTTTTATGTGTATATATACATATGTGTATGTGTATATGTGTGTGTGTGTGTGTGTGTGTGTGTGTGTGTGTGTGTGTGTGTATAATGGGAGCTAATCTCAGAGGAATAGCCCTAGCAATTGGGAGAATGAAAAAAGCTTCTTGTAAAAGGAGGCAGAAGAGAGAAAGCATTCCAGGCATGGAGAATAACCAGGAAAAAGTTATGGATTTGGGGAGATATAGTATCATGTATTAGAATCATTAAGAAGATCAGTGTTGCTGGATCACAGTATATGGAGGGGAATAAAGTATAAGAAAACTAGAAATATAATAGTTGGGAGCCACTGGAGTTTATTTAGTGTGGAGGTAATATGGTGAGATCTCGGGTTTATGGAAGATCACTTTGGCAGCTAAATGGAAAATGAACTGGAATTGGGGGAGATTTTGGGCAGGGTGCCCAGTGAAAAGGCTGTTGCAATTGTGTAGGCACAAAATGATGGGGACATGTATCAAGGTTGCTTGATATGTGGGAATACAAGGAAATGTATATGAGATGCTGTGTGAAGGCAGAGATGACAAGATTTGACAACAGATGGAAGAATGTGAGGGAAGAGTCAAGGATATAACCAAAGTTTTGAGCCTGGGGAATGTTCGTTCCCTTGACAGTAATAGAGAAGTTTGGAAGAGGGAGGGTTTTGGGGGGAAAAGATAATGAGTTCTATTCAGGCATGTTGAGTTTTAGCTATCTACAGGACATGGAGTTTGAAATATCCAATAGGCAATTTGTTATTCAAGTTTAAAAATCAAGATAAAGTTTAGGGTTTGATAACTAGATCTGAGAATCATCTTCATAGAGGTGATAATTGACTGATGGAATCTGTTGAGATCAATAAATGAGGTAGTATATAGAGAAGATGGCCTGGAAAAGAGCCTTGGGGGATACCCATAATTTGTGACCTAGAAGATCCATCAAAGGAAATTGAAGAGTGGTTCTACTGGTAGAAGGAGGACCAGGGCTGAATAGTGTCATGAAAACAGAAGATAGTATCCAGAAAGAGGGTGATTGACTTTTTCAGACTTTTCAGAGAAACCAAGAAGGATGAGGATTGAGAAGAGGTCATTAATTTGGCAATTAAGAGCTGATTATCAAGTTTGGGGAGAATATTTTCAATTAAATAATGAGATCAGAAGCCAGACTGTAGAGTGTTTGGAACAGAGGAATTGAAGGTCCTGATTGTAGAAATCTATTGTAGAGATTGTAGATTGTAGAAATGTATCAATTTCTCAGGGAGTTTAGCTACAAAAGGTAGGAGAGATTCAAGACAATAGTGAGAATGGTTTGAGCAAATGATGGTGTGTGTGTGTCTGCACACACACGCTGTGCAGTTATAAGGAAACATTTATTTAAATTGAAATGTGTACACCCCTCTGCTTAAATAAAACAAAAACAGCAATTTGCTAGTGTTGTAAGTGAATTCCAGTTGCAGTTGTCTGAGATGAATTAATGAAATACAGTTTTCCTCTGGGTAACTTGCTCTCAAGTATGGTACAAAGGCATATAGTGATGGCGGACTTCAATTTTCTGGACTCTCCCAGAACTCTATCCTACTGCCCAAAGCAATGCTGTTAATAATTTTTTTTACTTGCCTTAATATCAGTTTAACCACTCCAAAAGTGGAATCAACAAGGGAGATTAAATCTTTTAAAGATTTTATTCTCACAAAGTGGAAAGAATTGATTGCTGAGGTAGAAATGTTAGAAATCATGGGAACAAATAACTCTTATACTTTATGATAGGGAACTATAGGTGAGTTAGGTATAGTCTGACAATGTATCCTTGATTTTGACAACATATTTCAAAGGCATCAGAGAAAAATATGCTATAAGAAAACTCAGCTTAGGAAGGATGGATTAGAAGCTCTCAAGAATGAAATTTTGAAGACACAAAGAATAGTTCTAATGAGGAATAGGAGAAATTTTTTAAAGTGCTTGATATAGATGCTCAGAAAATTCACCAACTACATTTTTGGGTCTTTTGGGGGGAGTCTGGATCTTGGAGTTCAACAAAAATCATCTTCTTTTTGAAAAGTTCTCATGTAGTAAATAGAAGTGAGGACTGTTAACTGAGGATGATAGTATTTTCTCCTTGATCTGGGGATTCTGGAACCTGGCTATAATATTCCTGGGAGTTTTCTTTTTGGGATCTTTTTCAGGAGGTGATCTGTGGATTTTTTCAACCTCTATTTTCCCCTCTGGATCTAAGACATCAGGGCAATTTTCCTAGAGAATTTCTTGAAGGGTGATTTCTAGGTTCTTTCTTTGATCATGGCTTTCAGGTAGTCCAATAATTTTTAAATTGTCTCTCCTGGATCTATTTTCCAGGTCAGTGGTTTTTCCCATGAGATATTTCACATTGCCTTCTACTCTTTCATTTGTTTGGATCTGCTTAACAGCATCTTGATTTCTCATAAAGTCATTAACTTCCATTTGCTCCAGTCTAACTCTGAAGGAATGAATCTCCTCAGTGAACTTTTGAGATTCTTTTTCCATCTGGCAAATTCGACTTTTTAAGGCATTCTTCTCCTCATTGCCCTTTTGGGCCTCCTTTGCCATTTGAGTTAGTCTGTTTTTTAAGGTGTTGTTTTCCTCAGTCAGGCTGTTGACCCTCATTTCATACTTTTCCTGCATCCTTCTCATTTCTCTTCCCAGTTTTTCATCCACTTCTCTTATTTGATTTTTAAAGTCCTTCTTAAGGTCCTCTATGGCCTGCAACCCACTCATATTTTCCTTTGGGGCTTTTTGAGCAGGATTTCTGACCTCACAGTCCTCTGACTGTTCCATGCTTCGATCCTCTTTGCCCTGAAATTAGGATTTGCAAGGTTGCATTTTTCTGTTTAATTTGTTTCCTTTGCCTTGGCATGTTGTCACTTAATTACTTGACTTTTGGGCTTGTTGCCACAGTATGGCCTGGTGCCAGACGGGAACTTTCGTCCCGAACTTGTGGGGGGGAGGGGGTGACTTCTGTTTTTGACAAGCTGGAAACCCACCCACGACCTCCACCCTAGATCACAATCCAGATCCAGGGAGGTTAAAGCAAGAGCGATTACCCCCCAAGACTGATCGCTGGATCTCCCTACAATTCGCAGGCTGGGAGCTGGAGCTGCCTCTGAAAACTACAAAATGGCATGTCTCCTCAGTGGCTTCTAGCCCCCAGGGGAGGAATCCGACACATCCCCCAAATACTGGTCCCAAAGTCCATAGGGCACTAACCTCTCACTTTGTCCTAGGCATGTCTATGTTGATAATTCTAGAATCACCACAGCTGCTGGTGTTCTGGGGTCCCTCCAGCTGGCTGCTGGCCCTGCAGCCCTGGGGCTAAACCCGCTACTCAGTCGGACCTGTGCTCGGCTCCCCGAGGTGCACACTGTGTTGCCGGTGCTGCACTGGTCTTTTCTGGAGGGCTGCTGGGCTGTCCTCAGTGGGAGGTTAGCTTCTCTCTGTCGTTCTGTGGGTGCTGGGGCTCCAGAAGTTGTTCAGAGTCCCCTGTTACATAGTTTGGAGGTTTTCTGGTGGGAGAGTGGCTTGGATGCGCTGTTTCTACTCCGACATCTTGGCTCCGCCCCCCAAATATTGTCCATTCTTAATCTCGCTACCTTCCATAAGTGAATTCACTAAACATTCACATTTATTTGCCTGTGGTCAAGGCAAGTCAAGTCAGACTGTTGTCTTAAAACTTTTGGGAAAGGAAAAACAGCTTCTCTCTTTGGAAAACTTTGGGTAACCTTGGTCTCAATGTAGATAGCTATATCTCTGTGTAAATTCACCACAAATACTAGTACAAAGGAAATGTAAATGGGAATTACATAAAAAATAATCATTGAAATACCTTACGAATACTGATTTACAGTAGATAAAAACAAATTTGTTTAGAACTCTGCTACATAAGTTCTCATTTTTTTTGCCCAAAATGAACATGTAACTTGCTATGGCATATGCATCATTTCCATCTTCTACCCAAATCAAAGTGGATATACATAGACATCCTTATTATTAATGAAAATATTAGGATTGGACTCTCAGTTTAACTACACCTAAAGTTACAAGTACACATATACAATATGTGTAATCCTATTCCTGAAACTAATATGGAGAAACGTTTTTATAATTTAACAGGCTTAAACTGAATAACTGAAGCTTATTATGGGAACCATTAGCAGATGGTTAGATTTTAGGAATAAAAATGGAGTTGTGCTGTAGATTTCTTTTGAAGTATGAAATAAGTCCATTTGATCTTTAATGGATATGTGCTTACCCTTTCACTCTTTATTCTTAGACTTT
Source organism: Gymnobelideus leadbeateri (assembly GCA_011680675.1). Taxonomy (NCBI): domain Eukaryota; kingdom Metazoa; phylum Chordata; class Mammalia; order Diprotodontia; family Petauridae; genus Gymnobelideus; species Gymnobelideus leadbeateri. Next base: position 242,230 of record WOXC01012459.1, on the reverse strand, counting down.
AGTAATGCACAAATGTCTATCAGCTAAGCACAAGAGATACTTCTTAGTTCCTTAAACATGAGCTGTTCAAAGCCCTGTATGCTAGCACTTAAGAAGAGTCCACAGGTTGCAGAAGAATAGAGCTTTGTTCAGAGCGTTACAATTCAACAGCATTTAATGAGCTCCTATTTGTGGAAGATTCTGTGCAGGAAATAAAAAGAAAACAGTGCCTGCCTTCAAGAAACTTCTGTTCTCCTGAGAAGGGGGAATGCAACATAGAAACAGAGCAGTACATAGGAAGTGTATGCATATACACTTTTGTTTGGGAAGAGAGCAAGCAGCAACTGTGAGGATCCTCAAAGATCCCTTCCAAGAGAGGTTGGATCTTGTGCTGAGATGTGAAGAAAATTAGCAATTCTCTGAGGTAAAGGTGAGAAAGGGGAGCATGCTGACAGGGGATCAGCATTAAAGAGGGACATTGGATGTCAGACAGTCCTAAATGTCCTTAAAAGAGAAGGCTAGAGAGATACTGAAAGGTTTTAAATGCCAACTAAAGAAGCACCTGGTTCAACAAGGTTAGACCCACCTATGTTTTAAAATTATTTTCACAGTTATGTGGAAGATGGATTAGAAAGGGGAGTCACTGGAATTTAATAACTACTTACAGTAGTCATGTGACTGGTCATGATGAAGGCCTGAACTCAGGGTAGTAGTAGTGGCCGTGTTAATGGAGAGAAGACAGATAAGAGGAAATTGGAGATAGAATCTGCTAGAATTGGCATCTGAGTAGGCTTGAAGTAGGAAGAATTGAGGGTTTGTATTTATTTTGTATTGCTATTTATATATCTGTGTATGTAATGTTGTCTCTATCCTATGTAATTCCTCACTTTTCTCCCAAATCCTTGAAAAAGCTCTCTGCACTCTCTGCCTCTGATTCCTTTCTGACTCATAAAACAGAAACTTCTCTCTCCAGAGTTACCAGTGAACTCTTTAATTCTGCCTAGCTTTTGGGGGCGGAGCCAAGATGGCGGAGTAGAAACAGCTCCTCCAAGCCTCTCTGCCCCCAGATTCTCCACAAACTATGTAAAAAAGGACTCTGAAAAAATTCTGGAGCCCCAGCACCCACAGAACGACACAGAGACGCTAACCTCCCGCTGAGGACAGCCCCGCACCCTGCAGGAAGGACCAGCGCAGTGGTCTGGGAGCCTGCAGCGCGCAGAGCGCAGGAGCCGAGCTGAGCCCAGGTCCACTTGAGCCGAGGTTTTAGCCCCAGGGCGGCAGGGCCAGCAGCCAGCTGGAGGAACCCCAGAACACCAGGAACTGTGGAGACTCCAGAATTATCAACATAGACTTGCCTAGGACAAAGTAAGAGGTTAGTGTCCTATGGACTTTGGGACCTGTATTTGGGGAATGCGTCAGCTCCCTCCCCTGGGGGCTAGAAGCCGCTGAGGAGACACGCCATTTTGTAGTTTTCAGAGGCATTTCCGGCTCCCAGCCTACAAATCGTGGGGAGATCCAGCGATCAGTCTTGGGGGGTAATCGCTCTTGCTTTAACCTCCCTGGATCTGGATTGTGATCTAGGGTGGAAGTTGTGGGTGGGTTTACAGCTTGCCAGAAACGGAAGTTGCCCCCCACACGTTCGGGACGAAAATTCCTCTATCTGGCCTTAAAGCCATAGTGTGGCAACAAGCCCAAAAGTCAAGCAATTAAGTGGCAACATGCCAAGGCAAAGGAAACAGAAAAATGCAACCCTAGACTCCTATTTTGGGGGCATAGAGCGGGAAAAGGACTGTGAGGTCAGAAGTCCTGCTCCAAAAGCCCCAGGGGAAAACATGAGCGGGTTGCAGGCCATAGAGGACCTTAAGAAGGACTTTAAAAATCAAATAAGAGAAGTGGAGGAAAAATTAGAAAGAGAAATGAGAAGGATGCAGGAAAAGTATGAAATGAGGGTCAACAGCCTGACTGAGGAAAACAACACCTTAAAAAATAGACTAGCTCAAATGGCAAAGGAGGCCCAAAAGGGCACTGAGGAGAAGAATGCCTTAAAAAGTCGAATTTGCCAGATGGAAAAAGAATCTCAAAAGTTCACTGAGGAGATTCATTCCTTCAGAGTTAGACTGGAGCAAATGGAAGCTAGTGACTTTATGAGAAATCAAGATGCTGTTAAGCAGATCCAAACAAATGAAAGATTAGAAGGCAATGTGAAATATCTCATGGGAAAAACCACTGACCTGGAAAATAGATCCAGGAGAGACAATTTAAAAATTATTGGACTACCTGAAAGCCATGATCAAGGAAAGAACCTAGAAATCACCCTTCAAGAAATTCTCAAGGAAAATTGCCCTGATGTTTTAGATCCAGAGGGCAAAATAGAGGTTGAAAGAATCCACTGATCACCTCCTGAAAAAGATCCCAAAAAGAAAACTCCCAGAAATATTATAGCCAGGTTCCAGAATCCCCAGATCAAGGAGAAAATACTACAAGCAGCCAGGAAGAAACAATTTCAATATTGTGGAAACACAATCAGAATAGCCCAGGACCTGGCAGCTTCTACACTGAGGGATCGAAGGGCATGGAATATGATATTCCAGAGGGCAAAAGAACTGGGAATGAACCCAAGGGTCACCTACCCAGCAAAACTGAGTATTTTGTTTCAGGGGAAAATATGGTCATTCAGTGGAATAGAGGACTTTCAAGCATTCTTGAGGAAAAAACCAGAGTTGAATAGAAAATTTGACATCCAGACACAAGAAGCAAGAGATGCCTGAGAAGGTAATCAGGGAAAAGAAATCAAAAGGAACTTATCAAAGTTGAACTATTTACATTCCTATATGGAAAAGCAATAACTGTGACTGATGATATCTTTCTCACTATGAAAATAATGGAAGAAGGGGTGTGGTCATATGAATACATATGTGAATGTGTGTGTATATGGTTACAGTTATATATGGATAGAGGGCATAGGTTGAATTTGTTGGGAAGGGAGAGTACTCAAGGGATGAAATTATGAGGTGAGAGAGGAAAGTGGCAAGAGGAGATGGGGAGAGACATGGTAGGGTAAACTATCTCATGTAGAGGGGAAGTGGTTGCAAAGGAGGGGGAGAATAAGGAAGGCTAAAAAGGCAAAACCACATTCACATTGAATTTGGTTCAGGGAGAAAATGACATACATACTAAATGGGATATCTCAACCTGCAGCAGGATAGGGGGAAGGGGGATGAGAGGAGGGATGATGGATGGGAGGGCATCCTTGGGGTGAGGGGAGGTTGGAAGTACCCACTATAGAAGAGGGACAGGATCATGTAGGGAATGGACCAGGTGGGGGGTGGGATGAGTGGGAGGGAATTATAAGCAGCCTTGTACAATATATCTACTATGATAATGTTTTGCATAGCTAGACATGTACAACATATACTGAATTACTTATATCCCAAGAAGGAATGGGTGACAAGGGAGGAAGGAAATGGATCTGAAATTCGAGGTCGTAACATTAAATGTTTCAAATATATATAAATACTATTATTAATACTCTTTTGCCTATAATTGGGAGATAAGATGTGCAGGCATTGGGACACAAAGATTCATCTTCCTCTAATGGAAAAGTCGATGGGGGTATGGGAGAAGGTATGGGAGAGAGCAGATTGGAGGAAGAGATATCTTGTGGGACTACTATTCTGGGAGGTTGGGTAGGGGAATAATGGGGGGAAAATGATTATAACTCAAAATCTGGCGGAAATGAATGATGTAAAATAGAAGTTAATAAAGTATTTGTTTAAAAAAAAAAATTCTGCCTAGCTTTTGTATTTGACACTGCTGTCTACCATTTCCACCTGCACACTCACTCCCAGTTTACCTTCTACCTGTCTAACATTTTCTGACTTATCCTCTACGATCTTTCACTCTGGCTCTTCCCTAAGGTTTTTTTCTTAGACTCTCTTAACTGTACTCTTTCTTTCTCATCTCATCAGTTCTTATAGGTTTAACTGTCATCTCTATGTACACGACTCCCAGATTTGTATATCCTAAGCTTCAGTCCTATAGCACCAAATGTCTATTTGTCTTCATATAAATTTAGGACATTTTGGAATATCAAGATCCATATGAGAATATGACTTACTTTTTTTTTCACTGGAGATGGTAGAGGAAAAACCCGATAGGGCACATGTTTGGGGCAGGGTCTTTAGTCATAGCCTTGGTGTGGGGGAAAAGGTGTCTGGTGTCTGGGGAAAAGCCCTGGTGCCCTGCTGGATTGGGTTGGTGATTCTGGAGCCATCCCTTGTGTTTTATATTCCCTAAGTCAAAGATTTGTGATGTAGACCTCACCTTGATGCTTCTAATTAAAGAGCAAAAAGTAGTTGTGACAGAGAGTGCCACTAGCAATCCCAGCATAAGACACAGCAGACAGAAAAAGGGAAGCCAGTACACTTTATTGAGGGAAGATACTCGCAAAATGAAGGGGCTATCAGGGAGAAAGGATATAGGGTTATCCATTGGGATCCTGCATGTCTAACTAGGACAAGGGAATAGAAGCAGAGAGCAGGGAAATTGGAGCTGGCATGTCAATTTGAGGTTCATATGTGGTATGCACTTCCTCAGGATTGAATTGGAGACTGCATGTCTTATTCTGACAAAGTGACTTAGGGGGCTTGAGCTGCCCTGGGTCCTTGTATTTTGGTGTGTCAGGGATACTACGGTATTTCTTACATTATTGAACATTTCAAACAGATGTCAAATTCTACAGATCCAAAACTGAACTCATTATCATTCCCTCGAAACTTTACCTTCCTTCAGGCTTCTGTATTTTGGTTGAAGGCACCACTATTTTTCTACTCTCCCACATAATATAACCTCAGTATTAACCTTGTCTCCTTACTCTCCCTCGCTTCCCCTTGATACTCAGTTGCCAAATCCAGTTATTTCTGCCTTCACATCTCACATCTGACCCTTGCTCTCCACTAACAAAGCTACCACCTTAGTCCAAGTCCTTATCACCTCTCACCTGATTATTGCAATAGCTTTCTAATTGCTCTCCCTGTCTAATTTCTCCCTATTTTGGTGCATCTCACATATTCCTCTCAGGGCAGTTTTCCTTTAGCAATGATATCACATGACTTCTATATTCAGTTGACTCCTGTGGTTACCTGTTAGTTCTAAAATACAATATAAACTTCTCTGTTTATCTGGTTAAGCCCTATACAGCCTGGTCCCACCCTGTTTTCCCTGCTTCGTTGGTCATTATTTTCCCTCCTACACTTTATGATCTAGCTAACTTGACCAGTCAAGTGCTTTTCAGAAGAGACACTCTGTCTATAGTGTCTGTCCTTTATACTTCCATTTCATATGCCTTTCTCCTTTTCACTGTTCTATTGGGTACCTGTCTTCCTTTCAACATGCAGCATCATCTTCTGTAAGAAGCCTTTTCTGATCCATGTAACTGTGAATGTCCTACCTTATAAACTATCTTATATTTAACTTATTTTGTATATATTTGTATAAAACTTTAAATTTATCCTGCATAGACTTTTTAAAAATATCTGCTTTGTTGGCTTGCCGGTTAGACTGTGATCTCCTTGTGAGTAGGGATCATTTCATTATTTATATTTGTATTTCCAATACCTGGTACAATGCCTACCACATAGCAGATGCTTAATAAATACTTGTTGATTGATTAATTTGTACACCTTTTGCTTACTAGCACACCAATTTTCACAAAATAGGTGCTCAACAAATGCTTGTTGATTTGAATTGAATTAATTTCATGTTTCTAAGGCTGTGAACCTGGGTGATGAAAGCATAATGGTACCCTCAACAGAAAAAGAAAAGTTAGGAAGAGAGGCATATTTGAGGTGAAAGTAAAAAAATAAAAATAAAAAACCCAACATATATTGAATTTGATTGGCCTGTAGACTATTCAGTTGAAGTTGTACAGCAAATACTTGGTGATAACTCAAAGAATAAATGAAAATTGATATGTAGACTTAGAGTAATATGTCTATTTGAATCCCTGGAAGTTGATGAGATCACCTAGAGAGAGATAAGAAAACAAAACAGTGGGGGGGCTAGGTGGCACAGTGAATAGAGCACTGGCCCTGGAGTCAGGGGGACCTGAGTTCAAATCTGGCCTCAGACACTTGACACACTTACTTAGCTGTGTGACTTTGGGCAAGTCACTTAACCCCAATTGCCCTCCAAAAAGCCAAAAAAAAGAAAACAAAACAGAATCTTGGACAGAATCCTGGAGGACACCTACATTTTGGGAGATGGATTTTAGCAAAGACTGAGAATGAGGAGAGTGATTTTACAGTTACATTGGGGCCTTGAAATTCAGGAGGGAGGGAGAGAGGAAGGAAGCAAGGAAGGGCTTATTAAGTGCCTATTATGTATCAGGCACTGTACTGAGTGCTTTACAAATATTATTTAATTTGCACAACAACCCTGAGAGGTTGGTGCTATTATTATCCCAATTTTACAAATGAGGAAACCAGACAGAGGTTAAATGACTTAACCAGTGTCACACACTAGTAGTGTCTAAGGCAGGATTTGAACTCATCTTCCGAACTATTTCCAGGATTTTCTTTGTACTTATTCAAAAGGTTGTTTTGACTGTATTCAGTTGTGGTTTAGAACATTTATGAAGTCTGATCTTGTTCTTTTTTTAGTGATTGGGAGCAATTTTTTTCAGCTTACATTCAAGGAGAAGACAATTTGCTTTTACATGTATTTTACTTTATAATAATATTGCCATTACCAGTACATTTTTAGGGAAAGACATCATAATAATTAATCTATATTTTTTAGAAAATAGTCTAAAGGTGATTTTTGGTTCCTCAGCAATTAAAAACAGCTTGGAGCATGACCTTTTTCAATTTAGATTTTAAAGCAAAAGCAGTTCCAGCTTTTCAAAGTTTAAATAGGAATTTGATTCTGTAGGACTGGTTACTACAACTTTAGCCCCAAATGTTTCCAATTTATAATTTAGAGAACACCAGAAAATGAGCATAGCAATCAGCTTAGGCCTTACAATCATGCTAGATTAGACATAACTACCTGCTTCAACTCTTTCTTGGGATATAGAGAACAAAACCAAACAAGGGAACCTTTTTTCAACTGGCTGATGTGGTCTTGAATGAAAAGATTCATCAAAGTGCAGATATATTATAACTATATTAGAGGAGGCCATTACTTAAGGAACCAGATTCTAAAGTAAATTTTTTGAATATTCAGTAATTCCTTTGTAAGGCAAAGCAGCACCAAGTCATAGTACTATTCCCTTGTCCTCATTTCAGAAATAGGAACAAGATTTACCCTTCTCCAGTCCTACAGTACCACTCCCTTTCCCCACAACCAGAAACCACTCACAGTGGCTCAGCAGTTACAGTTGTCAGTATTTTCACTACTTCAAGAATGTAATTTAGTCATCAGATGCAAGGCTGAATTCATCCTTGCTGGGTGGGTGCTCTCTCATAGTTTTACTTATTCTTGGTTTTCAACAGTATATTAGCAAATTTTGTTATGACATTTTCAGTACATAGGTCATAGACCTTTCCAGCTGGAAGGGACCTGAGAGGTCATTTAATTGTCTCTTCATCCTAAAGATGAGGAAACTGAGGCCTGTAAAGGTTAAGTGACCTGACTGATATAAATGACGAAGCTTGGGATTAATTAGTATACCTGGAAGTGGACTTGAAGACTCAGTTTCCCCCTCTTCACTGCTCTTTCCATTACATCACCCTGCTCTTCCCCATCAGATTATTTGTTCTGACTCCAAATTTTTATTGATACTTTACTTTTCTTGAGATGGTGAATAGAAGGAATTACTCATTTCTCAGTTTTTTCATTAACTCTTAATATTAATTTTTTATTGCATTGACTATAGTAAATTTAAAGTAAAATAACTGAATGTTTATTTTTGTTTTTGTTTGAATCCAGATATATTTTGAACTCTTTTGATAGTTGACTTAAAAAAAAACAACATAACTTTGACATTTAGGGTATTTAAAAAAATACTGTGTTTTACCAGGAAACATTTTTTCCTCAACTTAGAGCCTAACAAATACATGGTTCTCATAGGTGTTTCATTTCAAAGCAGCTGCACTAGTAATTTTATCATTTATTTTATTTCAGTTTTTAAATGGGGTATTTGGATAATTTCCTTTAAAGTTTCAAATTTGATTTTCTGCTCATTCAGTACTTTTTAGTATCAGAGACAGATTATTAAAATTTCAGTGTATTATCAAAATAATAATCACATGAAATTACCATTAGCAGTTAGACTCAGGTGTCATCCTTTGATACCTCCTGTGTATCATCTGAGCATTTGCTCAGATTTAAATTTTTCAAAGTTCCCCTTTGTGTTTCACATTTAAAAAAAAAAAAACAAAGGACCACATCTTTTTGTTTTTTTAAGCTAGGCTTAATTTCCTTTTAGGATTCTTTTAAGAATAATTTTTGAGAGTAATGACATTTAAAGTAAGCTTTGGGTCTTATTTGCTGATCTTTATGTATTTTAGATAAATTTGAAGATTAATTGATGTACCCTGTTAGAATAAACAGCATTCAAATTCATTGTGCTCCTGTATATTTTTCTTTTTAAATAGCTATTTTTGTTTAATTAAGGCCTTGCCTTGATGAAATTTTTAACATATGAGAATATTTGATGAGTTTGTAAAATGTTGGATTGGTAAAATTAACTTAAACTATCCCAATAAAATTTGTCAGTGCTCTCAAGCCATGTGGAGCAGAATTTATCTTGGAAATCCTGAAGTTGGCCTGCTCACCTCCATAAGTTCTCCTTTTAGAGAAGGTTCTTAACCGTTTTTGTCTCATGGATCTCTTTCTCAACCTGTTGAAACCTTTCTCCGAAAAAATATTTTAGATGCATAAAATAAAATGCATAAGATTACAAAAGAAACTTATATTGAATTACATTTATCAAAATAGCTATTTTTAAAAGTTCATTAATACTGGACTAACAACTCTGATTATTGAGGGATAGAATGGAGATATATACTATTTAAATTTGTAGGATCATTAATATCATAGACTTAAATTTGGAAGACACTACAGAAGTCATTTAGTTACTTTGTTTTAAAGATGAGAAAAAGTGAGACCCAGAAAGGTTAAGTCACTTGGCCAATGTCGTGGAACTTGTAATGATCAGAGGTACTATTTTAACTTGGAGCCTCTGATACCCTAACTAGTGCTTGGCTCACTGAATTAATTTCTTTCTAACCACTTTAAAAAGTGAAGGGAAAAAGGAATATATACATGCTTATACCTGGTATTTTATTCTCTGCCTTAATACCTCATTACTTACATATCATTTTATTGTTTAAAAAGTATCTAGTTGATAGTTTTGGCTTTTTCCATATATGATCTTTTGGCACTATGGCTAATTTGTACGATTGATTTATGTACCTTCTAATTCCCATAGTTGTGATGAAGGAAAGGTCATGGATAATCTATAAACCAAATAGCAGCTCCTGGATGATCAAGAGTTGATTGTGTGGCTTAAGTTGTTCTTACAATGATGGTATGATTCCTCATTAGGCTTTTATTTAATTTTAACAATGTTATAAATTTATCATACTGAAAATCAACATTTATGACCATTGGCACTATCATTAACTTTCATACAATCTTAATTATTTAGAAAGATCATTGTTGATAAATATTTTAGGGAAATTCATTTTACTATATTACATTGTGAAGAATCAGTTCTTAATATTGCCTCAACTCCTTATATTGTTCTACAGATATCACCTACTAAATATTATTATCCTTTATGGATCAGATCTGTCTAGATATTAAATTATTACAGCTAAAACTGCCATTTCCCAAGATTATAAATAATAATTTTAAAATCCTTAAATTTTACTCTGAAATACCTACTATCTTAGAACTTCAGAGTTGAAAAGACCCTTAAAAAGGCAATGATGTGTTATATAAAGGAAGGATTCATGGAGCAGACATATATTAAGCACCCACTACATGTAAAACACCTTGGCATATGTGGGATATAACAAGAAAATATTACTGCCTTCAAGGTATTACTGTCTTCTGAGGGGATTTACAGGTAAAGGAATATTATATAATTTGAGGAAGAAGAAGATAAGGGAATCCTTGGAATCTTCCAGTAGGAAATAGTACTGAAATTAGACATTGAAGCTTAGAATCTGAAGAAGTGAGGCGAGGAAAGTGCATTCCAGGCATATTGGCAGCCACAAGACTGAGGCTGTAGTCTGGAAAGTAACTTAACCACAAAATCAAATGAGCAGTTTGGATGAGATGACATATTTCCAATTATTTTTTACCCTCTTCTCCAATGTACACATTTTACAAGTGACTGAGGTTAAATTACATACCCAAGCCTGTTAGTAGCAGAGCCAGGACTAGAACCTAAGTTTTCTGACTAGCCTTCCAGTGCTTTTTTCTACAGCTGTTTTATACCACATCCGAAAGAAATAGTCTGGTTGCCTTTAAAAAGATGTGTGCCATCATATGCATTTCATGCCAAATTAATTTAAAGTGTGTGTGTGGGGGGGGGGATTAGAGGCAGGCAATGTGGCTTAGTGAAAAGATTGCTGGATTTAAAGCCATGGGACTTGGGTTCCAATTCCAATTTTGCCACTTATATGACTATGTGTGTAATTGTGAGCAGATCTCTTCACTTTGCTGTTCCATGTTTCCTCATCAGTCACATGAAGGAATTGGACTAGACGACCTCGAAGTTCCTTTCCTTTTCTAAATCTTATGCTTAATATTTTATAATATGTCACATAAGAATATGTTTTAAGAAAATCTTCTGTCTTGTATAGGAAAGTATCACATTGAATATTATTTCAACTTTTGAGTAAAGATATGCTGAAACTTATAGAGCAGGAATTCTTAACTTTTTGTTTTATGGTCCCTTAAATAATCCAATGAAGCCTATGGAAGGTATAAAATAACATGGGATTGCAAAAGAAGCCAATCATTTATTAAAATATAGCTATCAAAACATCTCAAAAAAAAAAGGTGAACAGATTCCAGGTTAAGAATCACTTAGAGCATTTTAATACTTTGTGAAATAATAAAATCTAGGAAACTTTTATCTTCCATCTTATGGATTTAATATTAAGAGATATGTATTTCTCAGACACTTAAGTGGTTGATTAAGCACAGCAACATTTACAATGCTTTGGGATATAATTTTTGGAGGAAAAGTCTACAGAGAAGGTTTCTTTTGTTTTTCTTTTTAACTTGGAATTAGAATTACGTATGCTTTTAATAATAGTTTACTGGGGACATCTACTGGGGACTTGTTGTATTTTATGAATTCATGGACATTAAATATGAGAAAAATATTTTTTGTAGTAATATTTCTTTCAGACTCATTTTATGTCTCTTCTCTTAAAATATATGGTTTCCTTTTCACTATTATTTCATCCTAAAGTATTATTTTTGGTTAATTTTAATCTTTCCCTCTAATATTTTAAATAATTGTTTTGCCTGTTTGTATTCATGAACTACTTGCTTAAATTGTGCTTTTAGCTTATCTCTCTCTCTCTCCCTTCTATTGAGTACTTAAAGCTAACCTCTTTTCCACCATTTTCTATATTTTTAGAAATTATGCTGTTTGGCAGTAGAATAGTTCTGTGATATTGGAGACACTGAATAAATATTTTCTGAACAAATGAGGACAGGAAGGAAGGAAAGTTAGAGACTTTAAATTAATTTATGTCTTACCAGATTCTAGCCTTGGTAGGTGTTTCATGGTTTATTTTTTTCATATTCACACTTATAAGTTGAAATGTAGTTTTTAATGTGATCAAGATTGAGAGACAGGGTTTTTTTTTAAAGAATATTTTAAATCTTGTCTTATATGCAGTATATTAGAGTCTTATTATAAAACTGATATTGGGGAAAGACATTACTATAGTCATTCAGATTATAGAGCATGGAGAGAGATATGCACTATATAACATTGTGCTAATATCTGGTTTAAATAAAATATAATCAAATCTATGGCATCATAAAGTATTTCATAATGACCTTTTGCAACATAGTAGTAAATCTTACATCTAACATCACACTTAACTTTAAGTTTAAAATTATACCATATCATATATGTGATCAGAAGCTACTTCTAAAGGCAGAGCTAGAGCCATATACAATTAAAAAAATTTTTTTTGGTAGGAATAATTACTTTTTTTGTTCTCTTAGACTTAGACATCTGACCCTCCAGTTACATTAAGGGACATTATGCACATGAATGGAAAGAATAGCCCCCTTTGAAAGTCCTCAGACTTTCCCTATATGAAGCACTTCCCACAGGGTCCTGTAAAAAGAACCAAGCTTCCATTATAATGAAATTGCAAATTCATTTGTAGGTTCTCTTTTTATTTTTGAAAGCTACTTTTTGATGTCTTGAACAGCAATTAAATTCATTGTTTAAGGTCACAAATCTGAAGTTACTTGTCAAAATCCTCTATTGAGGATTCTATCGAGATAAATTGCTATCTTTTAACAGTAACTTAGCAAAACATATTTTGTTCCCAGATAATCTTCTAATCACCTTCCTGCTTTCTGTTTTCCTATCTGTAGGCCTCTCTCTCACTTCTTTATTCTTACTCAGATGTTAACCCAATTACAAGTTTTAACTATGATATAGAAATTCTACCTTATGGGGAAAGTTGAGTTTAATGGGTTTTTAATGTTAATATTTCAGCTCTTGGGTATATATATATGTATACCCATGTATATATATATAATGCCCTACCTCTTTTCTCATTGTGTATAGCCATAGCGTATGAAATCTATTCTGTATAATGTGAGTAAACTAAATTAATTATTTTTAAATGAATTATTTTTACTTGATAAAACCCTAAAAATGCATAGTATGGTTTCAACATAGTATGGATTAAAAAAGAATTTCTGTGCTTTTTTAGATAAAATTAATTTCTAAACTGTCTTGGCCTTATTTAAAATATTTTGTTAGTGGGAAAATATTAACTTAGCTTTCCCTTGAAATAATTTCATTGCATTTTTTGGCAATGATCAACATAGAAAAGCTACTGAAAATTATTAATTAGATTTCATATTACTTTCCCCATAATATTAAAGTATAAGGAATTGGGAGGAGGGGATGAGAGAAGTTAGTGATTTTCATTTTGGTATATCCAACTTCTTGAAAGTAAATTAAAGTGGTTATCATTATAATGCCATTTGCTATAGCTGTATATAAGGAGTATAGTTTCTAAAGTACTAAACAGCTTTATAACCATCAAGCCTCATTTAGCAGCTTTATCTACTGGATCTTCTGGGACTGGCCTGATATCAAGAAAAGAAATATACTTTGTAGCTTTACAAAAACAGTATCCTTTGTCAGATTTAATCACCTGACTTTTGGCTGAGGAAATATATTTACCTTATGATAGTATGACAGGAAAGACCCTAATCATCATATTAAAGTGAGGCTCTAGTGTAATAGAAGGCTGTTTTATAAAAGAGGTTTCTGACCTTAGAAGTAGTAGTTTGAACCAGCCTTGTGTACTGGATACGTATACTCCTTAGTCATAAGCTAAGAGAAGGCCTTTCTTTTCCCTTACTCTTCTTGACCTTATTTTATCTGCTTTGCCTGGTTTCTTTTGGAGATGAGAACCATTTTAACTAGAGTCCTGTTATGTGTGGCTGCCCATTTGGACACTTCTTTGTATTCAAGGAATTAAATAAGGAACAGTCAGGGCATTAGGTTTCCTGCCCACCCCCAACTGCACAGAATATAGATTGCAAAATTCCCAATGAGTGTACTGGCCTGATTCCTTACAGCATTGTTATCACGCAAATGCTTGAAAGTGAAAATTCTGCCTTCCTGCTTTAAATAATGGAGAGAATTGCCCCAAATGAGTCATTCTTTGGCCTGTAGGTTAGGTTCTAAATTATTTTGGCTTTCTAAGTGGAAATATATTTACTTTAAGAGTGTTGAACTTGGAGCTAGGAAAAGATGAGGCTCAAATCCTGGCCCTCTCCATAGTTATAAACTGTATTAGCCTGGGCAAGCCTGCCAACCATTCTGAATTTCAGGTCCTTTTCTGTAAAGTAGGGATGATAATATCTTTGGCAATATTTGTTTCTTGTGATAATCAAATGAGATTATACATATCTTTACTTTGCAAAACCTAGGGGGTTCTGTAGATATCAGCTGTTACTGTTACAATAAGGTCTAATTTTGTTTCGTTGTTCATCCTTTGCTGTGCCAGTTTGTAAAGAATTAGTTATTCCATACTTCTTTAATAGTTCTTTTCTAAAGGAGCAATTTCACATTTACATTTTAAGAGAGGAAACAGTGGTCAAATTAATAAAATGCCAGACTTGCAGCCAAGAAAACCTGGAGAGTTTCATACATCAAGACAGTATTTGGATACTCAAATACTTATTACCTCTGAGATTGGGCAAGTCACTTACCTTCTGTCAATCTCAGTTTCATCTACCTATAAAGCAGAGGGTTATTGTAAGAATCAAGTGAAATAATGTTTGTGATATATAAATGAGATATATAAATTATTAATAATTATTTATAATACAATTATTTCCCATAGTACACTCATTTACAATAGTAATTTTTTTAATGTTTTAGGTGCAAAGATGGTTTAAAAGGATTCACTTTTTCTGCACTTAGGTAAGTAACATTTTATCTGTCTTTATATTAAGAGATCATTTAAAACTTAGCCTCCTTTTTCTTTAAAAGTAAAAAAGTATACTTTTACTTCAAGGATCAGTATTTTAAGGATTTGTTAATTCCATGTTATGAAAATAGTACCTACCAGCATTAGAACACAACCCAGGTGGGTCTTGTACTGTATATAGGTACTGGACTTGGAGTCAGGAAGACCTGAGTTTAAATCCTGCCTTAGACCTTTCCTTAGATAGAGCCCTCAGCTTTCTTATCCATCAAATAGAGATACTAATAGCCTTGTTCTCACAGCGTTATTGGGAGGATCAAATATTAACTTACTAATATTAACTTAATATGCTTAATAAAAAGCATTTTGCATACTTTAAGGCACTATATAAATGCTAGTTATTATTGTTATAGTAAATTATCTCCATGAATTAGAGTGATAAAAAAAATCACCAATCGGTGGCTAATCTAATACCATCTCTGTGTTTAAGAATTTTGAAATCTCTTTATCCAACCATCATCTGTCTATTGGTTTTTTACCTCTCTGTCTTTCCGTACAAAACCCTACTTGTTGTCTGTACCATGATGTCAAATCCTTTGACCCTTCATTTCTCTCCCTGATCACCTCCCCTTTACTATCCATTCTTCTCTCTTCTCAACCTAACTTGACCTCTTAGTGAACCAATTCAACTCTATACTGTATTCCTCTCTTGAATCATTCCTAGCCCCCTTATCATATTACTGCTACACAGTCAAGCCTCAGCCTTAGATCACTACCACCATTAATTGCCTTTATTCCAACATACATACTGCTGAATGAAGATAAAGTCACATGATCATTCTGACTGGATCCACTACAAATTTATGTTACATAAATCTCAGCTGGGCTCTCACCTCTACTAAACAATCCTACTATGCATACTCCCTTATCAACTCACTTATCCCTTTCTCCTTAGGAGCTCTTTCATACCTTTTCTTCCCTCCTCAAACCTCTCATGGCTCCCCTTACCCCCATTCTCTCAGCTGAGAACCTTGCCCTATATTTTATAGAAAACATTGAGGCCATTTGCTGTGAACTCCCTTTTCTCCCTTCTTCATCTCCTATTATTCAGGTGTCTTCTGCCACCATTTCACATGATGGAGTAGCCTTACTCCTTATCAAGACTAACTTCTCTACTTGTTCAAGTAATCCCATTCAATCCCATCTCCTTCAGTAGATTGCCCCCCATCACCCTCACTC
This sequence comes from Gymnobelideus leadbeateri, assembly GCA_011680675.1. Taxonomy (NCBI): domain Eukaryota; kingdom Metazoa; phylum Chordata; class Mammalia; order Diprotodontia; family Petauridae; genus Gymnobelideus; species Gymnobelideus leadbeateri. Next base: position 226,349 of record WOXC01012459.1, on the reverse strand, counting down.
TTTTTGCTTATTTTTATACTCTCTCTCTCTACTTGCTGATTTCCTATTGTCTTATGAAAAAATTCTCACTTGATCCTTCCATCCCTGCTAACTAGAATCCTGTATCTCTTCTGCCCTTTATAGTCAAATTCCTCAAAAAGGTTGCCTGCAATAGCTACCTCCATTTTCTCTCCTCTCACTCTCTTCTCAATCTCTTACAATATGCCTTCCAGTCTTATAATTCCATTGAAATAGTTTTTTCTAAAGTTACTAATGATCTCTTAGTTGTCAAATCCAGTGGCCTTTTCTCAACCCTCATTCTCTTTGACCACTCTGTGGTCTTTAACACTGCTGATCCTTCTCTCTTCTTTGATAATTTCTTCCCTCTAGGCTTTTGGGACACCATTCTCTCGTGGTTTTTCTCCTACCTAGCTGACCACTCCTTTTCTGTCTCCTTTGCTGGGTCCTCTTCTAGTCATGCCCTTTAATTGTAGGTGTCCCTCATGGTTCTGACCTTGAGCCCTCTTTTTTTTCTCCCTCTCTGCTACTTCATTTAGTGATCTCATCAACTCCCATCGATTTAAATACCATCTCTATCCTATGATTCTTAAACCTAATTATCCTGTCGCAATCTCTCTGCTGACCTCCAAACTCACATCTCCAATGACCTTTAAGATGTCTTGAACTGAATGTCGAGTAGACACCTTAAAACTCAGTATGTCCAAAATGGAATCCATTATCTTTTCCCCTAACTCCCCCTCTTATTTCCCTCTTACTGGGAATAAAAAGAAAAAGTTCTTAACTAGGATAACAGTAGGGGATTGAAAAGAAATACTTCGATATGAGGAGACACAACAAAGGAAGAGTCCATGAAATTTAGAAAATGGTTTAATATTAATGGTCATGAAGAATTAAGAGACATAATTCTCAAGTTTTGAGACTGACTGGCAACATGGTGCTACTATGAAAGTAAGTCTGGACATGGGGTAGGGGGTCTTTTAGTGGAAGATTGTAGTTCTGTAGCACTTGTCAAAAGTTCCCAAGATTGTCTAGAAAATATGACCTCCTACGTATTATACTTATCAGGGAAACCTGTGTTAAAAGAAAAAAATATCATTTTTGAAGTTTAACAAAAACCCTTCTTTTGAGATGATAACCTCCATCTGTCTCTGCAGTATTATGAATATCTCTGCCTCCAGAACTGGTACAAAAACAGTATTCTATATACTGTTCTTCTGAACTAATTCTAAACTATCTTTTTTTTTTTTTGGAGGACAATGACTTGCCCAAAGTTACACAGCTAGTTTTTGTGTTGAGTGTCTGAGGCAGGATTTGAACTCAGGTCCTCCTGACTCCAGGGCGGGTGCTCTATTCACTGTGCCACCTAGCCACCCCTCTAAACTATCTTTTGATCAAGATGATGCTGTTGCTTTAGACTTTTCTTTATATATTACCTTATCATTCTCCCTGCACAAGAGGAGATAGAATCTTCTAGACAAACTTCATTTGTTGTGCCAATATTACTTTTGTACCCTGAGCATTTCATTAAGTTTATGTCTTCATGTGTATTTTATATTGTATTCTTCTCTTTATTAAAAAAAAGGTTAAACAAGTTTTATTTCATTTCATATTTTCCACATTGTAAATTGATTGTCTTTATGGTTATAAAGCTTGTGAAACAGTTACAGGAATACTACTAAAGCCAAACATGTTTATTGTTGTCAAATTTCCTGGCCAAATGATAATGTAGGTTAATGTAGGTAAGGTCTCATAGCTTTCTGGAAACAATCTGAAATAAAAATCTAGTTGTAACCTCTTCATTCTTTATGATTATAGTTTTTATTACAAACCCATTATATACATATGTGTGTGTATATATTAATATATAAGGAATGTGATACATAAGTGTTATTAATAATTGCATTCTCCCAGGGTTAAGGTTAAAATATTATTTATCATAACCAAATATTATGTGGTTTAGAGTATTAATATTAAACTTTAGAAGTGTAAAGATACATATTGATGTAGCATAGTAATAAATATTAAAGGATCTCAGCAGAAATAACTCAAGGTCCCTTTACTAATTAGCAGATTATGTTACACATGTTAAGTGATCAGTAAAAATTGTTGATTTATACTTTAGAAACTGACTTCTTTTCAATCTAGAAGCGTTTCTTTTGAAAATGAAAAATGCCTTCACATACATATGTACATGTGCTTACACAGGCACACGCACACATTCTTTATTGGATTTTGAGAAAAGTTGCCTTTATTTACCAAATTTCTTAAGTTTCATGCTACCAAAGTAAATAAACATAAAATAAAAAAACAAAGTAAATAAAATATTATACTTTTAGACATTTAATTCAACCCAAATCTACAGGCCTAATACTGATGAAACCTATATTTTACAAGATGTTAATAGTGTAGTAAATTAAGAGTTTTTATTTCAAAGAAAATATATCTACATTATTATTACATTCTTATAATTGATGTTAGGAAATCATTGTGTGTTTATAATGCATCAAATTTATTTGTAAAATAAATATGTTATTTAAATGGTACCTATCTTGTTAACCTGATTCTCATTGAATAATGAAAATTATCTTTATTAACTTGTTCTGAGAGCTCTTTAATTTCAATTCAACAAACATTTATTAAACTACGATGTATAAGGCACTGTGCGAGGCATTGAAGATAAAAAGGAAAAAAGAAAAGAAAAAAATATCCTGCCTTCAAGAAGCTTGTATTCTGCAGTGGGATAGGATATGAATACAAATATGTAAATACAGGCTAATTTGAGGAAGCAGACTAACAGCAGGAGAATCTGAAAGGCTCCATGTAGGCACTGGCTGCTAAACTAATTCTTAAAATAGGACAAGGACTATGAAAGGGAGAAATGAAGAGAGTACATTCCAGAGATGAGGGACAGTATGAGTGAATGCACAGAGATGGATGATGCAATATTGAGTTGGGATAGTTATTAGTCCATATTGACTAAAATGATGAATGTGCAAAAGGGAGAAAGTATGATAAAAGGCTAGAAAGGTAGATGGGAGCTAGATTGTGGGGTTTGAATTTTGTTCTGTAAGCAATAGGGAGTAACTAAAGATTTTTGAGCAAAGGTGTGAAATGGTCCTGTGCTTTATAAAGTGTTCACTTGTCCATTGTGTGGAGGATGGATGAAGAAAGCAAAGCCTGAAAGCAAGAAGATAGTTAGGACAGAAGGGAAAGGTAATGATTTTCATTTTAGACATGCCCAGTTTGAGATCTCAATAGGACCTGGGAAGAGATGTTTAGTAGAAATTTGGTAAATAAAGGCAACTTTTCCCAAAATTCAATTTACTTGTCTATTCTGGGCTACAGTTTAGGCAAGAAAATAGAACTAAAGATATTGGCTTTGGAGTCTTAAGATGAGAATTGAATTCATAGGAGCCAATTGAGATCACTGAGTAAAAGAATAGAGAAAAGAGAAGAGGGCCCTTGCACAGTAGGCAGGAAATGATTGTTGTTTTAGCAGAGAGGCTAGAAAGGACAGGGATGAAGAAAATGAGGAGAGAAGAATGATGTGGAGGCCAAGGAAAGATCAATAAGGAAGGTGTGGAGAAAAGTGTCAAAAACCACAGATAAAGTAGGCCAAATTTTGAGAAAAGGTCATCAGATTTAACAGTTAAACAATAATTATAGTCGTTCAATCATTTTCAGTTATATCAGACTCTTTGTGACCCCATTTGGAGTTTTTCTTGAAAGAGGTACTAGATTGGTTTATCATTTCCTTCTCCAGTTCATTTTACAGATGAGAAGTCAGTATTAGTAGAATGTGGGATTGGAAGATATGTTATATCTGGAAAAAAGATGAGGAAATGTATATTACAAGTAGACACATTTTTACAGGAGTTTATCTCATAAGAGAACTATAGAACAATAAGAGCTTTAGGAGATTGCAGGGTGAAATGAACTTTTTAAAAGACTTAGTAGACCTGGGTTAATTTTAAAATAGTAGGAAAGGATGCCGTGAAAAAGGAAAAATTGAAGATGATTAAGTAAGGGAATATAATTGAGAAGACAAACTCCCAGATTAGATGAGACCAGTGGCATAAGTAGGTTGCCTTGGTACAAGAAGGGATTCCTTAGTAAAGAAAAGAACTGAAGATAATATAGAAGTATTTTGAGGTATGGAATGGGAGAGAAGAGTTAGTTCATGGTGGGTGATCTCAATTTTCTCAGTGAAGGAGGAGAAAAGTCATCTCCTAAGCAGGATAGAAGAGATGGTAAAGGGAATTTGAAAAGTTTTAGAATAGCCACTGCTCCTCTCCTTGGGGGGCCACTAGGTGGCACAGTGAGTAGAGCACTGGCCCTGGAGTCAGGAGGACCTGAGTTCAAATCCAGCCTCAGACACTTAACACACACACACACACACACACACACACACACACACACACACACACACACACAATAACTAACCATGTGACCTTGGGCAAATCACTTAACCCCAATTGCCCTCCAAAAAAGCAAAAAAAAAAAAAAAAAAGAATAGCCACTGCATGGAGTGTGTCAAAGGGTCATTCAAAGAACAATAAAAGTCTTACATGTAACAGAAAGATGCAATTGAGTTTAGGTAGCAAAACTTTCAGAGGACCTAAGCAGCATGATTGTGTGACTGTCATTTGATAGGTTGTGAGAGGGATTGGAGGAGGTAGACGGTGGTTGGGGTTGGCAAGGCATGAACTGCAGTAGGACAAGGTGGCAAGGGATTAGAAAATTTTAGAGTTGCTAATGATGTAATTAATACAAGTATGAGTCCCTGGAAGCAACCTAGGTTATGTGAGTTAAAACTGATGAATCAGTTAGACTACCAATGAACAAGTATTTATTAAGTGTCTGCTCAGTGCCAGGGACTATGAAAACGTTCCCTTCTCTCACAGAGCTTACATTCTACCTAAGGATATACATGTACAGGTAGAAGTATATTCAAAACACATACAAAGCATATGCCTTTGAAGAAGAAGACATTTAAGAGGAGGGGGGGGGAGGAGAGGAAAGGCCTCAAGCATAAGGTGGCCCTTGAGCTAAGTTTTAAAGGAGACCAGGGATTGCAAGAGTTGGAGGTGAGGGGGGAGAACATTCTAGGCATAGGAGAGAGGTAGTGAATTGACAATAAGATAGGAGATGGAATGTTATGTGTGAGAAATGCTGAGAAGGTAGTGACTGAACTATAGAATGTTATGTGTGAGAAACACCAAGATTATGGCTGAACTATAGAATGTTAGAGAGAGGAGTAATGTGTAAGAAGATGAGAAATGTATCAAAAGGCCAGGTTTTGATGTTTTAAATGCTATGCAAACAGTTTGTATTTGATCCAAGAAGTAATAGGAAGCCACTGAAGTTTATGTAGTAGAGAGTGATTGTATGGAGGATATATTGGAGTGGGGAGGGACTAGGAAGCAGAGAGAACAAGTAGGAGGGTACTGCTCTACGCCAGAGATGATGTGTGCTTGAATGAGAATTGTGGCTGAGTGCGTTAAAGGGAGCATACGTGTTAGAAATTTGTGCAAACACATGTGGCAATCTATATAAGAAAAGGGAAGATAAATTTATCAACTCACACTATTATGGTTTGAGGAGCTGAAGATGACATCAAGATTGTGAACTTGAATCTAGGGGCATCTTGGTTCCCTTGATAGTAACAGGGACTTTTAGAAAAGACTGGGGGCGGGGGATGAGTTCTTTTGTCTACATGTTGAGTTTGAGAAGCCTAATGGAACATTCAAGTTTAAATATCCATTCAGCAGTTGGTGATATGGGACTGAAGCTCAGGAAATTCCGGCTCTCCCCCCCCTTTTCCTCTCTCCCACTCTCACTACATATATTCACACACACGCATGCACGCACACACACACACACACACACACACACACACACACACACACACACACACACCCCTCAGAGAATTGCCTGCAAAAAGATGATCATTAATCCATGGAATCTAATTAGGTCAGCAACAGAGAGAGTATAGAGAACAAAGACAATCCAGGTCAGATTCACACAGTGAGTGTGACTTGGGTGATAATCCAGCAATGGAGATCAAGAAGAGGTGATCAGTAGGAGGAAAACCAAGAGAGAATAGTTTAATGAAAGCCCATAAGACTCTATAGGAAGAAAGGGGAATAAATAGTGTCAAAGACTGGTAGACAAAGAAATTGAGAAAGATGTTGATTGAGGAAAGGCCATTAGATTTGGGAATTTCTAGATCAGTAGTTACTTTGGTGAGAGCAATTTCAATTGAATGATAAGGTCAGAGTAGAGGCAATTAATATAGAAAATTTTTCAAATAAGAAAGAAAGGACAGATAAAGGATTTTAACCATCAAAGATAGTGGGAATCTAATGAGTTTTGGGTTTCATTTTTTTTTTTTAAGTTTGAGGAGATTTCAGTTTTATATAGACATTAGGGAAAGATTGAAGATTAATGAAGTGATAGAACAGAGTGTTCAAAAGAAAACCTGTCTGTATATTGAAGTCCCTGCAATTAAGAGTTCATAGTTTGGGGGGGAAAAAAGTTTGTGAGCCAGGTCCTGAATTCCTTATGAAAGGAAGAGGTGTAACCCAGTGGCTAAGTAAATGATAGAAATAAGAATCTGAATTAATTGAGACTACTCAGATGGAGTGAACCTCAAAGGAGAGGGTTTGTTTTTTTTTAATAATGGTAGTAAATGGACAGTCTTTATGGTAGTAAGGAGTGGTAGTATGCCTATTCTTCCTAGTATGTCAGGAATATGACAAAAAGGAATACCCATACTGGATAAGTCCCCAGTAATCCAGTATCTTACCAAGGAAGTCAGGTTGCTAGGAGTGCCAAAGATGAAAAAAAAAGTATGAAAAGAAAGGGACTTAGTTGCCGGTAGAACAGGGATTTCACAAGGCAACAGGGGAGGTGGAAGAGGATGTGGAGTGTAGGTAGTGTGGTCTGGTGAAAGGAATACTGGATGTAGAAGTAGAAGATCTAGGTTCATATTGTGGCTCTGCACTTATTGTGTGTATATGTGAGACCTTGGACAAATCACTTCACCTGAGCCAGTTTCCTCTAATTATAGAATGAATAGGTTGGACTTGATCTCCAAGATCTTCCAGATCTAAGTATATGATCCTTCAATACAGTCTCCATTATTACATAATTATTAGGACTAACTTAAGAAGAGTGTGAGAAAAACTAGAGTATTTTCTGTGCAATTTATGATACAAGATTTTATCCTTGATCATAAAAAGTGGTATAGTTCTTAAAATCTTTATAAACACCTCCTTTTGAAAGAGAGGACTTAATCATTTGAGTCCTAGCTCAGGTATTACTTCTTCCATGAAGAGCTCCTTATTTGAAAAAGTGAGTTTTCCTTTCACAAATTTTTCCAGGGCACTTTACCTTGATCGCTAACACAGTATTTCCTAAAAGCATATTTATTTCTATACTTGCCATATTCACTTTGTTAGATTTTTAAATTTCTTAAAGGTAAGGAATTTATCCTTCTTAATCCAGTAACAAGCATAGAGATTTCCAGAAAAAAGACATTTGATAAACATTTGTTGACTTTTTAAGGTAAAAACCTTCCACATATTCACTTTCATAATCTAGTGTCAAAAACAGCACACTCTGGGTGCACAGACATCCCACTAATATACACTGTATTCCAAACATATATATAAAAGGGTTGCTCTGAGTGTGTACTATATGTACCTTCCAGATGGTTGTAGTACTAATCTTTGCATTTTCCCTATTCTGAGTGGTACAGTTTTCACAACTTCAGATCTTTTCTCACAAATTTATGGAAAGCCATGGACAAGAACCACACAGACTGTACAGACAAGGATAGATTGTAATCTGTATCACTGGGGAGATGATACCTGCATCAGTGATGATCACAGATCCATTGAAGAATTTGGATATCCCATACCCCACTATCCAGTAGTCATATATACTTATTTTGAAACTGATTTCATAATCATTATTAAGAAAGATCAAATAGGGGTACCTAGGTGGTGCAGTGAGTAAGAGTGCTAGCCCAGGCGTTGGGATGACCCGGGATCGTTCCCTGCCTCAGAAAATGAGCACCCACACATAAACAATGACTGGCCGTGTAACCTTAAGCAAGTTACTTAACCCCAGTTGCTTTAAAAAAAAAAAAGATCAAATATCAAAGAGGAAATATTTTTATGAGGCCATTTATTAGGTTAAAACTTTATGTATCTCATAGGATATTTTGCTATAGTAGTAAATAACAATAAAAATGAGAACTGTGATAAAAGCACTATCTAAATGACATTTAATGGTGGTGTTATTCACAAGTGCATCAGCTGGCATTTAAAGACCTTCACAGTCTCACCAACCTTTCCAGGCTGATTTCATATGCACATTCCTCTACATCAGAGGTGTCAAACCCTCCACTTTAAAACTCTGAGTACAGCCTGAACCAGATTAAAGTATCATTGGGAAAGGGTTAACAAAATAAAAATACAAGTAGGTAATACTAATTTGTGATTTTTCTAAGTCAATACAACCCTCAGGCGTCTTTCTATTTGTGTTTGACACCCCGGTTCTACAATCCAACCAAATCATCCTCCTTGCTAATGTTTGAGCTAGCTATTCTGTCCCTCAGCTCTATTTATGGGATTTATGGGTAAAAACTTCCCCTTCTGCCTCATGGGCACCCTTAGCTCTGTTGGGTGCAGGCCACCCCCTATGCCTCAAAGTTAGTCAATAAACATTAAATGTCTACTATGTCCAAACACTGTGCTGAGCACTGGAGATACAAACACAAAAAATAAAAATCCCTGCCCTCAAGGAGCTTCCAATCTATTATGGGAAGACAGCACACAAAAGGGAAGAGATAAGTAGAGTGCAGGGGGGTATGTGGCACAAGGGGAAATGGCTAGACATGGTGAAAAAGTTAGAGAAGTTCTATAATAGAACATCCAGGTGGAAAATGAGGAACTGTTTTGAGCTGAGCTGAGCTCCTTTTTTTCACTGGAGATTTTGGAGTTGATGGCTTTACCCTCCAGTCAGAGGGACAGAGGGTGTCCGTGAAGTGGAATGCCAAGGCTGATTGGGATCTAGCAAGATGATGAGGTTTTCCTCATTGGATGAGCTTGCTGGGTGGGGCATGGTGGAAAAAGTCAGGGAAGCCCCAAAGTAGCACAGCCAGATGAAAAATGAAAATCAAAAGGTGTCTACTCTAGCCCATTTCTTCTGGAGCATTCCTGACACTTTATAATTCAGCTAGAAATCCTTCCAAGAATGGGGACTCTTCCATCTTTGGAAGCAGCCCTTTCCACTTTGGGGCAGCTTTAATGTTGTATACTGTTTTGCCTTTTAAAGCTTTTCTATAGGAAGAAAGCCCAAATATGCCTTTCTTTTCTTCTACCCCCCCACTCTGCCCCATTTTGCTCTGTAGGGCCAAACAGAATCTGTTCTACATGATTGCCTTTCAAATACTAGAAGACAGCTTAACTCTAATGCCGCTCCTCTGTTGATCATCTTCATTTTATCTTGTACGTAGCTTGTTTGTACATAGTTATTTGCATGTTGTCTTTCCCATTAGACTGTCAAAGAGGGGATGTAATGGAATCTTGTTTTGCTCCCACAAAAGTTAATGGAAGATAATCAGTAGCTGTGGGGAAGCTCTCGCTTATCTTACTTTACTAAAACCCTGGCCTTCCTGGAAAGGTCAGTGGCCCCAGGGAACTAGAAGGGTAGGGGTGTGGCACACAGCTCTGACCTTAGAAGAGAAGAGGTTAGGTCCTGGTCAGGTCTCCAGTATCCTCACTACCACACCTCTGTAATCTACATATAATTTGCATATATTTAGGGAACGTAAAATATATAGAAGGAAATAAAGTGAGGGGTATGAGGAATTTTACTAGCCTTTGAGAAATTTCGCTATATATATATATACACATATATGTATGTGTATACACATATATGTATATGTATATATATGAATGTAGAATATATAGAGGGAAATAAAGTGAGGAATTTGAGGAATTTAACTAACAGTAAGTCTACCTGGAAGCACAGAACTTGTAGGAACCCTCCTCCCCCTCCTCTGCCTGTGGGTGTGTCCCTAGTGAGCCCTACACCTGCTTCCTTGCTTGAAGGGTAAATAAACATCTTTCTCCGCACACTTTCTGAGTTCTTTCAGTGAGAAGGGGTTTGTCGTTTTAAGGGGGTACATCATGTAGATCTTCCTAAGGGTCTCCAAAAAGGGAAGCAGTGGGCTCATGCCAGGCTAACTCCCTAACCCTAGTAGGGAAGTCCTGTGAACCCCAAAAGCTCACAACTGTGAGCTTCTTGAGAGCATGGGGAGGGAGAGAAAATGGGTGGGAAGGTAGGGTTGAGACTGGACTTGATGGATTCCATTCTTCAAGGATGGTATCAATGCAGCAATTACCATTTTGTAAGTCTCATTATTCACCCAGCTCTGAATAGCCCACATCTCTCTCTCTATCTTGTCCACAAGAAAACACAGCTATACTATTAATTCGAATCTAATAGCTATGTTAAAATAAGTTTGGTGCAGCATAACTTGTTTTGAATGAGCCCATGCTGACTCTTAGTTATCGCCATTTTCCTTTCTAAATGTTCATGAGCCATCTCTTAATAAAAGTCTTAGTGATGAATGATGATTACATTTCTTAAAATGTAGGAGTAATCTGAGGTAGGATGAGTGGTACTTCCATTGAGGTTTTTTTTTTTCCTTCCAAGAAGCAATCAGATGAGAGGAATTGAAACAAAAAAGATGTTCACAAAAATGATATGAGAATAAGTGCAGGTTTTTTGTTCTCTTTTTTTCCTGTTGTATGTTAGTTTTCCTTTCTATATGTATGTACTCATGACCCACTGCTGCAATGCAGCTGCTGTAGAGCTCAGGGGAATGTTATATAGTAATTTAGGGCAGGAAATGGGGAACCTAACCAAATGTACTAAGCAGAATTCAGGCAAAAGATAATTATTGCAGTTGACCAGTAGAACAGATTTAATATACTTATTTCTTCTAGGAGTACTTTAAGATGTCTAATGACTTTAAATGTTGAATACTTAAATGTAAAGTGATTTCATACATAATTATCTTCTCTCCTACCCCCTACCTCACTTAACAGTTTATCTTATGCTCATATATATACATACATAATACACACACACACACTAAATTGTAGACTATAATTTTCTGTTTCATATATGAATGTGTTTGTGTATTGCCTCTACTAAACTCTAAGCACTGTGCTTAACAAGTGTTTGCTGAATTGAATAACAATGACCTTTTATGTTAAATTATGATAGATATTTTTGACATTTTCAGTACTTCAGAAAATTAAAAACCAATAATATGGATTTATATTTCCCTTTAAAATTTAAAATTCCCTCTAAAATATTTACTTATAAAATTCTTTCATGTATACTATTTCTTTGATTTTTCAAAGAACCTATTAAGACTGGGGAAGATTTGGATGGACCCCCATTTAACAGATGAGGAAATTGAGTACATGAGAGGTTCAGTAATTTACCCAGGGTCACATAGCTGTTTAGTGTCAAAGTTGGGGTTCTAGCCCAGATTTTCTGCTTCTAAATCCTGTGCCCTTTGTATTATACTTTGTTGTCTGTGCCTTTTTTCTTGAATACTGACTCACATTTGTATAGAAAATCAAATGTATAAATCATGAAAATACTGTTTTAAGTGGCAGGAGGTTTGTCTGAAATTTATTTGCATCTAAGTAAAATTCCCATATCTTTTTGAAAAGTGAGAAATGCCACATGTTGTGTCTTTTTCTTTAGATTCATTGTAGGGAAGGAAGAAATTCCCACACATTCATATTCACCAGAGGCTGCATATGCAAAAGTGGAACAAAAGAGAGAGAAGCTGGAGGAAAAATCAAGAAGAATGAACATAATTACTCTAGCCAGGAAACTTGTGGATTCAGTGTGAGTTCTTTTAAAAAATGATTTGACTCTTTATCCTAACAGCCTAGCATATATCCATCACTTTGTTTTATATATGACAAGACCAATATTGGATTATTTTTGTTTTCCATTTAAATAATAATGTAATGTACCATTCAAAATGCATAGAAACTTATAAGAAGAAAATTTTATAATGGTAAACAAAAAGATTTATAATCTCTGGCATAAATGAAAACTTTATCTTATAGATTAATATGCAAATTCAGAAACATATTAGCTTGAAACTTAAATATTTTGCCATTTAAAAAGTATACGAGTTTACTAGAATTTGGTATAGTAGATTGGAAGAAAAAGATTGATCCACATTACTTGAATATTTCAGCCTAGGAGGGAACAAAATTAAACCAGAAATTTATAGTGACTAAAGAAGACAAAGAACAGCTAGAAGTCGGTCTTAATTAATGAAGATTATTCTGCAAGGAAGAAAATGTTCAGGTCTTTGGAAGTGAAACAAGAAATCTTGATTTTTAGTGAAAGGAGAAAAAGCCAATGTTACTCTTTAGGAATATGGATGGCAAAAATAAAATTTAGGATATCTGTAAATAAAAATAATATTAGCATTTGAGTTGAATGGAATAGATGTACGTAGGAAATAAGGGAGGTCCATACAGAGGAGCCCTTGAATACCCAACAAGAAGAAACACCTCTTCTTAGCATATAGTAATCTTTGGTAAGAGGGTGAGAAGAGAGGAGAGCAGGTGAGAGAGAAAACACAAAGTTACAGTGTTAAAGATAAATCCAGAAATATTATGGGTTATCTAACTGATCAGTCAAAGGAAAAAATATCTGAAGAGGTATTCACTCATGATAAAAGAAACTAGGGAGAAGCATATGAAACACTCAAGCTTTAAAGTAGTGTCATACATAATCAGAGAGTGGAAAAAAATTGTTCTGAAACCAAAAAAAGGCAAGAAAAAAAGTCAATGAGGGATGAAAATGTAGCAGGATAAGAGAATACCAGGGGGAAAATGAGAAAGTGAAGCAGTCCAAGTCATGGTTAGGAATTTTAGTGTGAGGCTAAGGAATGGTTAACCAGTTGGTATGGTCAGTATCAAGTTAACAGCAGACTCAAAGTATCACCAGCCAGTAGAATCCAAGAGTTCCAAGAGAATTGTGTAGAGAAGTCGTTGTGAATGATACCTTGTGGCTGTGGGAGGTCTCTTTCCTTGGTTTTCTCCTTCTCTTGGCCCCTACTCTAATCTCTCCACAACTCCACATGACCCAATCGTTCATATCATGCTGATGATATAAACGTTATGGTGAATGTGAACCACTGCTTTCATCCCACCCCTCTTCCTAATGAAAAGCAGTGTGTAAGCTTCAATATACTTGTTGGGCTAAATTGAGAAAAGGGCCTTCCATATCTTTTTGTAAGTAAGATTAGAGAAATTCAGGACTAGAAAGTTTTCCCAGAAAATTATCTTTATAAATAGGAAAGGGTTAATATGCAGCAATGCTGCCAAATTACTAATCTAAAAGAGGTTGTAAAGGTCAATTATTTGGGAATGTGAACTATTCCCCCTACCCAACTTACTCCCCAAAAACTCCAAACCCAACAAGATGAAAACTTAACTAATTGATTCCTGGAACTTATATTCAAAATAGCACATTTTTTAATTCAAGTTCCTTCGGTCTACTCTGATTAAATACCCCTGCAACAAACATATTACCTAATTAAAATGAGACTTGGAACAGTAGTTCTTCCAACATAATTTTGCTAAACACTAGAAAGTGAAATAGTTTGAAAATGAGCCGTAGATAACCAACCTCCTTTAGAATTCCCAAATGATCTATTCTTGCATTTACAAAAATATTGAATGTTTAATCCTAATACTATATCAAGTTTCTCTTCCATATGTTTCCTTTCAAATGTAATTAAATATAAATGCCTGTAACCTGAGTATATTTTCATTATGATTTTTGCTACACGAACTGACCTCATGGATGATTTATGCCCAGTATACTTTACAATACATGATTCAAAACTTCCAAAATATTTGGCTTAGTATGTAAATGATATAATTTTCTTCATATAAACCACAAATACTTGGAAGCATTGTTGGTAGAACCTGTATGAAATTACCTTAACAATGATTCTGGCACATACAGTGTTTCATGGTTTAAAAAAAAAAAAAAGACAACCCACAGTCATCTCTCCTTCTGTATGTTTCAGATAATAAAAATGTCAACATACTCTGAAAAGGATAAACAGTATTATCTACTTTTTCACACAAAGATATGTAGACTTTTTAAAGCATTAAAAAAATTTAGAATCTTTCTTGTCCTCTAGTAGCTACCTTCTTTCCATATGAAAGAAAGATCATAGATAGTCAGAACTAGCACATTTCAGGTGCTGCCCTGCTGTAGCTGTCTACCCCAGTGTTTTCTTGATCTCACTGATATCAGTACTCTCTCCATTCTTTCAGATGATAATCCATCTAATGCCTTATTCTTCCCATTGATCCTCCACAGAGGAGCTAACCAAATATTAGGCCCTTCTTCAGCTTTAGACATTTTGTGGATACCAGTGTAGCACTTTAATTTTGTGTCTCCTTTCCATTGTTGTGATCACACCACCTACCTTTTTTTTCCTTTTTGGAGGGCAATTGGGGTTAAGTGACTTGCTAGCTTTTTTGTGTTAAGTGTCTGAGGCCGGATTTGAACTCAGGTCCTCCTGACTCCAGGGCCGGTGTTCTATTCATTGCTCCACCAAGCCGCCCCACCCGCCTGCTTTTTCAATCCTGCATTGAGAGAGAGATTTTACATATATATATATATGTATGTATGTATATGTATATATATATATAGAGAGAGTAATATAGACATAAATATTTTTTATTAATTCTTTCACATTTATTAGTGTTTTTAGGTTGCAGCCTGCTTGCTTCCCTACCCCCATCCCCATGCATTTCTCCATTGCTCTTTGAGTCAATGTCCATAGTTTTGATTCTTTGGAAATTGTGTTATCTTACTCCCCCCAAAAAAGCTGATATCATTTCTGTTCATAGCTAAGCTTTAGACATAACATACATCAAGAAAAGTGACATATGACCCATTTAGAAAAACAGTATCTTACATCAGTGGTGTCAAACTCAAGTAGTAAAGGATCCCAGAGGTATATTGACTTAGAAAACCAGATTATCTGTGTTGTATTGAATTTTTATCTATTTTAACATTTTCCAATTATGTTTTAATCTGGTTCTGCCCTTGCACTCTGGAGACATTACATACATATTATATACATATATAAATATGT
The DNA here is from genome assembly GCA_011680675.1 of Gymnobelideus leadbeateri. Classification (NCBI taxonomy): domain Eukaryota; kingdom Metazoa; phylum Chordata; class Mammalia; order Diprotodontia; family Petauridae; genus Gymnobelideus; species Gymnobelideus leadbeateri. The sequence goes on along the minus strand of WOXC01012459.1, from coordinate 211,108 downwards.
ACACAGTGCTCAATGTAGACCAAACCCAAGTAAGTGTATAAAGCCCTTTTGAATGTCCTGATTTGGTAGTAGAAATTGGATATGTTTTGGTGACACTAATAAAACAAAGACGTTACTAATCAATAATTTTAGTAAGATGAAGCAGATAACATGAAACAGATAAACACTGAGATACTGTTTTGCCATTATAATTTATTACTGCCAGAATGATGAAACAAGCTTAGGTCCCGGTATGGTTTTGAATTCAGTAAACATTCTGAAGGCCCAAGGTGCTGGAGGTACAAACATTAAAGATAAGTTTTTGCCCTTGAGGAACTTTCAAAATTTAATTTGAGTAAAAGTTTGCTTAAGCTAATTTTGAGAAAATGAAATCAGATTATTTTATATATTATAGGACAAATACAAAGGGGCCTTAGCTTTCGCAGTTGTGTCTTCCTAATTTTATCCTATACTAAACTGATTAAAAGAATAAACTTTTAATTAACTCATCTTTTTGTATGCAGTCTTATAAATGAACTTGTGGAGGGTTTTTACTTATTTTCTTGAATAAATTTGGATACTGGCATTAGAAATCAGTGTAGCCTAGTGGAAAGAGCACTGAATTTCGAATCCCATGAACTAGGTTCAGTTCCTGACTATGTTACTTACTTTTTGCCTTTATGACCTTGGTCAAGTCACTCAGTCTTTATCAGCCTCCATGTTACCCATTTGTCAGGTAGGGAGATTAGGCTTCAGGGGATCCATTCTAGCTCTAAACTGATGATGCCATGCTCTTGAGACCTTTATCTAATTCGTTTGTATTTTGGGGGTTCAATTTTAGATGCAAGCATGGACCAAGGCATAGATGTTGCAAGCACTATGAAGATAACTGCATATCTTACTGCTTAAAAGTAAGTATAAAAGATGACCAGTGCTAATTGTGAATGGAAATCACATAAACACAATTAGATTAAAGGTAAATGAAAAATAAAGTTCTCACATGTTAAGGATTATTATTTTTTTACTTGTGATTTACAAAGCTAGAAATTAATGGACAATAACAAGCCAATTAGCCTCTTTGAATATACTTTTACAAGATCTTTAATTCATGGTGTTAGTGTGAGCTTATTTAAAATCAGTAGAAGACATGAGAGAGAAAAAAAGGTCAGTAAGAGAGAAAAAAATGTAATTAATTTAGCCCTTTTACAACCCCGCCCTAAATAGAGTACCTGGAATGTGACTTTGGATAAGTAGTTTTATATATATATATATATATATAGCTGCCCATATCTGGTATCCTGGAATGTTACTTTGGACTTGCAAAGTTGTTAAATTTTTTTAAAAGGCTGGGATAATGGAAGATTGCCCAGTGGCTACATACTAAGAGAGCTGTCTATGTCCCCTGGCACAAATTACCCTTTTCCCTTATATGCTTAATACACTTCCCACCCTTCCTCTCAAGCACAGTCCTCTCTGAAGGAGATTGTTTTGACTGGAATTAGTCTGGCACAGGTGGTACCACCTGCTACAATTTTTAAATTTTGTTTTGAGGTGGTTTTGTTAACAGATCTGACTCTTTTTAAAACGTTTACATTTTTAAAGAACCCATCAAAATGTTGTTGTTGCTGTCTGGAGTATGAATAGATTTGTAAATTTTTGAATGTAAAGTCCCTGTGGTTTTCTATAGGAGAAGAGAAAATCTCTTTATGTATTTCATATTGTAGACCTTTATGCCTAGGAATTTGACTTTACATATAGTGCTCTACATATGAGCTCAAACCAACTTATAGATATATATTCCCCAAAGATAAGGGAAGGGGAAAAGTCACTAATTATATAGTAACTGAGTATTTTTCTAGCTTTGTAGTATGGTAGAGCTACCCTTCAACAAAAGATTTCATGTACCATTTTAAAGTGATGAAAGAAAGTTCCATACTGGCAGCCACATAGGCTGCTAGCTCCTGAAGAATGGTTATCTAGAAGTCCAACATGATTGTAACTCAGGAGGATGTAAAAAATAGGAATTTGATTTATTAATTTTTTTACATTTTTAGTTAAAGGAGACTTTGGAATGTTAATCTGTACATACTATGGCTGAGAAAACTATGGTATAAGCAGTAATTCTGTCAATGACTAGTATTGAACTTGAAAATGTGGTATAATAACCCTTAGAATAATTCATATGTGAACTTAAAACTCTTGGGAGAACAATAGGTTGGGAAAATTGGCAACATAAATGTCCTCCTTGCTTGCTGTTCTATGGGTTCAAATTTACTACATATTAGTTCATGTCCTCCCTGCTAAGAGGTCAAGCAGACCTGATGATTTTCTCTTCTTTTTGACCCAACATCATGGTAGTGTTCTGTACACTTGTAGTTTATCAGTGGGAGGGTAAATATGCCTCCACAAATTTTGAGTTTCCCAAATATTTTAATTAGATATCAACTGTTTTGACTGATGTAATAATAACAACAAAGGGCAGGTAGGTGGCTCAATGGATAGAGTGCCAGGCCTGAAGTCAGGAAGACTCACCTTTGTGAATTCAAATCTGGCCTCAAATACTTACTAGCTATGTGACCCTGGGCAAGTCACTTAACCCTGTTTGCCTCAGTTTCCTCATCTGTAAAATAAGCTGGAGGAAGAAATATCAAACCACTTCCAGTATTTTTGCCAAGAAAACCTCAGATGGGGTCATGAAGGGTGAAACACAACTGAAACAATTGAACAACAAAGAAAATAATAACAGCTGCCATTTATGTAGTCTCTAATGGTTTCCAAGGAACTTTACATATATTATCTCATTTGATAATGAATAGCTGCCCATCATTCTTTAACCAGGAAAGATTTTGTTGTTGTTAAAGTTTAAAATATTTCATAGGTGAATTCACAAATGGTCTCTAAGGAAACTTTATAGTATTCCAAACAAACCATAATTGGTACCTGTATGGACCTAAGAAAAGTAGGGAATCTGAAACTGATAATGGAAACCCTAAGAATTTGGGTCAACCTATAACAAATAGTGATAGTGTAATTTAATATTTTTCTTCAAAAAACTAATTAAGTTTGTGGATTTTGAAAAAAATATACGTTTAAGTACCAATACAATATTTGGGTTTTAATAGTAATAGTTCACAATATCTTATTCTACCGAGTACTACTACTCTGGTAACTTATCTTGGCATGGAGGTGACTTTAGTTCTTTAGGTATATACTAGTGAAAAATAAGATAATAACATTATCTCTTTTTGCAGACAGCATGGTAATATACTTGGAAAGTCCCAAAGATTCAACTAAAAAAGTTAAACAGTAATTTTAGAAGAGTAGCAGGATATAAAGAAATCCATATAAATCATATTCCTATGTATTACACACACACACACACACACACACACACACACACACACACACACACACACACACACACACACACAAATTACCTTGCAAGAGATAGTAAAAGATAGATACTCCCTCCTCCTCTCCCGGCCCCCCCCCCCCACATCCCTACCCCTTTTCTCTGCTGAATCACCATGGTGGCTGGGATCCTGTACACATACCCTGAAAACTGGTGGGCCTTCAAGGCCCTCATTGCTGCACAGTACAGTGGGGCCTAGATCCGCGTGCTGTCCGCACCTCCCCACTTCTACTTTGGTCAGACCAACTGCACCCCTGAATTCCTCCGAAAATTTCCTGCAGGTAAGGTTCCAGCGTTTGAAGGCGAAGATGGGTTCTGTGTGTTTGAAAGCAACACCATTGCACACTATGTGAGCAATGATGACCTTCGAGGCTCGACTCCTGAGGCTGCTGCCCAGGTGATCCAGTGGGTAAGCTTTGCTGACAGTGACATCATCCCTCCAGCCAGTACCTGGGTGTTTCCTACTCTCAGCATCATGCACCACAACAACAGGTTACAGAGAATGCAAAAGAGGAGGTGAGGTGGGTTCTGGGGCTGCGCGATGCCCACCTGAAGATTCGTACCTTCCTGGTGGGGGAGTGTGTGACTCTGGCTAACATCACAGTTGTGTGCACTCTCTTGTGGCTCTATAAGCAGGTCCTGGAGCCATTGTTCCGCCTTCCCCAACACCAACCACTGGTTCTTCACCTGCATCCACCAGCCCCAGTTCCGGGCAATGCTGGGAGAGGTGAAGCTCTGTGAGAAGATGGCACAGTTTGATGCTAAAAAGTTTGCTGAGAGTCAGCCCAAGAAGGAGGTCCCAAGAAAAGAGAAGGGACAGCAAGAAGAGAAACCCAAGGCCCAGGCAGAGCAGAAGGAAGAGGAGAAGGCAGCTGCGGCCCCCGGCCCTGAGGAGGAGATGGATGAGTGTGACCAGGCCCTGACTGCAGAGCCCAAGGCCAAGGATCCCTTTGCCCACCTGCCCAAGAGCACGTTTGTGTTGGATGAGTTTAAGTGGAAGTACTCCAACAAGGACACGCTGACAGCGGCCCTGCCGTACTTCGACAGTGATGTCGAAGCATCTTCGACAGATGGGAGCACTTCGACAGTGATGGCTGGTCCCTGTGGTACGCCCAAGTACCGCTTCTTCCCCCAGGAGCTCAGCCAGACCTTCATGAGCTGCAACCTCATCACTGGAATGTTCCAGCACCTGGACAAGCTGAGGAAGAATGCCTTTATCAGCGGCATCCTTTTTGGCACCAACAATAGCAGGGCCATTTCTGGAGTCTGAGTTTTCTGGGGCCAGGAACTCGCCTTCCTGCTAAGTCCAGACTGGCAGGTAGACTATGAGTCCTACACGTGGCGTAAGCTGGATCCTGGCAATGAGGAGGCCCAAACCATGGTCCGAGAGTGCTTCTCCTGTGAGGGGGCCTTCTAGCACATGGGCAAACCCTTTAATCAGGGCAAGATCTTCAAGTGAACACCCTTGCCTGCTATCACCTAGCTGCCTGCTTCCTCCTCTGCAGGGAGGTGCTAGTCATTAAACAAAACTGAACATAAAAAATAAAAAGATAGATACTCCATTTAAAATAGTTCTAGACTGTATAAAATACCTGGGAGTACGTCTGCCCAAACAGACCTACAAACTATATTAACAAAATTATAAATACCTTTTTATACAAATAAAATACGATTTAAATAATTGTAGAAATATTAATTTTCATGGGTAGGCAGGGTCAGTATAATGAAAATGATAATTTTATGTATTCAGTGCCATCCCAATTAACTTGCTAAAAAAGTTATTTTACTGAATTAGAAAGAATAATAACAATTCACTTGGAAGAACAAAACATCAAGAATGTCAAAGGAAATAATGAAAAAACTATGTAAAGGAAGGAGGCTTAGCAGTACTGTCTGATAGCTAAAAAATAAAAAGGTAGATTAATGGAACAGAATAGACACATAATACAGGGTAGTAAATGATTTTAACAACCTTGTATTTGACAAATGTAAAGAATTGAGATTTTGGAATAAGGGTTCATTATTTGGTTAAAATTGTGGGGAAAATTGAAAAGCAGTATGGTAGAAACGGAGTATAGACCAATATCTTACATGATTTACCAAGACCAAAATTAATACACGACTTAGATATAAAGAAAGATATTAGAAGAAAATTTGAAGAACATAGAACATATTATTTGTCAGACTCGTGGATAGGTGAACAGCTTATGGATAAATAAAAGATAGAGATCAATGAGTTGTAAAATGGATAATTTTGATTACATTAAAAAGTTTTTGTACAAATAAAACAAAAGTAGCCAAGATCAGAAGGAAAGCAGAAAATTAGGGAAAAATTTTTATAGACAGTTTCTCAGTTAAAGGTCTCACATCTCAAATATATAAGGAATTTTGTAAAATTCATAAGGATACAAGTTATTCCCCAGTTGACAAATGGTCAAAGGATATGAACAGGCAGTTTTTCAGTGAAGAAATCAAACAACTTATAGTCATGTGAAAAAATGGTCTAAATCATTATTAATTAGATAAATACAAGTTAAAACAACAATGAGGTATCATTTTATACCTATCAGACTGACTAAAATGGTTGAAGAGGAAAATTACAAATGTTGGAGGGATTGAGGAAAAATTCGGACTAATTCATTTTTGTTGCAATTGTGAACTGATCCAGACATTTTGGAGAGCAATCAGTTATTATGCCCAAAGAGTTCGTAAACTGCCTTCTACCCTTTGTCTCAGCACTACCACTATTAGATCTATTTCTAAAAATGACTACGGAAAAAAGGAAAATAACCTACATATTCTAGAATATTTATAGCAGCTCTCTTTGTGGTGGCAAAGAACTACACATTTCAGGGATGCTAGTCAAATGAGGAATGGCTGAACAAGTTGTGGTATATGATTGTGGTGGAATATTACTTTTCAAAAACAAATGATGAGCTCAATGATTTTAGAAGAACATGGATAAGTCTTACATGAAATAATGAAGAACAAACTGAGCAGAACCAAGAGAACACTATATAGTAACAGCAATATATTTTAAGAACAACTTTGAGCAAATAAGTCATTTTAACTAATTTAAATACCCAAATTAACTACAAATGACATGAAGGAAGACGTTATCTGCATCCAGAAAAAGAACTGATAAATAGAAGTATGTATAGGATGATTTTATACACACACACATGCGCGCACACACATTTGTGTCTAATGGTAGCCATTTCTATGGTGGGGGGAAGGAGGGGAAGAAAAGAAAAAAAAAAGAAATTTACATGCTGTCTTTATTATCTATTTAAAAGGATAGCAAGTTGTACATAATAGATTTGCAGTTTCATGTGCAATGATCTTTATTATACTGTGTTATGGAAATGCTTGTTTTATTCCGTAAATTGAAATTCAAATAAATAAAAAACTTTTTAAAAGGTACATACTTGTGGAACATAAGCTCTAGCTGATTCTACTGTGCTGCAAAGGCCTTGAAAACAGACTGCACCTTCTAAGGCTGGGCTATCTAAGTATAGAATAGTTCAGCAACAGCAGGCTGGCCATTTGGTGATGAGCTTATTTAGCCATGGCAAATCATAAAACAAGAAGAATATGAAATGGCCTTTGATCTTACATGGCCAATTCTGTTTCAGCAGTGATGGTGCTCATAGAATGGAAGAAAAGAAGGGGAATGACTTTTAGACAATCATGTATAAACTTAGCTGTTGCTACTTATATGTCAGAATCTTTGTCAAGTGTCCAACCAGTAGACATACTACTGGAGGAAGCAAATCGTACCAATTTTGAAATTCTTTCTATAAGCGAAACCAGAAGACTAAAGGAAAATTCAGTTAATGAAAAGTAAAGCTCAGAGGTACTCCTTAGAGAAGAAGAGAAAGGAATTGATAGTGTTGAAGCTTTTGTGCTTCCAAAGGCAATATGAAATATAATTTCATGAGATATTTGGTCATTATACATTACAGCATTTTTATAAGCATCTGTTCACACACACACACACACACACACACACACGCACACACGCACACACGGCACGCGCGCACCTGCACCTTCATACTCTGTGACTTCAATGAAAGGGGAAGACAGTGAAAAAATACATAGTAGGGGTGAGAGAGAGAGAGAGAGAGAGAGAGAGAGAGAGAGTGTGTGCGTGCGTGTGTGTGTGTGTATAAGTATAGTTTAGGAGTAAAAAATGAGAATGGCCAAAGGCTTAGGGACTATACAGAAACTTTATACCTCTCTGTCATGATTACATTTTTGAGAAGAGTCAGGAATTACTGCACATGATGAGCAACAAATAATATCAACAAAAATAAATGAAATTGATATTATTTTAACAGCTAGGAAATTACTATTTCATGATATTGAGATAATTTCTGATTCAGTGGTCTGTACACACCAGAACATCAACATATTAGACAGATCAAAAGCAAAGCAAAACAGAAAAATTTCATGAAACAGAGGTAACTTCAAACTCCTTGTGTGATCTGTTAATACTGACAAGTGGGAAATGGATAAAAAATAAACACCAACATAGATAAGGAGAGCTAATGAGCTTAGAAACTTCCTCATCCAATAAATATTCAATAAATATTCAATCTCCTTGACATACAAACTGATATGGCAGCCAAAAGCAACCCTGATTTAGAAAATAAACTTGTTTTTACATCAAAGAATAGCAAGACTATCTCTTTTCCCCCCAACCTTCCCCCCTCATCCCCTTTCTGGAAATTCTGCCTCTCTTAATGTCAGGATTTCTTTAAATATGTGGTAGTTTTTCAGTATCAAATAAGGTATAAAACTGGAACACATATGATTCCACTTGTGTTTGCCCTGCCATGAAGGATATACCAAGTAGAATTCAAATGGTAAAGAACCTCCCTATCCTAGTTGGCAAAGTTGATACTGTGTTTATTATATAAAGCCCCAGAACATTGCAGTTTCCTAAATTAGACACATAATCACTTAAGAGTTCAGCCTTTCATTATACAGAGGATAAACCTCTTAGATGTAAAATGCCTTTTGGCCTGACTGTGATATGCAGGTTGGACTGCCTGCTCAGATAACTGTTCTGTTAGTATGTAAATCTTTAACAGACACTGTGAATGACCTGCTCCCAAAACTGAATAGGAAAACGCAAGGTTAGGTATAAGTGATTTAGGCCAATTACATACTGAATGACCCTTCTTCCCTGAAAGAAAGGCTTGCCTTTTATTTAATTAATTAATTCATTCATTCATTTATTTTGCTTTTTGGAAAGGGGAAGATAGGGCAGTTGGGGTTAAGTGACTTGCCCGAGGTCACACAGCTAGTTTTTTTGCATTAAGTGTCTGAGGCCATATTTGAACTCAGGTCCTCTTGACTCCAGGGCTGGTGCTCTATTCACTGCACCACCTAGCTGCCTGAAGGCTTGCCTTTTAAAAATCAGTGTTCTCATATGACTAATATGGACATATGTTTAATATGATTGTATATGCCTGTATCAGATTGCATGCTTTTTGGGGCAGGCAGAAGCCGAGGAAGGGGGGAAATTTTTTTAAATCTTATAAAAGTGAATGTTACAAGCTAAAAATAAATAAATAGATAAATTTTTAAAAATCAGTGTTCTTATGATGCTGTATGACTGTGAGTCATGAAATACCATATAGTATCTGAAGAATTAATGTTGAATGTTACACAAAGGGCATGGTATCCATGAGTTTCCTTACTTGTAAAGTGAATTAGATTGGGGAAAATCACCTAATGTCCCTTAAAGTATAAATTTGAGATCATATGGTCTTATAGAGTAGACTAGCATGAGAGTTACAATTATTATGAGAGAAATTACAGTAAAGCATGCCATCAGAAAGTTGTATAAGTAGAAAGGGATATGGCCCAACCATGTAGCAAGAATGAAGGATAGCAATTGAATAGCTTCCATGTCTATACAATATCAAGAGATCTAGAGGAAGATCCCTCCAGTTCTTTGAGTGAATAGATTGCATATAATTTCAGATGTTCATGGAAGTAGGTTCTTGTTTCTGTATTGCTGTAAAGTTTACAAAAGTTTCCTCATAATATTTCTATGAAGTAGGTAGTGCAAGTATAATCCTCATTTTACAAATAAGGAAACTGAGGCCCATAGAGATGAAATGACTTGCTCATGCTCACATAGCTAGTTGTGTAAGTGGCAGAATTGGGATTTGAACCCACATGGCCTGACTCCAAGTCCAGCTCTTTCCTACACCACTTTGCCAGGCAAGTGCTCTTATTAATGTAAACCCTAGATTAAATAAAGAGAAAGCATTTATTCAGCATCTACTCTCTGCTAGTATGCTGTACCAAAAAGGAAGTTAGGATTAAGATACGTTGATCAAATGGTCTATGAACACCTTTTTTAACAGCCTTCTCTGTACCAGTTGTTCTCTAGATACGGTATGTTAGATTGGCCTCAGTTGTAATCACAGAGAACAAAAATTGGCAAACACTGTTTCTTTCCCAAATCATTTCCATTTGAGGCTATGAGCATTTACAGGAAATGTAGAGAAATGTTGGTTGTAAATATATCATTTTTTATGACATCGACATCTCATGTGGGTAGTGTGCCATAAAGCTGCCATCTTCTTGTGGTTTTCAGCCTGACTTGATAGATCAGTAAGAGAAAATTTACATATACTTGTTTCTACTTCTATAAATTTGTTCTGACGTATTCAGTTGTAAATTTCTGGCCCTATGGTCTTTAAAAATGTAAAAATTGCTTGTCTGTCAAAAGAATGCTTGCCCATTCCAATAATTCAGGGTTGTTGGCTGTATTATTTTTTAAGTTTCCTCATGTACTTGATTTTGCTATGATGTGGGTTTTCACATTTCTGCTTAGGTGGGCTTTTTTTTCCCTCACCCCAGTATTTTCCTTTCTGAAACCAAGTGGTTTAAGAATTAACAGTTCCAGTCAGTAAGTTATGGAAATATCAAGGATCTAATTATTAGAATATAGATACACTTAGTACATTTTTAAAATTTACATAATGAAATTTTTAAATATACATAATGTTAATAAAATATATTCAACCTAAAATGTCTGTTCTTTAATAGTAGTAACAGTTTATGCTTATGTAGAGCCTTACAGTTTACAAAGTGTTTTTCCTCACAATTCTCTGAAGTAGTAATACACTTGATATCATATTTACTTTAAGGATGAACAGCTGAAGTTCACAAAGCTTAATTAGCTTCACATGACTCAGAAGTGCTAGTGTCAGGTCTCTAATATAGTCTTTTTGACTTCATGTCCAATGCTGAATGCACAAAAATATTTAAAATTGTAAGGAGGATTTAGTTCTGAGGATGTCTGTAATGTGAACTTTTAAATGTTTTTTGGTCTAAGAACTTGAAATTCAATTTCCTGTTAACATACAATAAATATTCAATTAGTACCAACCTTTTTCAAGGCACTGGGAAGAGTACAAAGATGCATAGTACATAGTAGGTGCTTAATTAATGTTTGTTTCATTGAAATGGAAAATGGAAAAACGAAACACTCCCTTTAAGAAGTTTACAGTTAATAAGGGGGAGATAATAGTAAACAAGTAAATGAAATGCAAGGTAGGATGTAATAAGAACAGAAGAGCAATATGCAGTGCAATTGCTATAGGAAATACCAGATTATAAATCAGACTTCCTTCTTTTTTCTCCCTTTCCCCACTTTCTAGGGCTTCATCAGAATGTTTAGTGTTGGTTACTTGATACAATGCTGCCTTCGAATTCCCTCAGCATTCAGGCATCTGTTTACACAACCATCCCGGCTACTTTCTCTCTTCTATAACAAGGAAAACTTTCAACTTGGAGCTTTTCTTGGCTCTTTTGTCAGTATATATAAGGTAAGTTTTTCAAAAGGGAAACGGAAGGTGAAGCCTTTGGTTATTATCAAAGTATATTAATGCATCTATATTATATACTTTTTCATCAGTGTTCATAATAATTTTGCCAAATCCAGATGTGAAGATGAAATTAGTAATTTAGGTTTTAATTACTATTTTATAGGTTAAGATAGATGAATGTATAAAAGCAGTTTACTCTTGCATGTGCCATAGAAGTTTTCAAAGACTTAACTTCACCCTCTTTTCCATGTGGCAATGTCCTTTCAAATGTTTTTAAACAATGTAATCTTTTTTTCTGAAGGTATATTAGGTAATGGAAATATAATTGTGTTCAAGTCTCCTTAGGTACTACCAATAGTTATTGAACCTAATGACCAACAAGGAGGTTCTGATAACCAATGGAAGTATGATCAGGGCACTTAAATTGTTGACAGAGCCATTAGGACTTTTCTGTAGTAAACAGTGACATTTTGTTTAGAGGAACCATCTGATATAAAAATCAGAGCATTTAAATGTTTTATAAAATATAAAAAGCAAAACTGTGCTAAATGAGGTCCCCCTATATTTTTTTTAGTTGGCATCTAAACAAGTCTGGAGCAGATGAATCTCTGGGCTCTTGCAGATTTCAGAGAATATAGGTTGTTTTAATAATATATTTTTTTCTTTTTGGAAGAGGGAAGGTAGGGCAGTTGGGGTTAAGTGACTTCTCCAAGGTCACACGGCTAGTTTTTATGTTAAGTGTCTGAGGTCAGATTTGAACTCAGGTCCTCCTCATTCCAGGGCCCATGCTCTATTCACTATGCTACCTAGCCACCCCAATAATGATTTTCTTATGAAAGGTAAGTTCATTTATTTTAAGGAGGGAAAAATTTGGCAGATGTTGGATCATAGACTATCCATAATATCTCTAATTATGGATAATTTTCCACTTTGTTAAAAATAATAATGCTGAAAATTTCATTTTTAAGCATGCCTGTAGTAGGGAACCATCGTCATTTTCTGAGTTTATTAGAGGTAACAAACTTGTGACTTGAGAATTCTTATAAACATTTCTTTTCAACTCTTATCACATGATTCATGTTATCATTATAGATGCCCAAATGTAAAGTGTTTATAGCAATATTTGTAAACCCAGGCACATTTTCCTCTATTGTTCAGCACACATCTGGGCTGCCTTCCAACTCTTGCTTGTTAATTCTATCAAAAAATGCAGATGGTGTATTTCACAGCCATACGTAGCTGGGTTTTTTGGATTATCTTGGCCTCTTGCATCCCTAGATGAGCATGGTGCTTCAAAAGATGGTCATATTATGACCATATATTTTTTGTTTAATGCTTATTTAGGTGCTTTGCATTTTGTACCAACTTTTACCACTCGTTCTCAAATTGTTCTTGTTAGTTAGAAAGATGGAAAGTTTTATAACTATAAAAACTAAAATACATGAAGGCTAAATACTTTGTCCCAGTTTAAGTAAAATGGCTTCCTAACTCCTTTTACTGAGAAAAATGCAATTCTTTAGCCAAAATGTAATTTAAGCCCATAGTCATTAATGAATATTTGTTGAACACTAGTAATACAAAGGAACTTTTCATTATAGATGCTCCAAAATCCTGGTTAATGGGGACAGCTTGTATTTTTGTTGTACATCTTGACATATGTGTATGTTTTTAGCATTAACTTCTTTAAAATGCCCAAGGGCTGAATTTTTAGCTTCTGTTAGGTTTCAGAGATTAAATATTTTTCTTACCTACTTTTAATACTTATTTACCTTTAATTCCAGTATTTGCCTGGAATGGTCTAGATTTATTGAGGAGCCACAATGTGTAAACTCCACTGAAAGTAAGCTATTCATCTATATTATAGGTCAGTAAACCATGGCTCATGGGTCAAATCTCAAATCCATCCCATTGCTTGTTTTTATACAGCCCTTCAGCTAAGAATGATTTTTACATTAAAAAATGTAGCCATTCTTAGCTGCTGTACTAAAAATAGGCAACAAATTAGATTTGTCATACAGGGCAGAGTTTGCTGACCCCTACTCTATATGAGTGTCCTAGAGCAAAAGTGTCAAACTTGGGGCTAGAGGGCTCCCCAGTGCACAGGAACCTGGTTTAACATGTAATTTGGACTTGTTTAACAAAATAAACAAAATAAACAAAATAACAAAAATAAAGAAAAAAAACCCCCAAAATAAAATACAACGTAGTGTTAATTTGTGGTTTTATATGTCAGCATGCGACCCATAGGGATCTGTTTCTGTTTGAATGTGATACCTCTCTCCTAGAGTAATTGAATTTCATTTACTCATATTGTTTTTCTGTTTATATTGTAAGTCCTCTTTATCTCGGATCTAAATTGAAACCACCATAGTAATGCATCAGTTTTCTTATAACATATTCATTTGCTTTCAAACTTACATTAGTTTCCCATTGGTTATAAAATCAGATCCAAACATTTTATCTAAGCACCTCAACATAATCTTACCTGCAATTTTACCTGCCCAACCTTGTATCCCACTATTCTCCAACATGGCTATGTATAATCTAATTAGTCTGGTCTCTTAACTCTTTACTGAAATACTGCTGTCTTTTTTGCTTTAGTGCTCATGCTTTTCCCCAATGTGGAATGTGCTTTTCATTTGGACATAACCTCAAGAGCCCATATCCTCTAAGAAGCCCTTCTAGTCCACTCTTGCCCACATTAATCTTCATACCTGACCTTGAACTTTACATTTAAACCACACATTTTGGTCTATATAATATAATTTTGGTATGTGATAGAAAATATAAGGTGTTGAAATAAAATAAACACTCTAGTAACTCTCTAAAGCATAAGTATATGTAATTAAAAGACTAACTGTCAGGGCAGCTAGGTGGCGCAGTGAGTAGAGTGCCAGCCCTGAAGTCAGGAGGACCTGAGTTCGGATCCGTCCTCAGACAGTAAACACACACACACACACACACACACACACACACACACACACACACACACACAAACCTAGCCATGTGACCATGACAAGTTACTTAACCCCAGGTGCCCTCCAAAAAAAAAAAAAAAGACTAACTGTATATGAGTATCATCTGCCTCAAACTTACCATATAACTTTAATGTAGCTACCCATAATGGCAGTTCTATTTTGAATTCATGTGTCCAACATCTTCCAGCCTCAGTAACATTTTTTCGAGTGCCTACAAAAATAATTTGCATTGATTAAAATGTCCAGTGTCATTCCAACATTTTAAATTTCCAATTCTTTTACCTGTAGCATAGTTATCATTGTGTACATCACTAATGCCACCTGATGTTTTTCATCTCCCTAATATAAATGATCACATTTCTATATTGATCTACTGTCTTTTCAATTTTAATGCTGTGTGTATATTTTATATGAAAATACCATATATCATCTTTTTTTCCAGCTCTTTTCGGTGAGTTTACTAAGTACTTAAAAGAGTTCAATAGCTACTTGATGGTCAAATTAAACATGCTATTATTGATAGAAACAGAAAGTAACTAATTCACTTGATATTTTCCATTGTACTTCCTTCCCCTTATCCTTTAAGATTTGCTGTGTTAATAGTGGTTTCTACTTTCAAGACAAACTAGTGAGCCTTCTACCAACTTGTTTTGTATTTTTAGTGAGAGAGTGTTGTCACAGGATGTAGGCATTTAAAATAATTCCATGAAGTAATTGGAAAACTAATTTATGGGGGGGCGGAGTCAAGATGGCGAAGTAGAAATAGGACTTCCACTCCACCTCCAATTCATGTAAAAAAATGACTCTAGACAAACTTTGGAGCTATAGAACCCACAAAATGACACAGAGGAGCTAACTTCCCTCTGAGGACAGCCCGCCAGGCTGGCAGGTAGTGGCCAAAAGAGCACTTTGGGAGCTGACCCCAGCCCCTGCTGGAGCTAAAGGTCTTAGTCCTAGGGTGGTCTGACCAGCCACCAGCTGGAGGGACTTCAGATCACCAGCAGCTGTGGTGGTTTCCAGAATTCTCAACTCATAGATGCCAAGGACAAAGTGGGAGGCCAGTGCAGTATGGACTTTGGGACCTCGGAATTCAGACTGTGTTGGCTTTTGCCCCTGGCTAGAAGTGGCTAAGGCACAGCAGTGTGAAGCAGCTGTCACGTGGTAGCTTCAGCTCTTGGTGTGCAGACTGTAGGGGGACCAAGCAACCAGTCTAAGGGGTAATTGCTCTTGCTTTAACATGCTTGAATATGGATTGTGATCTAGGGTGGAGGTCCTGGGGTGTGTGACCAGCTTGCCAGAGTGTGTGGAGGCTTCAGAGAGGGTACGTAAGTAATACCTTCAGCAGCTGAGAAAACCCCAGCATTTGGGATGAAGCTCCCTTGTCTGGTGGCAGAGTCTCATTGTGGCAAAAAGCTCAAAAGTCAAGTAATTGAGTGGCAACATGAGCAGGCAAAGGAAGCAAACCAAGCAGAGCAATCCAACTTTACACTCCTATGTTGGGGACAGAAGGGATCAAAGCATGGAACAGGAGGAAGACAGTGAAGTCAGAACTCCTGCACCAAAAGCTTCCAAGAAAAATACAAGCTGGTTACAGGCCATAGAGGAGGTTAAAAAGGATTTTGAAAAATAAGAGAAGTAGAAGAAAAATTGGGAAGATAAATGAGAATGATGCAAGAGAATTATGAAATGAAAGTCAACAACCTGTCTGAAGAAAATAACACCTTAAAAAACAGACTAACTCAAATGACAAAAGAGACTCAAAAAGGCAATGAGGAGAAGAATACCTTAAAAAGCCGAATTTGCCAGATGGAAAAAGAATCTCAAAAGCTCACTGAAGAGAATCATTCCTTCAGAATTACATTGGAGCAAATGGAAGCTAGTGACTTTATGAGAAATCAAGATACTGTTAAACAGATCCAAACAAATGAAAAAATAGAAGGCAGTGTGAAATATCTCATTGGGAAAACCACTAACCTGGAAAATAGATCCAGGAGAGATAATTTAAAAATTATTGGACTCCCTGAAAGCCATGATCAAAAAAAGAACCGGGGCAGCTAGGTGGCGCAGTAAGTAGAGCGTCGGCCCTGGAGTCAGAAGGACCTGAGTTTGGATCCGGCTTCAGACACTTAACGCACACACAAACAAAAACCTAGCCGTGTGACCTTGGGCAAGTTACTTAACCCCAATTGCCCTCCAAAAAAAAAAAAAAAGAACCTAGAAATCATCCTTCAAGAAATTCTCAAGGAAAATTGCCCTGATGTTTTAGAACCAGAGGGCAAAATAGAGGTTGAAAGAATCCGCTGATCACCTCTTAAAAAAGATCCCAAAAAGAAAACTCCTAGGAATATTTATAGTCAGGTTCCGGAATTCCCAGATCAAGGACAAAATATTACAAGTAGCTAGGAAGAAACAATTTGATTATTGCCTTTTTTTTTGAATGGAAGCAACTTAAAGTCCTATCCATGACAGTCTATTTTTCTTTTGTTTTATTTGCTTTCCATGACCTGTTTATTATAGAAATAAATGAGTTGCTTATATCACCATTTCACTATTGATTTTTCAATATGATATTGAAATTGCTTGGGATTTATTCATTGACACTCTAACAAACATTTTCAAAAGACAGCGAATTTGGATTTCCAGCAATGACTCCCACTATAGTAAATTCAAAAAGTTGCCAAATGGAAATTTTATTTTGTATTCCTTTTTATGTGCATATGTACACTAATAATGGGAAATATATGGACGTGAAAACAAAAGAACTATAGAGAACATTCAATGTTTTTTTCTCTATTGCCTTGAATAACTTCTTAATATTTCCTTTGTCACCAATCTAAAAGTAAAGCACCAGGAAATAAATAAAAATTATATGCTTCCTGAAGGAATATACGATTTTTTCCTAGAACTTATAGTTATTTATCTTTTTTGTGCAAATCATACAGTGGTATGTAGGGATCTCTCTTAAATGGGTTTTTTATGTTAATTCTCATATAACCAGCCACAGTAAATAATAGAATCTGACATTATTTGATATGGATTACATTTGTACTCATGATAAAATTTACTATATAGAATTTGTTTCCCAGTTCATATCAATGGCATTAAGATGTTGATGAGTCCTTATAACTTTTCCAACTACCTATTTTGATTTTTACATTATCAGCAGTTAGAATTGGTTAAAGATGTTTTTGTCTTCATGAACTTGACCTAAAAATATAAATTTATTTATTACTAAAATATTATGTTTTTCCCTTAATATAGGGTACTAGTTGCTTCCTTCGCTGGGTGAGAAATCTGGATGATGAACTGCATGCAATTATAGCTGGTAAAGCAACAATAAAACACTAATATTTTTATTTTACCAACCTGTGGGGAAAGTGACAGTAAAAACACAGGAGCATAGGTATGAGCCTTGTAGATCTCAGAATTATGCTAGGCTTTTAAACAGTATCAAAATAATCAATTGTAGTAGAGTCAGTTTTCTTGGAACATTTTTGTCACCTTAAATAATAATCATTTCTCCTTTAATAATAATTTATATTTCCAAGATGTTCAAATAATTAAAAAACTATTCTTAAGGATATTTTCAATAAAGCACTTCAATGTAAATAAACTTTTTACTTAATAGGAGGTGGAAGAAATCAGTTGCCTTATTCTTAGTATATTAAAGTATGTTGAGGTTATGTTTGTGTATTATATGGATTTTAAGAAAAATTATGTGTGTGTACTTATAATTGAATGTGTAGCTATCTTCAGTTCCTTTATATATAGTACACGCATAAAATATAGTCTCTCCCCGCCCCCCACCCCCCCCACACCCAATGTACTTTTCATAACAGACCATGAGTCAGGCAATCAAGGGGTACAAGTGTTAGTTCAGGCTTCATCTCTTTGCCCAGAGACAAGTTCAAAGATTAGATAGGACTTAAGAGAATATCTCACTTAACCAATACCTGAGCAGGAATTGCTAATACAATACCCATGCTCACTTAGTGTCCACTCAAAGACTTCTAGTCATAGAAATTCCACTATTTCGTGACTCCCTTCTACTTCCTAATCTTTGAGAAACTCTTCCTTTGAATTGAGTCAAGTTGTTTTTCTGTAGCTTCCATCCTTTGTTCCTATTTCTGCTTCTTGGGGCAAGTAAAACATTTCTAATCTCCCTTTCACATGACAGCCCTTCAGATACTTGAAGAGAGATATTATGTCTCTCTTAAGTTTTTTTTTCCTGTAGGCTAAACCTCTCTAGTTCCTTTAATCCATCTTCATATTTTATAGTTAATATCCTGTTTCTTTTTAATTTAAATTCTTTTTCATTATAAACATGACAAATCCTGCTCTCTTCACCTATTTCTTGGTCTAACCTGCCAGCAGAAAAAAGAGAAACATTATTCCATCAGCTCTCCTCCCCCTCACCACCTAGCTGCCTAACACCCTAAGAAAATTCCACCCTGAGGTCAAACCCATAATTATGTTAATAATCCACTTCAACTTGTTCATTAATGATTAATAAACTCCTGTCTGGTCATATACACCCCATTCCAATGATTATGAACTCCTAGTTGTTATTATTCAAACCTTCTTCTCCATCCCCTACTGTTCTCTCCTTTATTCCTATCCCTCTCAACCCAACCCCTGCTGTGTCTCACTCTAAACCTACATACTCCTTCCACTGTGCTCTCTGGAATGCCTGCTTTTTAGCTAACAGGCTTGCTTTCATAGTAAATCTTCTACTTTCCCACATCTTCCATCTTCTGGTTCTCACTGAAATCTTGTTACCTCCTGATACCACTCTTTCCAGCACTGGCATTACTTTTACTCATTAACCAATTCACTGCTTTAAGTGGGGGCATTGTAATGTGCCTTGTTCCCATTGCTACTTCCAAACACCTTCTATGACCATCAAATAGTAACCTCTCCTTCCTTGAGGTTCATTCAATCCATATCAACCACCTAAAAAAATTCTGGTAGCTATTGTCTGCCAACCTCTAGGTTACTTACCTTTTCCCTTAAAGAGTTCAGTCGCTGATTCATGATTTTTCTGTCCTCTCCAACACTTGCCCTTGTACTAGAGAACTTCAATAAAATTTTTTGTTGTTGTTCAGTCATTTCAGTCATGTCCACTTCTTTATGACCCCATTTGAGGTTTTCTTGGCAAAGATACTGAAGTTATTTGTACTTCTTTCTCCAGCTCATTTCACAGATGAGGAAACTGACAAAGAGGGTTAAGTGACTTTGGCCAGATTTGAATTTAGGTCCTGCATTCTAGCTATTGCACTGCCTAGTTGTCTCTTAATATTTACTTGATTTACTACACAATCTGAACTACACATGATCCTATTATCATGCACAAATATACCACTTCCATGTTCATGAATTCTGAAATGACCTTATTACAAACTGTTGTCATTATACCACTCTCTCTTCCTTGAAACCTTAAAACCTGTCCCTCATCCTCACTAAAGACCCTTCAGGTCTTTCCTAGACCATCACCCCAGGAATAGCTACATTCTCTTCCCTTTACCATCTTGACCCTTTAGCAAGCCAGTTCAACTCAGCTCTGACATCTCTTGAATCTTTTGCCCCCTTATTCTCTTGAATATCTTGCAGTCATCCTTGGATGACTCCCACCTTTTGCTGCTTTCTCTCCTTCTCACTCATGTACTGCTAAACAAAGCTAGAGAAAATTATGAAACAATGCTTACTAGAACTATTATTAACTTATGTAATCTTGACTGGACCCTTGGTGCAGCAAAGTGATCCTTTTACACCTCCCTAATTGACTTACTGTCCCACTCACCATGACAACTTTTCCAGACCTTTTCAATTCTTCTTATAGCTTCCCCTCCCCCATCCTCTGTACAGATAACCTTGTATGTGTTTCACTGACAAAATTGAGATGTTTTGCTGAATTCACTCTTCTCTCCTTCTCATCTCACATTACTCAACTGCCTTCTGCCACTATTCCTTCATGTATGTCTCACATAAAGACATACTTGCAAAGACAACCCTCTCTCCTGCACAAATGATCCTATGCCATCCTGTTTTTGCCAGTACATTGCCCCTTTGTTATCCCCATCATCTCACCTATCTTCAATCTCTCCATATCTACTCACTACTTCCTTGCTCCTTAGAAATGTATCCATGGCTTCATCCTTAAAAATTTCTTACTTGAGCTGTCCTGCATTTGAGCCACTCTTCCCCATCCCTATCTCTCCTCTCTTTTGTGACTAAACTCCTTCCATGGTTGTCCACAATTGATGCCTCCACAGCCCTTCCTCTCACTCTCCTCTTAATTATCTACAATCTGGCATCTGACCTCCTCATTCAGTGGAAATTGCTCTCTCACCTTAAATCTATCATATTGGCTAAGGTGACAAAAAAAGAGAAATGGAATCCTGGAGGGACTGAGGGAAAACAGAAACACTAATGCACTATTGGTGGAGCTGTGAACTAGTCCAAACATTCTGAAAAGCAATTTGGGACTATTCTCCAAAAGCTATTAAATTATGCATACCTTTTTACTCTACAATATTGCTACTAGTTCTATACCCCAAAGAGATCAAAGAAAGAGGGAAAAGATCCACTCTGTGTGTGTGTGTGTGTGTGTGTGTGTGTGTGTGTGTGTGCATGCACTCTTTTTGTAATGGCAAAGAATTGGAAATTGAGAGAAAACCCATCAATTGGAAAATAGCTAAACAAGTTAGAGTATATGACTGTGATAGAATACTAGTGTTGTAAGAAATGATAAAAGGGATAGCTTCAAAAAAACTTGTGAAGACTTGCATGAACTGATACGAAGTGAACAGAACCATGAGAACAATTTTTACAATAACAATATTTGAAAGATAATCAGCATTGAAAAACTTACAATTCCAAGGGATCCATGAGGAAACATAATATATACTTCCAGATAGAGAATTGATAGACTCAGATTACAGATTGGAGCATATTTTCTTCCTTTCTTTTTCTTTTTTTGTTGGACATATTTAATGTGGGAATTTATTTTGTATGATGATACTTATTGATGATGGATTTTGTTTTTCTTCACTTTTAAATGGGTAGGGGAGAAGAAAGGAAACTAATTCAGAACTGAAAATAAAATACAGTTGAATCTTTGTAAATAAAATGTTATACAGTTAACTGTAAAAGATAGAAAGAATAAACTGCTCTTTTAAGTTACTAATTGTCTGTTAATTGTACGGTATAATGGCCTTTTCTCAGCCTTCATCCTTCCTGACCTTTCTGATGGTCTTGACATACTTGATCATCCTCTTCTTAATGCTCTCTTTTGTCTAGGTTTTCTTGATTACCATTCTCTCCTGGTGTTCTTCCTACCTGTCAGACCATTCCTGCTCAGTTTCCTTTCATCTTCATCCAGAGTATACCGCAGAGCTCTGTCCTAGACCTTCTTCTCTTCTCCTTTTGTACTCTTTTGCTTGATGATCTCATCAGTTCCCATGGATTCAATTACCATCTCTGTTTTGATTATTCTCAGATCTTCTCATCCAGTCCTAATCTCTCTATTGATCTCCAGTCTCACAGTTATACTTGTCTATTTCCATCTTGTACTGGGTGTTCTGTATACATCATAAACTCAACATAACCAAAACTGACATTACTTTCTTTCCCCTTGAGCCCTCCCTTCTTCCAAACTTTCCTCTTACTAACTAAACTAACCCTATCCTATCAGTTTTTATCAACTCCTTATTTTCTCTTATCCAATCTGTTGCCAAGACCTATTTATTTTTCCTTTATAATATCTCTGATATATTACTCTTTCTGTCCTCTGACACTGCCACCAACATGGTATAGGCTCTTATTACTTCACTTTTGATTTATTGAAATAACCAGCTTGTTGGTCTCTCTGCCACAATTCTCTCCCTACTCTAATTCATCCTCCACTCAACTGTCAAAGTAATTTCTAGAAAATTGAAGTCTAACTATCACTACCCTACTCATTAAACATTAGCAGCTCCCTATGATCTCCTGAATTAAATATAAACTCCTCTGTTAGGTATTCAAGGCATTTCATAACCTGTGTCCTCTCCTTACTATTTCTCCTACAAGACACTCCATCTCCTGATTCCAGGCATTTTTTTCTGGAGCTCCCATGTTCTAGGAATTCTTTCTTTCCTAATCCCTGCCTCCTGGCTTCCAAAGGAACCCCTAAATATTAGTGCCTTTCATCTTCTGTTTTTCCTCAATTTATCCTCTCTGTGGGATGTTTTTAGATAGTTGGTCACATTATCTTCCCCATTAGATGGAATTCCTCTAGAATAGCTAGTCTTTTGTCTTTATTTGTACTCTCAGCTCTTAGCACAATACCTTGCATTTAGTAGGTACTTAAAAAATATTTGACTGATTTCCAATACAAAGAACAGGAAGAAACTATTGAATGTGAAACTATGAATTTGTATTTTATAGTTTTTTTAAAGTATATATCAAACTTAACATGATAGCATTACCCTAAATTTCTTTCTGCTCACTTCTTTGTATTTTTTTTGTTTGTTTCTCTGGTACTTTTTTCTTTTTTAACATCATTACTACCCATGAACTACCCCATGCCCCTAAATAAGAGGCTTTTAATAAATGTCAAGCATTCAAAAAAAAGTCAAGCAAATAAAATCTATGGTTTGAAAGTGTTTGAAAATGTGTATCTCATTGCACACTTGTGATCCATTGTCCCTCCTCCAAGATATGGAAAGCAAGTTTCATGATCAGCCTATTTACTTTATCTTGTAAGTGTTGTATAAATTGTGCTATTGGATGTATAAATTGTGCTCTTGGATCTCCTTCATTTTGTATCAGTTTATATAAGTCTTCCTAGCTTTCTCTGAATCTGTCATTTTCTGCCTTATGGTTCAATAATACTCCTTTCATCTTCATCTTCAATATATTCACATTCTGTAGTTTGGTGAACTGGTCCTCAATTGGCATCTGCTTTGTTTCTAGATTTTTAATACAACAAAAAAGTTGCTGTAAATTTATATTTTTATGTACACATATATGCATATTATGTATACATGTGTGCAGGCACACATGTGCATGTGTATCTCCTTTCATTTTATCTTTGACTTCTTCAGTGTACATGGCTAATAGTGATATCTCTATGTCACAGAATGTGTGCAATTTAGTGACTTTTTGGGGTATTATTTTAAATTGTTTTCCAGCATGGTTGTACCACTTCACAGCTCTAACAACAGTGTTTTAGTGTTCCTGTCCTCTCATAACCCCTCCAACAATTAACCATTTTTTTCCACCTTTACTATTTGCTAGTCTGCTATCATCTGATGAGGTAGGACTTAGAAATGTTTTGAGTTGCTCTTATTACTTGTTATTTGGAACATTTTCCCCCTTTATTTGTTGAGGATTTTCATTCCTTTTATAAATTTCTTTCTCATTTTCTTTGACCATTTATCTACTGGAGAATAGCTCTTGTTCATATATATTTGCATCAATTTATATATATTTGTATCAATCAACAGTTAAGTCAGTAAGTGCACTTACCATATACCATGCAATATGCTGAATACCAGAGATATAAAGAAAAATAAAAATAGCCCCTACATTTAAGGAATTAACCTTCTGATGGAGGAGACCACATACAAATAACTCTGTATGCACAGGCTACATTCAGGGTAAACTGGAGGAAATCTTAGAGGGAGGACACTAATATTTGGGTGGGGGATGGAGAAAGGCTTCTTGGAGAAGGAATAATTTGAGCTGAGTCTTGAAGGAAACTAGGGAATCCAGGAGGCTGAGGTGAGCAGAGAGAGTAGTCCTAGCACGGGCACAGCCATTGAAAAGACACAAAATTATGAGATGGAGTGTCATTTTATAATAAAAATCAAGATCATTATAATGTTACATATACCAGTTTACCACATTAGTGCTATACTAGTCAAACTGCCAAAGGACATACTAGACAAAATGATAAAATTCATTTAGAGGATCACAATATCTACACTATTGAAGGAAAAATGGAAAAAAAAAGTATAAATGAAGGAGGAATTGTACTTTTAGCCCTCATTTTTATAAAGCAGTATTCATATAGCCTATTTGATGCTGGGTTAAAAAATAGAAAATTAATTCAGAGGAAGACAGATAGGGAAAGAATAGAAACAATTGACTTCAACCCACTCTTCAATAAATTGAGAACATAAACTTTTCTGGTTAAGAATTTCAACAGTTTATATAATTTATAATAAAAATGTAACAAATATTAAATATTAAAGTGAGTATTGAATTTTGTATTGAAGTTTATTAAATATTAATTGAATATTAAAGTTCCCACCGTAAAACTTAAAACCAGGACAGATCAAGTATCTTTCTAGCTTTGGCTGGGGTGAGTATTTGTAACTAAACAAGAGATAAAGATGATCACAGATAAAACACATATTTTAAACTTTAAATACATAAATATTTATAATTATTCTAGCTATATGAATTCAAAAAGCTTTTATATAAACAAAATTAATGCAACTAGAATCAGAAGAGAAGCAGGCAATCTTTGCCTGAAGTGTTATCCAAAGAGTATAGGGAACTAAGATAAATTTATTATACCAAGAGCTATTCCCCAATAGACAAGTTCAAAGGTTATAATAGTAACTAGCATTTCTAAGGCATTTTATGGTTTGCAGAGCACCTTACAAATACCTCATTTTATTTTTACAACAACCCTGGAAGATAGGTACTGTTATTTTCTCCATTTTGCAAATGAAGAAACTGAGGCTGAGAGAGATTAAGTGGCTTGCTCAGGATCACATAGCTAAGAAAATATTAGCTGCTGGATTTGAACTCAGCTTTTCCAGACTCCAAGTCCAGCACTCTATTCACTGTACTACTTAACTGTCTCAACAAACTGTCTTTAAAAGAATTACATGCTATTATTAACCTTAGAAAAGTTTATTCCAAATCACTAATAATAAAAGAAATACTAATCAAAACACCCTTGAGGTTCACCTAAGCCAGAAAGTTAGTAAAGATGACAACAAATGTGAATAATTGATTTTGGAAGGGCTTTGGAAAGGCGGTTACACTAATACACTGTTGGTAGAGTTATAAATTGGTCCAATTGTTTTGGGAAACAGTTTGGAGCTAAGAATGATTAAATTGTCCATACCCTTTGATCCAAAGATCACAATACTACACTTATACCCCAGGGTGGTCAAAGACTTAAAGTCTCAGCTACACCAAATTATTCATAGTAACACTTTCTATAGTAGCAAAGTATGAGAAACAAAATAGATATCCATCCATTGGAGAATGGCTAAACAAATTATGGTACATGAACGTAATGGAATATTAATGTAATGTAAGCTATTTTGGACATAATGAATATAATCATGAGAAAACTTGTTGCACCCTATTCATGGTGATGTAAACTGATCCGTGGGGAAATATATATATATATATATATATATATAGTACTACAATAACATAAATGGAAGGAACAAAAAAAAATGTTAAAATGCTGGGTAATATTAAAACCAACTTTGCCTCTTAAGAAGAATTGAGAGTGCACCTTTCTGGTTTCTTTGCAGAGGTAGAGGACTATAGGAGTGAAAAATTGCATATAGTATCACACTCAGTTGATCTGTTGGATTAAGTGCACAACTTTTTTTTATTCTCTTTCTTTGTTAATTCTTTGTCCTAAGTGATAGAATTCTAGTTATGGGAAGAGAGAAGGATATATTTGGAAATGTAAGCAATATAAAAATAAGATAGTTTGTTTTAAAATTTTCAAATAGATTTTTACAGCATATCAAAAGTATTTGCTTATGTAAATGAAGATGAATTATTGACTGAGAAGTTGATTTTACATGAAGTTAACATGAGATGCCTTCTCTCTTTCTAAACTTTAACCTAGTTTATCAGTGCCCAGGAATACTATTATCAGGGTCTGTTACAACTATAAGTAGCAGTGCCAGTGATCTGGGTAGAATTATTGAATTGTGTTAAATTAAACATTCCAGCACCTTCTCAATGTTTCCTGTGTGGTTTGTTGTAGGGTTTTTGGCAGGTGTATCAATGATGTTTTACAAAAGCACAACAATCTCCATGTATTTGGCTTCCAAACTTGTAGAGGTAAGGGAGTATTTCTTTATGTAGATTATCCTAAAGTGTGTGTTCTTACTCTGGACATCGGAGCATGAAGAGATTGTGTATCACAAGCACAGACCCCAGTGGCTGTCATGAAGAACACAACATAGTTTTATCTAAACTTGTAAATATGTTTTATGTCATAGCGACCCAATAGAAACCTATTAAAGGATGCTTTTCTTCTTTTTTTTTCCTGTGACTGTCTAGCACTTTAAGCCAAGCAATAACATATACATTTCCTTCTTTTCACTGTCATATAATCATCTGATGTGGGGATAAGCCATTAGCCCAAAAATGTGTCCTAGAAAAGTGTTTCTCCAGTAATGGAATCTCTGGAGCATTTAATTTATGACTAGAAGGAGTTTTGAACTATTTTCATGTAGAAATAAAATTTATTTTGTATATTTTCATTAATATTTAGCAAAGAGTTATCAAATTCTCTTTAAATATTTTAAATGTTTTTCATCATTCTTTGTTATGATTCCCTTATATAAATTCAATAAATAAATAGAAGCTACAGTTATGTAGTAAAAGTCAGCACTGTGGTCAGTATACCTAAAATAGCTTTATAGACAACTTTTTTTAGAAATCTATGAATTGTCCATAAGCATTTCCTGCACACTATGTGACCAGAATTTTTTGAGGTACAAGAATTAGAAAACCTTAGATTTGGAAGAGCCTCAGGTAACTGAACACAGTCTCCTCTAAAACATCCTTGACCTTGTGTCTTTGGGACTCCTCTTGATGTCCTTAGAGATGGGGAATCCACTACCTGTCAAAACCACTGGTTCTGGTTTTTGAACACCTCTAATTTTTAGAAAGATTTTCCTCACATTAACTCCATATTTGCCTCTTTTTTCATTAGTTCAACTGAGTTCTGCCAAAACAAAACAAAACCCTTTTTCTACATACTAGTTTTCTAAATACTTAAAAACAACTAACATCTCCTCCCTTCTATCCTCCCTCTCCCAATTCCTCTGTTCTCAGTCACTTAAGCCCAGTTTCTCTTAATGATCCCTTATGTTACATGGTATAGTCTAGAATCTCCTTACTACCTTCTCAGTGCTCTCTAGCATATCATTATCACCATATCTAGGTGATAAGCCTAGAACTAACCACATTATTCCACTGTTCCCTGACCAGGCAGACTTACAATGGTTATGTAGCCTCCCTTGCTCTGGCAACCCTGCTTTTTTTGGTAACATAAGCTAATATCATATTAGCTTTTGAGGCTTCTGTGTCATAATGTACACTCAGAGATCATATTCACATAAACTGTTTTTGTCTAGCCAGACTTCCTTTAGCCTTTACTTGTGAAGTTACCTTTTTAGTAGAAGTATAGGATCATCTTTTGTTTGGACCTGCATTTTCACTGATGTACATGGTACATGGTAAGGAACGCCTTCTTCCAGTGCAGATCCACAACTATTGTGTAATTTAGTAATTTGAGAACACTGAGAGAGTAAGTGGCTTCTACAGAGTTATACAATAACATGTATCAGAAAAAAGGTGTTAAATCCAAGTCTTCCTGACTCCCAGGTCAGATTTCTACTTACACTTTTAATTGTTTGATTTTATCTGTTTTTGCTAGATTTGGCCATTGTCCTGGTTTCTTTAGATCTTTTAGTATCTAAGTCTGTCACCCAGGATATTAGTTATCCTTTGTAGCTACATACTTTTAGAGATTTTAGAAGCAATATTTATAATTTCCAAGTCATTGTGGAATATGGGAGGACCTAGAAAGAGATCTCTGGGGTGATCCACTAGAAGTGTAATAAGACTTTGTTCCTTCCCTTGGGAAATATATGGTCTAGTTGGGCAAACAAAGCGTAGACTCAAGAAATAATTAGGAATTCATTCATTTTATATCTCAAGGAATCTGAGCATTTCATGTAAATTGTACTTTTGCCAAACTTATTTCTGCATCTTCATTAAATGATTCAGTAATATAAATGAAATATAATAAAAGGGAAATTTTAAAAATTTATTTATTGGGGGGGAGGCAAGGCAGTTGGGGTTAAGTGACTTGCCCAAGGTCACACAGCTAGTAAGTGTCAAGTGTCTGAGGCTGGATTTGAACTCAGGTCCTCTTGACTTCAGGACTGGTGCTCTATTCATTGCACCAAAAAGGAAAATTTTGATGCTCCTTTTTGTATTGCCTATAGGCCAACTGGACTCATATTAGCAACTTGATAAATAAGTGTTGTTTTATTTTAAAATTACTGCTGCATTCTTAATGTTGTCCATTTTTGTTTATGGTGTATTTGTGTCTCATGAGGATTTTTGAATAGCAAAAAAATTTGTGATATCACAACTAATATAGAACATAGTACTATTTTTATTTAAAATGTCATCATTTATAAATCTTGCATTGTGATTATTTTGTAGACCATGTATTTCAAAGGCATTGAAGCAGGGAAAGTTCCTTATTTCCCTCATGCAGATACCATCATATACTCTATCTCCACAGCAATTTGTTTTCAGGCAGTAAGTATGCCCTTTGAAATGGGAAATGAGATTGTTATGGTTTCTAATGCTTATTACATCCAGTGGGAAAACCTAGAATATTACCAGACATGCATGGTAGAGTGTTTCACTTATCTTTCAAGCTAAGGACAGGAATCACTAAGAACACGAAATATCTTCCTGAGTCAGACCTGGTTATGTGAATATATTGCTTCTTGAATGGATATTAAGTTTAGTTTGAAAGTAATTTAGAACTCAAATGTATTGAATAGTCCACCAGGACTTGTGCTTTTCAAGCCAGTAGAGTATTCCCAAAGGGACAATATTGGCATCATCACTGTCACACCAATAGCATACCCTAGTATTGCCAGCAAGAAAATGAAATTTTATAGATATAACAGCTTTCATTTTCTTGTTCATATTTTCCCAAAGTTCTAAGACCACTTTTATTATTATATTAAGGTAATTGCAGACTGCCTTTAGATAGAGTTTTGTTGTTGTATTGATTCATTTTTTGAAGCTAGTAAAGTACTAAAAAACCAGTGGATACTCAATACATAGTTCTTGAAGATGCTGACTACCAATTAAATTGTTTTCTAAAGGAAATATTTAAAGACTTTTGGAGTCTATAAGTGGTATCCTCATTGTTAGATAAAACACTAATAGATTTAGCATTGCTGTTGTTGTAATTGTTAATACTAATATATCATGAATACAAAAAAAAATTAAAGCTAGGCCTACTGCATCTTATAAGTCTGAATATATTTTTGTTATATCCTGGAAGAAGTTTGATGGTCAGTATTATTTTTTTTAGGCTGTCATGGAAGTTCAGACCTTGCGACCATCTTACTGGAAATTCCTTTTAAGGCTCACCAAGGGCAAGTAAGTGACTAAGATGATTTAAACAATTTAAATCTCCTCAAAGGGAAAATCCACAGTTCTCTTAATATAGAAAAATCATAGGTCTAGCCATGTGACCTTGGGTAAGTTCCTTAACCCCAATTGCCCTAAAAAAAATGCAAAAAAAAAAAAAAAGAAAATTCATAGGTCAAATGGATATTTCATATTAGCTAACCTTATCATTTCCTCGCTTCCTACCCAAATTAACTCAGAGAATAAACAAGATATGCATTTAGTGAACATGAGTATATACTTGCTTATCCTTATAGATATTTTGGAAATACTATTGGTTATAGATAATTACAATGTGATTTTGCTGAAAACTATTGATATTATATACAAAAAACATATATGCATATTTTAACAAATATATTCCTAATTTCATAAATGCAAGACCTCTTTTTCTTTAAACTTAATATGTTAAGAAGATTGGCTAAAGATATAAATCCAAAAATTGGATTAATAAACAATTTTGTAAGAAATATCTCTAGTCCTAAAAACATCCTTCTGAACTACATTTGACTTATTATAGTCAAATAGTTGTGTGTCCAATTCTTTTAGATTTTTAAAGGTGGATACTATACATCCTTCTTCAATAGGC
Source organism: Gymnobelideus leadbeateri (assembly GCA_011680675.1). NCBI lineage: Eukaryota > Metazoa > Chordata > Mammalia > Diprotodontia > Petauridae > Gymnobelideus > Gymnobelideus leadbeateri. Next base: position 180,814 of record WOXC01012459.1, on the reverse strand, counting down.
TTACAACAGTATAGCTATCTCTTTTACAAAATTAAGCCCTTTTTCTTTAATTCTTTCCTGTTTAAAGATAGAGAAGGACTGGAAAGTAATGTTCTCTACTTGAAATTCCCTTCCAAAATATGAATAAAATTAATAATTTGAACCTCAGTATTCTTTTTAAGCCTAAGTTAACACAGCTCCTTCAATGTCCCTTCATATTTTCAACTGTTTTTATATTCTTCTCTTGATCTTCTCTGATTTCTCTCCTGTTCTTTCTTAAAATATGGTGATATGGACTAAGGGACGAAACTGGGTAATATCATATTAGCCTTTTAAAAATAGCAAAAGAGTTACTGTCCAAGAATTCGGTATTGAAGTAGTGTTAGTATACCCTTTTAATTATTTTGGTGTTCTTTATTTGAATTGTTGATATTTGCTTCTGTATGTGTGTGTTTTTTAAATATCTTTCATTATTAAATAATAAACAGTTATCTTTGTGTTTCAGCCAGCCCCTAGGTCCAAAATCTCCTACCCTGGTTTTGGTTTTGTTTTGTTTTTTTTCCTTTTCAGTCTCCTTCTTTTCTTAGTATCCACTTATGTAGTTCATCAAGCACAACTTGATGGTCCAACTGAACATCTATAGCCTTCTTGCAGATGTCCCTGACACAGTTTTATGGGTCACATTTTGGTCAGCTCTGTAGAACTAATCCAAATTCTGGCTAAAAAGAAGTGCCTAAGTGAAAGGAAAGTTCTTCTATCTACTAATTATATGCTCATACTTAGGGTCTATGCCATAGTATTCTGAATACATGTAGCTTTTTGAAACATTCTTTATCTCCTTTCTAAGAAGTAATTTTCTGCTTATAAGTGGTTTTATATAAGCAATAGAATCCAAAATGAAACCATGCCTTATTTCCACTAGAAACTTGGATTCTACTCCTCAAACTATACTGGACTCTATAAGTGGTGCTTTTGCCTTATTGTGCCCAGACCTTCATCTTGTATCTTGGTCACCTCCCCCTATTTCCAGCACCCCTTTATATGTTATCCCATTAGAATGTGAACTTATTGATAGAATTTAGCACAATACCCACTTCCTTCCCTTTTCCATTAATTGTTAGGTCAATCAGATTAAATGATACTAATAAGAAGCAGGTATCTTTCCTATAGTCTTATGTGCCTTAAAAAGTTGAAAATCCATGTTTACTTTGGTTAGTTGGTGGCACAGTGGATAGAGTACCAAGCCCAGAGTCAGGAAGACTCCTCTTTCAAAGTTGTCCTCAGATACTTACTTGCTGTGTGACACCTGGGCAAGTTACTTAACTCTGTTTGCCTTAGTTCCTCATATCTAAAATGAGCTGGATAAGGAAATGAGAAACCACTTCCAGGTATTTCTGCCAAGAAAACCCCAGGGGTCATGAAAAGTCTGACATGACTGAAAACAACTGAACAACAATAATAAAATTGTCTGCTTTGACTTTAAGTATTAACACTTTTTTTTTTAAAGAAAATGAGAAACTATTAATTGAAAGAGAATGAGAAACTGTGAAGACACTCAGTTGTTAAAATGTGCTTGAATTTACCCTATGAGTTCACTGGAATCCTAAATTAGAATCTCCAATATTGCTAGTTTTTAAAAATATGATTCAGTTCATTAAAAAATTCTCAGTAACCTTTGGTTGAGATCTGACATCTAATAGAAGGTTGGGTTTCAAGCATCCTGAGATTCCACAACTGATTATATTGCTTATATAAAGTATTAGTCAATCATGAGAGAAGAGTGATTTCTGATAAGATTTGTAAAACTAACACATCATAAAGTAGGCCATTGCCTATATTAGCCAACTTTAGCCTCATTGTAGCTCTATTCTTTTTATCAGATGAGTGAAATGAATCCAAATGAAATATTATGAATAACTTACTCAGTAGCAGGATTTATAAAGTCTGCATTTGCTTACATTCTCACCATTCATTTTCTAGGTTTGCAGTCATGAACAGAAAAGTCCTTGATGTATTTGGTACTGAAGCATCTAAGTACTTCCAGGATTTCACACCCCAGTTGGATCCAAGATATACTTCTGTGGTACCAGACCTACCCATAGAGCTTTCTTGAAGACTATTCCTTACTATGACTAAATGTGATTATCATTTTCATCTGAAAAGTTAATTGAGTTGGACAGAAAGAAGAGGGCCCATGTTCCACTTCAGTGTTATTTCAATGAGAAATGCTTTTTATTGATCATAAATACTGAAGCTTTTTAGGAAGGTGTTGCTTAATAATTAAGCTCCCTCCATAGCCAGAATATGATTGTGGATCATTGTAGTATTTGACTGTATGGTAGAGTCTTGATTAAATTATGTCCATGAGTAATGGTAAATGATCTCAAGGAAATGAAATAACATAAACATATGCTTAAAATAATACTTTAAAATATATCTTTAGTTCATTCCAATATATTTCTTGGTGAGCCTAAGAATAGTTCACATTTGAGAATTTATGAAGGATCACGAGTACACAAATTTGATCTACTGTATTTCTGTTTAATTTTTCATTTGGCAACTGTGGTGGTGAATGCCCCATATTTAAAATAATTTCAAAAACTGCTATTTGGTCACTAAGTAATTTAAGGGAAAATAATGACCATTTTGTTTTAGGGTTACAGAGGTATCTTTTACCATCTCATTAAATATGGCAGTAACATCATCTTTAAAGCTCTGTTGTTAACACTGATAACTTTATCCTTCCTGATGATAAGATGGGTCATTTGGCAGTCTAGTTAACACATGATCCACATGGAAGGAAATCATAGTTTGTCAAGTGGAAATTGTCATATCTGAGAAAGCTGAAATGCAGTGTTTAAATATTTATGGAAGCATTGCAAGTGAACACTAAAGAAGTTACTTTTAAAAGTACCAGCTTCCTGTAAATTAATTGCACTCAAATTTGTTATTAAGGATTGTATTATTCAGAGCTAGGTTTTAAATGCCATTGCTGTTCCAGAAGGGATCAAAATATTGTGGAGCAGTCATCTAAGAAAACCAGCTTAAGCAAATTCCTAAAGCCATGTTTGTTCACGTTCAAGTGTGTCACACAGGCAGTGAGTTGTTTTATATTGACAGTGACAGCTACTGACAAACATGAAATGCCACTGCTTGTTAAAAATCAGTTTCTTGACAAATTTGCTTCCAATTTTGTACTGCCTTTTTCCCATTGTCACCATGTTTTTCTGTGTTAGAAGTAGTGACAAAATATAGTCACTGCTAATTATGAAAGTTAGTTCAGAACAGCTGTGGCTGAAATATGATCACTCTTTAGAGCTTTTCAGGGAAAAGTT
>WOXC01012459.1:0-172500 GCA_011680675.1 Gymnobelideus leadbeateri | reverse complement strand
CCTTATCATGCTCCTTTTCCAGTCTTAAATCAGTTGTTCCACGTGTTGTTTCTTGGCCTGTATACAGGTTCCTCAGGAGACAGGTAAGATGATCTGGTACTCCCATCCCTTTGAGGACTTGCCACATTTTGTTGTTAGATATCTATAATGAAAGAGAGCTCAATGAAAACTGGAGTATTTGGTGCAGAATTCATGGAAGAACCTGTTTTGTCTGGGATTTGAAGGATGGAAGCTTTTGAAATGGATTGTTAAAATAAGAATGCTGCCCGTTAGACACAGAGGAATAATAATAATCACCAATTAAGCACTTGAAAATTTACAAAACACTTCACACACATCTCACAACAACCCAAAGAGGGAGGTGTTACATCTGTACAAATAAAATACATCTGATACATCTGTATTTTACAGATGCAGAAACTGAGGCCTACACAAGTTATATAACCTTTTCGTGGTCAAACAGCTAAATGTCTGAGGTATGATTTGAATTTAGGTCTTCCTGACTCCAAGTCCATCATTCTTTCTACTACTTGATGCTGTCTCTTAGGATTAATTACCTGACTTAGACTTTTGCACATAGTAGGCACTCAGTAATGATGTGAGTAAATGAATGACAATGGATAATAGCCAGTTTGTCTTCTGGCTAAACTTTTTTGTAGGTAACTTCATATGCTCTGTTTTTTTGTCAACTCCTTTTAGAATTTAAACCCTAGATAATATGAGAATTGCCTTCCATCTCTTGGAAGAGAAACCTAGCAGTACAAAATGAGGCATACAGACATGGCTAATGTATTGATATGTTTTGCTTGACTATACATATTTATTATAAGAGAGAGCTTGAAGAAGCAGTGTAGTGATAGATATGGGGAAGAAAAAGAAAGAGGGAATCAGTAAAGCAAAAAAATACAGAAAAAATAGAAATTTCAATGAGACAGAGGACAATTTTGTTATTACTTTGTTAAATTTAATATAGACTTTGCTTAAAAAAATCTCGGGTTCATAATTTCATATATCACTCTTTTTGGTACCTTATATATTGGAATGTTTGTATTTATTAATGATGGCTATGCTCATCATAAGAACAAATTAATTTTCTTTAAAACCAAGTGAGGAAAGTGTTGCCCCCTCAGTCAGTCTTTAGCCTTTTACCATTTAAGTTAGTAAGTAAGTAAGTTAGGTCTCTGGAACAGAAGAACCTGTGGAGAATGGGAAAAGTTTTTTGCCTCCCCACCTGCCCCTCCTCCAACCCCCATCAAATCTAAATTGCGGATGTAGTTGAACTCTCCAGCTCCAGTGGAGAGGCCCCTTAAGAATGGCTTTATGGAATAGCTGTGGAGCAAATACTGCCCCTGGCTTTTCCTACCAGGGCCTGGAAAACATTATAGCTTGTAAGATTTTCTAAGCGTTCCAGGAAATTGGCTCTCAATACCATCGCAGCAGCACTGGGAGCCAGGTTGGTTTAAGGTCTTGGAGAAATGATTGGTCATCCATTTCATTTGTTTGCTTTTCCCTTAGAGAGCTGGAAGCCTGGATTCTTCCCCACTTACACAACCCAAAGCTCGAGCCAAATCCAAACCAGAAGCAGACAGGGGAGGACAAAAAGCTTTTCCTTCTCAGTCAGTTTCATGGGGTGAAAAACTATAGGCAGTTTGCCCAGATTTACAACCCCATATCTGATTTTTCCAGAGAACATTCTGCCAAACATGAGTGACTGTATCTCTTGCTGAGAGAGCTGTAATCACAGACAGTGGAAGTCTTGAGACCTGGACTATCAATGCAGAGTAGGCCCCAGCAAATATGCACTAAAAGAAATAATACCCTACTGTTTTATAACATTAAGAAGCATAGCATCCAAGAATAAGGGGTCAGAAATCCCACTGAACTCTGCCCTGGTCATATATACAAGGAGTTCTGCATTAGGTTCGGTTCTAGGGACTGACTACAGAGTGGGAAAGATTTAGATGAACTGGAATGTTTCCAGAGACATCAGAATGGTAAAGGGCCTCCAGTCCATATCATATACGGAACAGTTAAAAAAAAACAAACCTACTAGGAGATGTTTACCCTTGGAGAAGGGAAGATTCAGGGAGGACAAGTTAGTTGCCTTTAAGTATCTGAAGGGCTGTGGGAGGGCGAGAAGTCAGGGTAGAAGAGGGATGAATTAGGCCTGTTTGTCCTGGAGTAGAAAGTGCAGAGGCAGATAGATTTAGGATTGATGTCAGGAAAATCTTCCTCACAATTAGAAGGGTGGAATGAGTTGCCTCAGGAGGTGAGGCAAACAAAATATGGATGACCATCTGCCAGGTAAATCAGAGAGAATTTTCTTATCACATATGTATTATCACTGAGGATGTAGATGGTCACCGAGGTCTCTGAAATCATGTGATTTTATAGTTTTTCAAAATACTTGTCACATTGTTTCATTTTAATCGTCCCAGGCACCCTGTAAGGCATCCTCTCTACCTTTCATTGTTGGTCTTATTAGGCTCATTATTTTATCATAATAATTACACATATAATTATATAATAAATAATTATATTGCACCTATAATTTTTATAATACAAATTTTATAATTGTATATAATATAATGGCACGTATATTTTAAAGGTTTACAAGTAGGGTTTTTTTTTTGTCTTTTTGGAGGGGACAAGGAGAAGGCAGGGTAATTGGGGTTAAGTGACTTGTCTAAGGTCACACAACTACTAAGTGTTAAGTGTCTGAGGCCAGATTTGAACTCAGGTCCTCCTGACTCCAGGGCTGGTGCTCTATTTGCTATGCCACCTCACTGCCCCATACAAGCATTTTTTTTTTAATACAAGTTTATTTTTGCATATATTTGTAATCTGTTCCTACTGTCCTTTCATTGATCAACAACAATAAAAACCCTAAAAAAAAAAGCTCTCATCATAAATATATATAAACCAGTGGAAAGGGTATGTATTTTTATAACCTTTTTAAAGATGAGAAATGGGCTGGCTAGGTGGTGCAGTGAATAGAGCACTGGCCCTGGAGTCAGGAGGACCTGAGTTCAAATCCAGCCTCAGACACTTAACACTTACTAGCCATGTGACCTTAGACAAGTCACTTAGCCCCAACTGCCCTGCCCTTCCCCCTCCAAAAAGCAAAATAATAATAATAGATGAGAAAACTGAAGCTTAGGCAAGGTCACATAGGAAGTAAGCCACTGGGATGAAACCCTAAGTCTTCTCTCCTTCCCCCCATTTTGTAGTAGCACCACTGAGTTGTTAAATTTGTGTTAGGTGGTACAGTGGACAGAGTGCTGTGCTTGGGGTAAGAGAGACCTGAGTTCAAATCCAGATACAGATACCTAGTAGGGTCTGACCCTGTGCAAGTTACTAAACCCTGTCTGTCTCAGTTTCATTCACTATAAAATAGGAATAATGATAGCAGCTACCTGCTAGAGCTCTTGTGAGGACCAAATAGGATACTATTTTAAAACTACTTAGCATAGTGCCTGGAATATAGTTGTTGTTCAGTTATGTTGGACTCTGTTGACCCCATTCTGAGTTTTCTTGGCAAAGGTACTAGAAAGTTTTGCCATTTCCTCCTCTACTTCATTTTACAGATGAGGAAACAGGATTAAGTGACTTGGCCAGGGTCACCCAACTAGTAAGTGTCTGAGACTTGATTTGAGCTCAGGTCTTCCTGACTCTAGGTCTAGAATTCTATCCACTGAGCCACCTCCCTACTCTAGGAACTGGGAATATGAAGACCAAAATGAAACAGTTCTGAGCTTACATTTTGTCAGGGAAAATAATACACACATGTAGAAGTACTATATATATATGTGATGTATCAATTTCTGGGGAGGGAGCATGCCATTAGTAGCTGAGTGACCTCATGTAGGATGTGGCTATTCTGAGGGAAACTAAGGATTCTAAGAAGTAGAGGTGAGGAGGACATCTATTCCAGACACAAGGGACTGGCGATGCAAAGACAAAGAAGGAAGAGATGGAATGACATGACAGGAAAGCTAGTTTGTTTGGACCTTAGACAGTGTGAAAGGGAGTAATGTGGAATAAGCCTCTAAAGGTCAGTTGGAGCCAGATTGTGAAAGGCTTTAAATGCTGGAAGAGTTTACATTTGCCTAGAGATAAAAGTCAATGGATGAGGCCTAAATTCCACAAAAACCTATGATGCAAATTCAATTCAGAGTGCAAAGTATTCTGCATGGAATAGGCCCTGAATGAATGCTTAAGTTTAACTTTTGCTAATGATATCACTTTTTCTTTAAATCATGTGTTGACTTTGGACAACAGACCTTGGGACACTTCCTTCCAGTTATCTTGGCCGGTAATAGATAAGCTTTCTGGTGCTAAAATCTTGACACAGCAGGGCTCCGTTCAGACAATGAATCTGCCTCTCTAGCTGCTTTTTACCCATCCTTCCTACCCTTTCTTGTATCAACAATACTGCACCAAGTTATCTCTTCCATGAAGTTCTCTGATTGGCCCTGATGCTGTTACAGCTCCTGTGTTTGGCTGCCTCTTAACCTTTGCCTAGTGTCCTTAATGCATGCACCAGCCTCCCCGCCCCTACTTTCTGTTATATTACACCATTCCAGCCTTTCAGTAATAGCAAAACCCAGCTCTATTCAAAAGCCTGATTCCCAGAATGAAAAGGACATAGTATCTGAAGCCAGAGGACTATAGACCTGGAACTGGAAAGGGATCTCAGAGGCCACTTAGTCCAATCCCCTCATTTCCTACCTGGCTTCTATCCTGGACTTCATCACTGTCTCCAGAAACTCATCTTTCTTCAAGATTACATCAACTCTGAAACTCAAACCTCCTCAATCAATACCTCCTACCCTTGAGGTCTCTCCCTCCTTCTTATTGGAGAAAGCATACACAGAGGGCCCCTTCCAAGTCCTGCATTGAAGGAAAGGGCCAAGGGCAGCCATCTCATCATTTCCTGGGGTGGGGGTGGGGAGGTACAAGACTGGATTGTCTTTTGTCTTTCTTTGTATCTCTAGGAGTTAACATAGTGCCTGGCACTGGGCACTTAAATGTTTATTGACTAATTCGTTTAACAGATGAGGAAACTGAGATCCACAGAGGTTAAATAACTTGCCCAAGATAACATCAATAGAGCCAGAGGCAGAAACTATTTCTGATTCCAGATTAATACTGTTTCTCATAGTTCAAGGCCTGGGTCCTGATCCTGGCTCTGCCACTAACCAGCTGTGTGACCATCTCTGAACCTCAGTCCATTTATAGAACAGGAATGGGGGAAGTTAGACTAGAGTCAGGAGTGGGGAACCTGTGGCCTCGAGGCCACATATGGCCCTCTGGGTCCTTAAGTATGGCCCTTGGACTGAATCCAAACTTCACAGAACAGATCTGGCATTTGGATTTAGTCAAAGGGCTGCACCTAGAGGTCCACATGTGGTCTTGAGGTGGCAGGTTCCCCACCCTTGGGAAATGATTTTGTATTTATTTTGTATCTTTGTAACTATTAATTATATGTGCACATGTTGTTTCTCCTCAATACTATGTATTTTCCTTGAGTGAAAATATTTGTCTTTCTGTCCCCAGTGCCTGAGATTTCCCAGAAAATTGCAGGAACTTAATAAATTCTTTTTGAGTTGAGTTGGGGAGAGAAGACTATGACTGTCAGAGATGTAGAGAAAGAACAGATAAGACATGGCAACCTGGCAACTGACAGTAGAAAAGGGATGATAAAGCAAGCATGGAGGTAGCTAGGTGGCACAGTGAATAGAGCACCAGCCCTGGAGTCAGGAGGACCTGAGTTCAAATCTGGCCTCAGACACATAACACTAGCCATGTGACCTTGGGCAAGTCACTTAACCCTAATTGCCCTACCTCCTCCCACCAAAAAGCCTTGGAAGTCATGCCTTGGAAGAAATAGAGAAATATGGAAGAGGTATGGGTTTGAGGGAAAATACAATGAGTTTTGTTTTATATGTATCATGTTTCAGCTCCTTAGAGGATCTCCATATGGGGATATCTAGCAGGTTACTGATTCTGCAGGTCTGGAGTGAAGTAGAGAGATTAGTCCTTGATATAGATTATTAGAATAGAGAAGAAAGTTGAGATAAGGAAGTGGAGGCAGCAGTTCATTAGATAGTGAACCCTATGAAGTCAGGACCTGGCTCGATTTTTATTTGTTTTTGTTTTGAACTTTTGTTATATCCCTAGTGTCTAGCACAGTGTCTGGCACATAGTAGGAGATTTATAAATGTTTGCTGATCTTTTTGTGGTGGCAAAGAATTGGAAATTGAGAGGATGCTCATCAACTGGGGAATGGCTGAATAAGTTATGGTAATTGAATGTAATGGAATACTATTATTCCATAAGAAATAGTGAGCAAGTGGCCTTCAGAAAAACCTGGAAAGACTTTCATGAACTGATATTGAATGAAGTAGGCAGAAGCAGGAGAATACCATATACAGTAACAGTAGCATTGTACGATGACCAACTTTGTTAGACTTAACTCTTCTGAGCAACGTGATGATTCAAAACATTTCTAAAAGACTCTTGATGGAAAATGCTATCCACATCCAGAGAAAGAACTATGGAGTCTCAATGTAGATCGAAGCATACTATTTTCCCCCTTTTTTGGATGTTTTTTGTGTTTTCTTTCTCATGGTTTCCCCCTTTAATTCTGATTCTTCTTTCACAATAAGTGTGGAAATACATTGAATATGAGCATACATATATAACCTCTATCAGATTACATGCTATCTTGGGGATGGGGGAGTGAAGGGAAAGGGGAAAATTTGGAACTCAAAATCTTATAAAAGTGAATATTGAAAACTAAAAATAAATAAAATTTTTAAATTGTATGCTGAATGACTGCTGTGTGTACATGACCCTTTCTAGAAATTTGTCTGTGAAAGGGAGATGGCTAGGATAGTAGATGGCAGGATTGAATAAAGTTCTCTTAAGGATTGGAGAAGCTAGACATTTTGTAGACCTAGAAAAAGAGACAATAAGTAAAAAGAGTTTGAGGAAGAGAGAAAGAAGGCATGATGGGATAGATGGACAATCATTCTGAGAAGGGAGGGCACAGGATCAAGATCATAAGTGGAGGGGCTGACCTTGGTCAAAAGAAGGGATATTTCTTCATTAAAGACTAGAAGAAAGAATGATGGATCATATGTCAGATTTAGACCTTAGAAGTAACCTAGTCCATCTCTTTCATTTAAAGATGAATAAATGAATAAAAGAAGGGATGAGTGACTTGCCTAAGGTCACACAGGAGCAGAGATAGGATTTCAATCCTGGTACCCAGACACCAATTCCAGTGATTTTTTTTTTTACTGTGCAATGGGATGCATTCTGTAGCTTTAGAATCACCAGAAAACCCTCATGCTCAACCAGAATGGAGCTGACAAAGAATGTAGATGGATAATAGTTAAAATGAACTGAAGTTATGTAGAATAGCATATTATATCAGTTTCACATAAAGATAGAGACTTTCCATCCTACTGCTTATCATCTCCTGCAAATCAATGCATGAATACCAGCTCTGAAAAGGGGACTTTCTTGCCTATAATTCTTTGTAAGTATCCACAAACTTAACAAGTGATTTATGAATTTATGCCATCACCAAGACTTTCAAATTCCTGTCCATAAATGAAAACAGTAGGATTAGCCAGAACATTTCAGCTATTTTTTTTTTTGAGGGCAGTTGGGGTTAAGTAACTTGCCCAAGGTCACACGGCTAGGATTTTGTTTGTGTGTGCGTTAAGTGTCTGAGTCCAGATCTGAACTCAGGTCCTTCTGACTCCAGGGCCGACACTCTACTCACTGCGTCACCTAGCTGCCCCCATTTCAGCTATTTTTTAGGGGGCAGGGGAGCATCAACTATCCTTTCCCCATAGATTGCTCTTAAGTTTTCTGAGTCAATAGACTCATTTCACTAACAGAACAAAGCTTTCCTTGATGTCTTTCCCAATATTATGCAAGCTCCGTAAGGGCAGGGGTTGTTTCCTTGTTTATATTGTTTCAGTGGAGCAAAAATGCTTAGTATATAGTAACACTTAGTAAATACATGTACATTGATTGATGTTGCTTGTAAACCAACAGAAACTGAAGACATCCTGAAATCATAGACAATGCCACGAAGTGTCAATAATTTTCCTTTTATTCCTCCCTTTTTGATCCTCCCTTCCTTGGGAACATCTACCTCTAATAAAAAGTCCCACTCATCTCCATTCCCCTTCCTCTTACATTCAAATCTTCCATCTTATTGCACTATCAGAAATCTGGCTTCCCAGAGGAACCTACATTCCTGCTTTAGAGGCATGTTCTCCCATGTCAGGAGGAGTGATAGGCACACTCCTTACTCATCATTGCTATTTCAAAACCCTCTGCTACCTTCATTCAGCAACCTCTCCTTCTTTGGAACTGACTCTAGCAACCTATATGGCCCTATTCAGGTTTTTATCGCAATCACCTGCCAGTCCCTTTGCTCCTTCTCCCTTTTTTGTCAAGAATATCAGTAACTACTTTACAGGTATCCCTTCTACTCCAACCACTGCCCTTGATATACATCATGATATCCCTTCAAACAGCTGAGCATCTCAGTTTTTCAAATGTAAATCCAACATCATTTATGTCCACTTCAGCTATACACAAGAATAGTCATGTCTGGGGTGGCTAGGTGGTACAGTGAATAGAGCACTAGCCCTGGAGTCAGGAGGACCTGAGTTCAAATCTGACCTCAGACACTTAACACTTACTAGCTGTGTGACCTTGGGAAAGTCACATAACCCCAATTGCCCCTCCAAAAAAAGCAAAAAAAAAAAAAAAGAATAGTCATGTTCCTGATCTAATCATCACCCATAATCCCATGACCTAAGTGATGCCAAACTCTGAAATTTGTATCCCAGACCACAGCTTTCTTTTCTTCCATCTCCTTTTGTGCCTCATTTTCCTTAAAGCTATTATTTGTATTCTCTGCTACTTCCAGTCACTCCAAGAATCCCTGCTCTCCCAGCCCCTCAACCCTGCTTTGGTCTCACTTTTCTCCACTTTCACTCTTGGCCCTATCCTTAGCCAGCTCAATCATATTCTATTCTCTACTAGAAAATCCCTTTTCTCATTGTCCCTTCACCATTTATGATTATCTTTCTATGAAATTCCTAACTACATCTGCTCCAAACTTTTTCTTCTCAAACCTACTCCACCTGAAATCTCTATGAGAAAATAGAGGCCCTCTACCACCTGTTTCCTCTTTTTTTTTTCTTTTCTGTAGTTCAAAACCCCTTTACATTTTTCAGTATTTTCTCTTATTTTTCTTCAGTCTCTTGATGAAGAGATGGGCCTAGTCTTTGCCAGGACACACCCCTTTACTTCTGTTCTTAATCTGACCCCATTGCTCTGCTCCAGTAGCTTTTATTGACTGCTCCTTCCCTGCTGCCTCCAAACATTCCCATATCTCCCCTAGCTGTCTTCTGCCTGAAAGTTCTTCAGTGACGGGAAACCAAGCACCTGAACTAACTCATTCAACTTTGAACAACTCTTAACCGATAGGAATGAAGAGGGAAGGGTGATAAGGAGGGGGGGAGGGTAAGTGGTTCTGCCAGGGATCCACCCTGGCATCCAGTCTGGAAGGAATTCACCAGGCTCAAGCAAACTTTGAAGCCGAAATTGTAAAGTTTATTGTTACGCTGTAGAGAACAGTGGGCAAAGATTCTTATGGAACCTGCAAACTTCCAGGGGTCACAGGCAGAGTTTTAAGGTGTCAATTATGCTAACTAGGTGAGTAAGGGTGGGATCAGGGAGGAGTTAAGGAGTGGTCAGTGCTCAAAGGACCATGCACTTTTAATATCAACTGTGCAGGTGTATTGCCCATGATTCACTGGGAAATAGCTCAAGGGGGGGCTAGCTGGAGGTGTGGTTTTAAGCCTGATATGTCGCTAAAGAGTGCCCAGTATGCCACCCACCAAGGTCATCAGAGACAGTATGGGTATATAATTGACTAAGGAGTTACCCTATAGATAAGGTATTGAAGAATTTATGGTGGGGCTGGCCACTCTAAGGGAGATAACATTTACATAACTTACTGTTTCAAGCAGAGATAAACAGGTTGTTGCTGGGCAGTGCTGGAAGGGGGAAGGGGAAGAGTCAATGCTCTGAGGCTGGGGGGGTGGAAATGTGATCTTACAGACTGGTTTTACAAATTGATTTTACAGACATAGATCCCAAAGCACCCCACTTACAAATTGATGTTACAGATTGATACTACAGACATATATACATCACAAGGACCCCATCAGAAATTTTTTTACCTTGCTTAAAACTATTATATTCCTTTATTATGGTCACTTTTTGTTTTAAGAACAGAGCTACAATACTTAACTGCTAAAGGTTACCCTGACTGTCCTCAACCATATCCACAATGAAAGCTTATATTAATGAATAAAAACCCAAAACATTTAGTGGTTAATATGTGCAAAACATCATTCTAAATGCTGGGGAATCTGACAGAAAAGTAAGACAGTCTCTGCACCTCAAGACATTCACTTTCTAAAAGTGGGACAGCACATATAGCAGGTTTTAGCTGCAAATCAGATGGAAAGGCTCTGTGGTTCTTAGGGTCTAGTGGCAAAGAAGATGATAATGTTCTTTAATGTCATTTCCATTGATTAAATCATGCCAGTTTCTGATGTTGAATCATTTGATAACGTCAAAGGTTTAGGCGATAAGAAATTTATTTTCTTGGTCATTGGTAGCACCCTCAGAAACAGCTGTCAGGTAACTTCTGGGGTGGAGGGAGTTGATCCCCACCCCGAGGAAGCATGATTAGCAGTATAGGTTTTTTTTTTTTTTCAAGGGGTGTCTGAGAGGGGGGGTCTGGGAAGGTGGGGGGAGGTGTTGTCAAGATAGAGATTCATGTGCTTATCTGCCTATTGGTGCTCATTGGTTAGCAGTTAGGGGTGGCTAGGTGGTGCAGTGAGTAGAGTGCTGGCCCTGGAGTCAGAAGGACCTGAGTTTGGATCTGGCCTCAGACACTTAACACACACAAACAAAAACCTAGCCATGTGACCTTGGGCAAGTTACTTAACCCCAATTGCCCTCCAAAAAAAAAAAAAAGCAGTTAGTATTGATGATGTTGGGGAAGGTGGGCCCCTTCTCCAGTGTTTGCTCCCCTCAATAAAGGCTATGGGGCTTCAGGTGGAAGCTGGTCTGATAACTGGAGGGTATTGCTATTCCTAAGTCTCCTGACACATCTTTATTGGGATTTTGATGTTTTAATTTGCCTGGCACAGGCTGCCTCCTGTCTCTCCTTCATCTGGAAGGGGCAATAGGATTATACTAGCTCAAGGTGTACATAAGCATTTCATCATCATCCATCTGACATAATTTGGTCATCTTCCCTGGAAGGATGAAGAATTATCTGAGAAACCTAAGCAGAAATTTTAAGTGTTCTTACTATTCAAACAATAAAAAAGAAACTTACTTGGAGAGGTTCTTATTACACCTTTCTACATAGTAGACAATCCTTTTTTATTGGTTTCTTTAGGTTCCCCAATCAATGACATATTTCCTGGAAGCCATTGGAATGGAGGTAGTTTTGCATTCTGAAAGACAATGGCCTGGAACCTTTTTCTTTTTTTTAACCTCCTCTTTGAAATGGAAATTTTCACTTAAGGGAAGTTTTAAGAACCAGGGTATTTTGTCTGCTTGAGCTGAGTCCTGTTTCTACTACAGTATATCAAATACACCCAAACCTCCCTTAAAGGCTCCATCCATCCCTGAACCCTAAAACCATGAATATGCCTGCTTTGATCTAGGAAGGCTTTAGTATGACCAGATTTTGCCTTGACTCAAAGAAAAGGAAAGGGAAGGGAATTGAAATGAATTTAATGGACTAGAGTGCAATGTTACTTAGCCTTTAACCCATGTTTCTTTATCCATTTCCAGTGATTCCAAATATTCTAAACAGGAGTAGAAGGACTGCTTTTAGCCCACTAAATAGCCCTAGTTCAAATTAGGAAATAGGATAAGATTTCTTTAGGTCCTTCCTTGTTATTATAACCCACTTTTATGAAGAATTGTGTTGGTGCTAGAGATAAAGGGTGCTTAGAAATACAGTATGAACTTTTGATAGTAAAAGTATTTGGAGTAGGATAAATTTCCTAGAATTTCAGTTAGAAGAGTTCAACTTACCCTGGAACAGTAATTCTCTCTACAATATGCTCAACAAAGGGTCATTTAGGGAGGGAGAAACTGACTATCTTGAAGTAGGCACTTCTGATTAGTTTTAATTGTTAAGAAGTTTTTCTTTACATCTTCTATCCTAGTTCTGCCTTCTGGGGTCAAGAAGATATATATCAAGAAGTATATCCTCTCTTAAATACCCCAACACTTCAAATATTTAAAGGTAGCTTCCACAGGGTTATTAAGTCATCTCTTGTCTTTTTTTCTCTCTTTTCTTTTCTCATCCTTGCCATTTAAACATACTACGCCCTCACAGTTTCTTACTCTAGTAGTGATTTTCTTTTCAGGACTAAGGAATCCTGAAAAAGTATGCTTATATGTATATGTATGTATACATACACATATAACATATAGTAGGGTAGTCATATATGTATATGTATATATATGTGTATATATATAATTTTTCCAGCCTCTTTCTTGACTTTGGACTTTATGTTAGAGTTGGGCTCTGATGATCTCTGGGGAAGGGCATGGCTAGCTAGCCTGAATTTCTATGGCTAGTTCTGGGGGCCTTAAGATTTTTAGTGTTTCCAAGGTGAGGTGATCCAGGAAGAATTCTGATCACTATCCTTGTCTACATTCTGGCCCTTAATCAGGTAAGGTATCTGTAACCTCTCCTTTACACTCTGTAACTGCAGCTGGGAACTTGAAAACATTTATAAGCAAAACCTCAATGAAAAATGCATATTGGATACAAGCCCAAATAGAATTTCCAGAAGAGCTTTTTTTTTTTGTTTTTTTAAAGAGCAAAATATGATTTAAAAGATCAAATAAGAGCAGTAGAGGAAAATTTGGGAAAAGAAATGAGAACAATGCAAGAAAATTATGAAAGAGAATGAACAGTTTGGTAAAAGAAGTACAAAATGTCACTGAAGAAAATAACTTCTCAAAAATTAGAATTGGGAGAGCACAAGCTAGTGATTCCATGAGACATCAGAAACAATAAAACAAATTTAAAATGCTGAAAAAAGAAAAAAAGTGAAATATCTCATTGGAAAAAATGACTGACCTGGAAAATAACTGAGGAGAAATAATTTAAGACTACCTGAAACCCATGATAAGAAAAAATGAATGTAAACTTCACATAGCATAGAACCAGAAGATAAAGTAGAAAAGAATTCACTGACGACCTCCTGAGAGCCCAAATTGAAAACTCCCAGGAATTTTTTTTCTTTCTTTTTTTTTTAATTAAACAAATGCTTTATTAACTTCTGGTTTACATCATTCATTTCCACCAGATTATGAGTTACATTTTCCCCCATTTTTTCCCTACCCACCACCCCAGAATAGCAGTCCCACTAGATATCCCCTCATCCAATCTGCTTTCTCCCATATCTTCTCCCATACCCCCTTCGACTTTGCCATTAGGGCAAGGTGAATCTCTGAGCCCCACTGCCTGGACATTTTATGAAACATTTAATTTTAAAACTTCGATTTTCAGATCCATTCCCTTTCTCCCTTGTCACCCACTCCCTCTGAGAAGATAAGCAATTCAGTATGTGTTGTACATGTATATCTATGCAAAACATTACCATAGTAGATATATTGTAAAAGACTGCTTATATTTCCCTCCCACCTGTCTCACCTCCCACCTGGTCCATTTCCTATTTTGATCCTGTCCCTCTTTGATAGTGGGTACTTCTAACCTCCCCTCTCCCCAGAATGCCCTCCCCTTCATCATCCCCCCTCTCATCCCCCTTTCCCCTACTCAGGAGAGTGAGTGAGGGTAAGATATTCCATTTAGAATGTATATGATTCTCTCCTTGAGCCAACATCAATGAGAATATGCTTTTGCCTTTTTGCCTTCCTGTTCTTCCCCTCCCCTGCAACTACTTCCCCTTGCCTCTTCTACATGAGATAGTTTTCCCTACCCTGTCTCTCTCCATCTCCTCTTGCCACTTTCATCTCTCACCTCTTGACTTCACCCCTTAAGAATCATCCCTTCCTTGGGGTGGCTAGGTGGCACAGCAAGCAGAGAGCCAGCCCTGGAGCCAGAAGTACCCGAGCTTGGATCTGGCCCCAGACACCCAACACACAAACAAAAACCCAGCTACATGAACCTGGGCAAGTCACTCAACCCCAATTGCCCTCCAAAAAAAAAATAATCATCCCTTCCCATCAAATTCAACCTGTGCCCTCTATCCACGTATATCTGTGAACATATGCCATGTACCCTTCTTCAATTATTTTCATAATGAGAAAGGTTTCATCAGATACAGTTATTGTTTTTCCATGTAGGACTGTAAATAGTCCAACTTTGATAAGTTCCTTTTGATTTCTTTTCCTTGATTACCTTCTCAAGCATCTCTTGCTTCTTGTGTCTGAATGTCAAATTTTCTATTCAACTCTGGTTTTTCCTCAAGAATGCTTGAAAGTCCTCTATTCCACTGAATGACCATATTTTCCCCTGAAACAAAATACTCAGTTTTGCTGGGTAGGTGACCCTTGGGTTCATTCCCAGCTCTTTTGCCCTCTGGAATATCATATTCCATGTCCTTCTATCCCTCAATGTAGAAGCTGCCAGGTCCTGTGCCATTCTGATTGTATTTCCACAATATTGAAATTGTTTCTTCCTGGCTGCTTGTAGTATTTTCTCCTTGATCTGGGGATTCTGGAACCTGGCTATAATATTCCTGGGAGTTTTCTTTTTGGGATCTTTTTCAGGAGGTGATCTGTGGATTCTTTCAACCTCTATTTTGCCCTCTGGGTCTAAAACATGAGGGCAATTTTCCTTGAGAATTTCTTTAAGGATGATTTCTAGGTTCTTTCTTTGATCATGGCTTTCAGGTAGTCCAATAATTTTTAAATTGTCTCTCCTGGATCTATTTTCCAGGTTAGTGGTTTTTCCCATAAGATATTTCACATTGCCTTTTATTCTTTCATTTGTTTGGATCTGTTTAATAGTATCTTGATTTCTCATAAAGTCACTAGCTTCCATTTGCTCCAGTCTAACTCTGAAGGAATGAATCTCCTCAGTGAGCTTTTGAGATTCTTTTTCCATCTGGCAAATTCGACTTTTTAAGGCATTTTTCTCCTCATTGCCTTTCTGAGCTTCTTTTGCCATTTGAGTTAGTCTATTTTTTAAGGTGTTATTTTCCTCAGTCAGGCTGTTGACTGTCATTTCATACTTTTCTTGCATCATTCTCATTTCTCTTCCCAAATTTTCCCCCACTTCTATTATCTGCTTCTTAAGGTCCTCTATGGCCTGTAGCCAGCTTATATTTTCATTTGGTGCTTTTGGTGCAGGAGTTCTGACCTCACAGTCCTCCTCCATGCTTTGAGCCTCTTTGCCCCTAAAATAGAAGTCCAATGTTGAACTTTTCTGTTTATTTTGTTTTAATCTGAATATTTCTGTTTATTTTGCCACTTAATTACTTGATTTTTGGGCTTGTTGCCACAGTAGGACTCTGCCACCAGACAGGGGAGCTTCCGCCTAAACGTGGGGTCTTCACAACTTCCGCCAGTTGGGTGGCCTCTGTAAAGCCTCCACCCACTCTGGCAAGTTGGATACCCACCCCAAACTTCCCCCCCAGACCACAATCCAGATCCAAGCAGTTTAAAGCAAAAGCGATTAACCCCCAGACTGATTGCTGGATCTTCCTACAGTTTGCAGACCAGGAGCTAGAGCCACTACTGAAGCTGCAAAATTTTTTTCTGTTTCTGTGCAGCTGTTTCTTCAGCAGCTTTTTGCCCCCAGGGGAGGAATCCACGTGTTCCCCAAATACTGGTCCCAAAGTCCATAGGGCACTAACCTCTCACTTTGTCCTAGGCATATCTGTGCTGATAATTCTGGAATCGCCACAATTGCTGGTGTTCTGGGGTTCCACCAGCGGGCTGAAGACCCGGCCGTCCTGGGGCTAAAACCGCAGACCTGGGCTCGGCTCTGTGAGCTACGCTGTCGGTTCCCAGTGCCCTGTGCTGCCTGCTCTCAGAGCGCTGCGCTGGCCACTCCCTGCAGGGCTGCTGGGCTGTCCTCAGCAGGAGGTTAGCTTCTCTGTGCCGTTCTGTGGGTGCTGTGGCTCCAGAAGTTGTTCGGAGCTCCCTTTCACATTGTTTGAAATTTGTGTAACTCCCAGGAATTTTATAGCCAAATTCCAGAGCTACCAAGTTAATGAGAAAACACTTCAAGAACCAAAAGGAATTAATTCAAATATCATGGAGCCACAGTGAAGATCACACAAGGCTTAGCATCTACCATTATAAAAGAGTGGAAATCATATTCCAGAAGGCAAAGGAGCTAGTACTACAATCAAAAATAACCTACCCAGCAAAACTGAGTATAATTCTATGGGGAGGAAAATGGACATTTGATGAAATAAATGATTTTCAAGCATTTCTTATGGAAAAAAACAGAGCTAATTAGTAAATTTGACACCCAAACATGACTCAAGAGAAGCATAAAAAGGTAAACATGAAAGAGAAATCATGTAGAACTATTAAACTGCTTACTTTCCTATATTGGAAGATGATACATGCAACTCCTAGGAACTGTATCAGTATTAGGGCAGTTAGAAAGGGTCTACATAGACAGAGGGCATGGATATGAGTTGATTATGTTGGGATGATCTAAAAAAAATTATAATGATTGGGAGCAGCTATGTGGCACAGTAAGTAGAGCACTGACCTTGGAGTCAGGAGGACCTGAGTTCGAATCCGGCCTCAGACACTTGACACACTTACTAGCCATGTGACTTTGGGCAAGTCACTTAAGCCCAATTGCCCTCCAAAAAAAAATTATAATGGTGAAGAAAGAGGGATGTGTTAGCAGAAGGGGGAAAGGAGAGGATGAATTGGTAAAGCTACCTCATAAAAAAGAGGTGCCAGGAAGAGTTTTTATAGTTAAGAGGAAAACTTGGCGGGGGGGGGGGGGACAGCAATTGCTTGAACTTCATTCCCATCTGAATTGGTTAAAAGAAGGAATTCTCTCTCTCTCTCCCCTCTCCATGTATATACACATACATACATATGTACATACATACATACAATTTACATACACACACACATGAAGTTGGATATACAAATTCATCCTACCCAACAAGGAAGTAGGAAGGGAAGGGTCTAAGAGAAAGGGAGGAATAAAAGGGAGAGTAGATTAAGGGAGGCAGTGATCAAAAGCTAAAGAATGGAGAACAATAGGTAGAAAAGAATGGGACAGAAGGAAATACATAGTTAGTAATCATAACTGTGAATATAAATGGGATGAAATCACCCATAAAATGGAAGTGGATAACAGAATGGATTAAAAAACAGGATCCAATCAGAGACAGACAAAACAGAAAGACACATGCAAAGTTAAAATAAGGGTTTGGAGCAGAATCTATTATGCTTCAGCTGAAGTAAAAAAGATAGAAGAACCAGCCAGAGGGTAATTCTGTTCTGGATCTGATTCTTATAAGCCAGATTACTAGGAAGGTAGAGTGGAAATGATGGGTATCTTAGAGGAAAGTTCCTAGTACATTTTTTAATTCATGAAAGAAGAGAAAAAGCCAGGAACAGTTCTAATTTGGGAAGAACAGATTTCAAAAGACTTAGAAAAAGCCTAAAAGGAATACCATAGAATAAACTTCTACAGCAGAAGTCTGCACGGGAGGAATGGAAAACTATCAGGAATGAAATTCTGAAGTTACAAAGAGTAACAATTTTGATGAGGAAGAAAATGGAGAGTTATCTAAAGAGAACAATGTGGATGAATAATAGAAAGCTCACAAACTAGTTTAAATTTTTTTTTTAACTTTTTGGAGGGAGAAGGCAGGTCAGTTAGGGTTAAGTGACTTGCCCAAGGTCACACAGCTAGTAAGTGTTAAGTGTCTGAGGCTGGATTTGAACTCAAGTTCTCCTGACTCCAAGACCAGTGCTCTATTCACTTCTACCTAGCCACCCAACTAGCTTAGATTTTTAAAAGATATATATAGGAGGGGCGGCTAGGTGGTGCAGCGAGTAGAGTGTTGGCCCTGGAGTCAGAAGGACCTGAGTTCAGATCTGACCTCAGACACTTAACACACACACAAACAAAAACCTAGCTGTGTGACCTTGGGCAAGTTACTTAACCCCAATTGCCCTCCAAAAAGAAAAAAAAAGATATATATATATATATATATATATATATATATATATAGGAGAGGCAATGTAATATTGTAATAAATTGTTAGCTTCACAGTAGGAAAAACCAGATCTCAACTGTGATATATCCTGGCTGTGTGCCCCTGGGCAAGAAATCACTTAACTTCTCAGTGCCCCAAATAACTCTAAAACTATTCAGTTCTAGAGGAGTTGCTAATCTGCTTTGTCACGTGGAGTTTGGTCACAGGAAACTACTATACCAATGAAATCATGGGTCCATATACATGTACAAAAATGTACAAAAGATGGACACCAAGACAACCATGATCCTATATTTATAATGTTCAGAATGTTCAAAAGTTCAAAATTCAAAATGTGCTGATGCCAGTGAAGAAAGTAAAGGATAAAAAAAGGGATAAAAAAAGTATTGGGGAAAGAGGAGGATCAATGAGATACTGCTTAGAGAAGATGGGATAATAGTTATGGACAATGGAGAGAAAAAAGAGCTGCTTTTATCTTCTTTCATTTTCTTTGCTAAGGAAAATGATCTTTGGACTGGAGAGGACTGAACAAAAATGGTTAAGAAGAAGGCAAATACCCAATACAAGTAGAAAAGCAGTTAAGAGAGAACCTAGATGCCCTTGATGAGTTTCTGCTGAGCTTAGGAACTGCCAGAAAGAAGGGCAAATGCCCGATTTTAACAGGAAAGAGTGGTGTCTGAAAACTATAGGTCAGTGAGCTTGATTTTGGTTCCTGGCAAAATTCTCCAGCGTGTTATTAAAGGGATGGTTAATTAACCTTTAGAAAAAGAGGTGGTGATTATGAAGTGACAGCAGGGTTTCACAAAGTATAGGTCATGCCAAAATAATTTTATTTCTTTTTTGAAGAAGGTTTCTAGACTGGTAGAACAGAAGAAAGCTATATATGAAACTTACCTAGATTTTAGTGAAGAGCTTAACAAAATCCCTCATACTATTCTAGTTGGAAAGTTGGATAAATGGAGTCTAGGAATAGGTAAGTCTGAGCTGGTTGTATAGCAGGACTCAGAGTAATTTGGTAATAGCATTAAAGAAGTCTCCAGCAGTTTTGTCCAAGGGACAAAACTTAGCCTTGTTCTGTTTAACATGTGTATCAATGACTTTGACAAAAGCATAGAGGTCAGGCTTATCAAATTTTCCTGACACAAAGCTGTAAGGGATAGCTAACATACTGATTGACAGTCAAGATTCCAAAACAATCTTGACAAGCTAGATCATTGAGCTCAATAATCTTATTTTACTGATGAAGAAACTAAGGTCTAAAACTGTGGAAAAAATTTTTCAGGATGGCATTTGTAACAAGGGCTCTTTCCACTATACCATATCTGTTATTTCTAGTATTGTTGAAGTATAAGATTAGGGGTGCTCAAGGCCCCAAAATACCAACACGCCTTGTCCTACCAAATGAATTTGACTCATCTTCCCTCAGCCAAAGAAAAGTAAAGTTTATTAAAGGTTTGCCATAATGGGTAGACTCTTAAGGAGCCTTGGTATCTGTGATGCTTGTACTGGACAAGCAGGCCAGAATCACCTGACACAGAGCAAGTCTGTGGTAGAAAATTCTATGGTGCTCTGAAACCACATGGAGGCAAGATGGGATCTTATATACAGAAAGATTGTGGGAGGAATCTAGGGGTGGCCTAGAAGAGGAGTTTGGGGAGGGTCTTCAGGAGGAGTCAATGAGGTCAGACTCCAGTAATGAGTTTGGGGAGGGTCTTCAGGAGGAGTCAGATGAGGTTAGACTCCAGTAAATGAGTGATTAAGGGTGGGAAGTTGCTGGAGGCTACCTGGAGATGGCAGACAGTGGAGTGTTAGGCTAGTTTAAGGGTAACAGACTTGGGTATAGATATTTTGGGAGGATCAAGGGTGAGGATGGGGGGATAGCTGGACTAAGGAGGGCTGGCTAGTAACAGAGATTTGGGCCCAGTGATAATGAAAAGCTTATGGCCTCAGGCAAATGCCTCATGAGGGAAGATTCAAGGAGAGCTCAAGAGGGTTCCCAGAGCCTGTACCTTATCAGTATCATTAGGATTAAATGGGAAAATATATATGAACTTCCTATGCAATTCATAGAAACACAGAATTTAGAATCAGAAGGGATCTCATCGACCATCTAGTCCAACAACTTCCCAATGTGGAATGTGCTCTAGAACATACCTGACAAGTGGCTATCTAGACTCTACTTGAAGACCCTGGCTGGGTGGGTGGGGTGAAGACCTGCTCCCATTGGAGGTAAGTCATTTCACTTTTGGACAGTTCTAATTATTAGGAACTTTTTTTCTAATATCAAGTCTCAATTTTCTCCCGAGTATCTCCTACCCATTGCTCCTGATTTTGCCCTTTTGGGCCAAAGTAGTTGAGTCTAATCCCTTTACCATGTGACAAATACTAGCAGACAACTAGGATGTGCTGACACTTCTTCCTCCTGGCCTGGGGAATAGTTTTCTCTAAGTTAGACATTCCTAGTTCATTCAACCAGTCTACAAATCACATGGATTCAAAGCCATTTGCTGTTCTTATTGTCTGTCATGGACACTCTATGGCTTATAAATGCCTTCTTAAACTGTGATGCCTAGAAACACTCACCAGGTTTTTTTTCTGGCCAGGGCAAAGTTCATTGGGACTATGTTTTCTTTATTCCTGGAATCTGTGCTGCTTAATGTAACTCAAGATTGCATTATTATTAATTATTATTGCTATGACATCACTCTGCTGATTCATATTGCACCCACCCAACCCCTAAATTCTTATGGATAAATTGATGTTTAATTGTACTTCCCTGATGCCACACTTGTGAAAAGCATATATTGACCCTCCACTGTAAGACTTGACACTTACCTCTATCAAATTTGGTTTGTGAAAGAACTGAGAGGTGGAGGGAATGGAGGTCATAAGGAGGATGAAGAACAGTGTTCAAGGTCATATGTAGATAAACAGCCTGGCTGGAGTCAGGAAGACCTGAGTTCAAATCTGGCCTCAGACATAGACTAGCTGTTAGACCCTGGGCAAGTCACTTAGCCCTATTTGTCTCAGTTTCCCCATCTGTAAAATGAACTGGGGAAGGAAATGGCAAACCACTCCATTATCTTTACCAAGAAAACCCCAAATGGGGTCACTGAGAGTCTGAAACTACTGAACAATAACAACATAGATTGTGATTCTGAAAATTAGATTGGAGAATAGTCAGAAAAGCAAGAGCAGAACAAAGAGAGTGTGAGAAAAGAGGAGAGATTATCTAGGATGATTACCCATGTAAAAGATTGTAGAGAAGTTAAGAAGAATGAGGACTCAGCAGGGGACATCAGATTTAGCAACTGAGAGATTGCTGATAACCTTGGAGAGAGCAGTTTCAGTTGAGTGATAGGGAGGAAACCAGATTGTAAAGGATTGCTTTGGTAGGGTCAAATAAAAAGTTTATTTTTAAAGGATGGGGGAAATCTAGATGTGTTTATTGACAGGAAGGAAAGAATCAGTAGATAGGGAGAGCCAAAATAATTATACAGAAAGAAGGGATGATTTAGCTCCCTAAAGTAAAGGGAGGCTAAAAGAATCAAAGGCACAAGTAAGGAGGTTAGTCATGGCCAGAAGGGTCACTTCTCCCTTTAAAACTGGAGCAAAGAAGGAGAGAAAGGGGGATGATTTTGAGAAACTTTCAAGTGGAGAATTGGCTAGTAGATGGAATTCAAATAGGAGTGTTCCGATTCCCTCAGGTATATATAAGAAAAGTTTTGGACTAGCCTCCCTAGAGAGTGAATCAATCAGAGAAAAATTAAAAGATCCCTAAACTCCTGTTACATAAAATTCTCATTGTAAATTGTAACATGGGAATGGCTCTCTAGTCTTATTGTTACAAAGACCTTGAAATGCACAATGGCCACCAGGTGGCGCGTGATGCTCATGGTTGGTGTTACCAGGCTGGTGATGCAGTGGGAGACGAGGTCATGCTGATAGATGGTGGCATGGGGCAGGTTTTCTCTGCATTCCTACATTCCTCGGGAGGATCTGGATAGCCTGTTAATCCGGGGCTCAGGGAGCTGACTCGGAATCAGTTTCCAATCAATTCCAATCAGTTCTCATGTGCCCAGTTCTACTAGAGGGAAGTGTTTGTTTAGGTTGGGGGAAAAGGCACAACTTGCCATTTCTTCCCAAGGAGCCATATTTGCTCATCTTTGACTGCACCCTCGTCTGCAGGGGGAACTGAGAAAGAAGGGGAAACAGCCTAGGCAGGGACCTCATTTACAATTTGATACTGCTGTGACCTTAGCCATATTACTTGCTCTCTCTCAGTCTAAATTTCCTCATCCACAAAATAAGGGGGCTGGAGTTTTATCTCCAAATCCCCCTTTGACATGAAAACCTATGACCTCCTTAAATTGCTAAGTGACCATCTTTTGTCGTTAATAATGCCTTACACCTACAAAGATTTTTGCTTATTAAATCTATTTCATACCCATTGTCTCACCTCAATTTAAACCTAGATTGAGCACATTTTTATTTCTATATTTTACTAGAATAGGGAATGGGGAACACTGAGACCCTCGGTAGCTCAAATGACAGACATTTTAGACCTCCTCCCATAATTAGTGACAGAGGTTGGACTAGACCCAGATCCCTGACTATAGTTAACCATGTGTTAGGCACATTTAATGATCACAACAATCATAGGAGGTAGGTCCCTATTTTACAGAAGAGGAAACTGAGTCAAATAGAAGTTAAGTGACTTGTCCACAGTCAAGTATCTGAGACTGTATTTGAACTTTGATCTTCCCAACTCCAGGCCTGTTGCTGTCTCCTGAGCAACTTAGCTACCTTTAATTCTTTGGCCAATGCCCTTTCCACAGTGTCCAAACTTTTTTTAGAGTCTGTGTAAAGTCATCTAAGGTCTCAGGAAACTTGTCCTAGTACTGAAAACTGGCCCTGGGACAGATTCATTTTCCTGCTCTTACAGCTTCCCTAGAGAAGCTGAACAAAGGATGGGAGCCAGAGAAGGAGGCCATGAGCATTCATTTGGCTACAGCTGGATTCCCAAGAAAATTTCCCCAGTGTGGCCTTCTCCTCAAGGTCAGCTGTCTTTCCCCTTACTCATTCAGTCTGTCCTGGGAGGCAGGGAGAAAAGGCTTGCCAAGGATGCTTGGCTAGTTCCCCTCATTCTCACCCTCATAGAATGTTAGAGCATAGATGGAACCTTCAAGATAATTGTCCACCCTCTTTATTTTGCAGGAAATAACACTAGGAGCTGGAATTTCTGGCTGCACATTAAGGTTTCCATAGTACTTTTTTCACAAAAATGCCATCAGGATGGTGATAACAGTTGTGTCTACTCCCAGATGAGGAAAGAAGGAATTTAACTGATTTTTCTAAGGTCACACAGGTTTTAAGTGGCAAGGTTGAGATTTGACTTCTTTCCTGACTTTGGTTGCCATGCTTTTCTGAATGCTGTACCTAAAAGCCTATAGTGGTGAAAAGACTTGGACAGGGGTGGCTAGGTGGTACAGTGAATAGAGCACTGGCTCTGAAGTCAGGAGGACCTGAGTTCAAATCTGACCTCAGACACTTAACACAAAAACTAGCCCTGTGACCTTGGCAAGTCATTTAACCCCAATTGCTCTACCTTCTCCCCTCCAAAAAGCAAAAAAAAAAAAAAAAAAAAAGACTTGGCCAAAGTCTTTGTGAGCTTGCATTGGAATATAGAACTCTTAATCCATTTTTTAAAAACAACCATCCACCTGATTATATATGACTAATTGTTTCACAGAGGTGCTGGTCTTATTTCTCTAATCAAATGGTAAATGTCTTCAGGGTAATGGATGAATCTTCTTTTGAATCCCCCTTAGTGGGGTACCAGTGATAAATACTGAATACTGAAAATCATTATCAATTCCCTTGTTATAGTGGGGTACTGGGGAAATGGAGTGGAAGGAAACAGTAGGAACCACATTAGACTTTGAGGTATCATTAACCAGGGCCCTAGATATAGAGTCAGAAAACCCAGGTTTAGACCCTTGCTCTACTCCTTACAAGATATGTGGCCTGTGGTCAAGAATCTGCATTTTTTGTAGCTTTATTTTCCACATATATACAAGAATAAATTTGATCTCCAATTTCAAAGGTCCCTTCCAGCTCTGATAATCTGTAATTCTGTGAAATCACTCTCACCTTCCCTGATCTAACCCTGATCAAGCTGTCCCACCTGTTTCCATATCTCCCTTCCCCACTCTGAAAGATGTTCCAGGACAACTGGGGAATGTGCCTGGACCTAAGTGGAGGAGAATTGTAAGGTTTAGAACTGGAAATGGCTTTAAAGATTAGTTGCTCCAACTCTCTTATTTTAGAGAGGAGGCAACAGCCTATAGAAGGAATGGGACTTGACCAGTTCCTCCTCCCTTTAGAGAGCTGAGATATGAACCACAGTTTCTGATTGAAAATGTTATGCTTTTCAACCATACCATAGCTGCTGGCACCAGGGCCCTCAACCCCTCTGGGTAGGTTCCAATTTCTCTCACCCAAGTTAATCCAGGCATTTACCAAGAGTAAAAATGCCTGGAATTCCCATAAATCTAAACTACCAGGGAAATCAAAATGACAGCCAATAGAAAGGAAAGGCAATGTATTTCAATATCTTTTTGGATGACTGCCTGATTTCCTTTGGGATTTCCCTAAGTCTTTGGCAAAGTTCAAATTTATGTAAAACACACACACACACACACACACACACACACACACACACACACACTCACACTCACATTCACACAGAAATTGCAGGATGGCATTCTGTCTGTCATGGCTTATGATTCCCTTCCACTAGCCCAGGATGATCCTTAAGTCCGTTTTGGAAGAGAACTCTGGTCTTGGAGAAATGTGTTTTTGATTTCCGAAATAATAGTCCAACGCCTCAACAAGACACAAGAGGGCGCTGTGATGCAACGTGGTTTAATAAGTTCAGCCCAGCGGTTGATACAGATTTTGAGATCAAAACCAGAGAATTAGCCTTATAGAATGTCAGCGTTGGTAGTAAAGACTTTAGAGATCATTTAGCCCTAGAATCTGAAGCTGGAAGTGCACTTAGAGATCAAATAATCCAATCCCCTTCATTTTACAGATGAGGAAATAGAGCCCAATAGAAGGGAAGTGACTTACCCATGTCACACAGCTGTTGAGTGGCAGAACTGGGATTCAAACCCAGGACCCCTGACTGCAAATCCCATTTACTCTTTCCATTCTTAAACTTGGGATCATAGGACAATAGATTTAGAACTGGAAGAAATTTTACAGATAAGGAAACTGAGGCCCAGGAAGTTAAGTGACTTGCTGAAGGGTCACAAAGCTACTAAGTGGGATGTGAGATAGGTCATAGGAGTTAGAATTGAAACTCTAGATTTTTATACCTCCTTAAGGCTTACATAGCACTTTATTTTTTTTTTTTTTGCTTTTTGGAGGGCAATTGGGGTTAAGTAACTTGCCCAAGGTCACACGGCTAGGTTTTTTTTTGTTGTTGTTTGTTTGTGTGTGTTAAGTGTCTGAGGCTGGATCCGAACTCAGGTCCTTCTGACTCCAGGGCTCTACTCACTGCGACACCTAGCCGCCCCCCTTTTTTTTTCTTAATAGTATTTTTTTCAATTATACATCAAAATAGTTTTCAACATTCATTTTTGTAAAATTTTGAATTACAAATTGTTATTCTCTTTTTCCTCCCCCCCTTCCAAGACAGCAGGTAATCTGATATACATTGTAATATATGCAGTCATGTTAAGCATATTTCCATATTAGTCATGTTCTGAAAGAAGAATCAGAACAAAAGGGAAAAACCATGGGAAAGAAAAGAAAAACAAAATAGGTGAAAATAGTCTGCTTTGATCTGCCTTCAGACCCCATAGTTCTTTCTCTGGATATGGTTAACATTTTCCATCAAGAGTCTTTTGGAACTGTTTTGGATCATTGTATTCAAAGTACTTTCTTAAAAGCCTATTCATGAAGTCAGTACAAGTGAAGAGGGAAGGGTGATAAGGAGGGGGGGAGGGTAAGTGGTTCTGCCAGGGATACCTCTCCTGGCATCCAGTCTGGAAGGAATTCACCAGGCTCAAGCAGACTTTGAAGCCGAAATTGTAAAGTTTATTGTTATGCTGTAGAGAACAGCGGGCTAGATTCTTATGGAACCTGCAAACTCACAGAGGCCGCAGGCATAGTTTTAAGGGGTCAATTATGCTAACTAGGTGAGTAAGGATGGGATCAGGGAGGAGTTAAGGAGTGGTCAGTGCTCAAAGGACCATACACTTTTAATATCAACTGTGCAGGTGTATTGCCCATGATTCACTGGGAAATAGCTCAGGGCGGGGGCTAGCTGGAGGTGTGGTTTTAGGCCTGATATGTCACTAAAGAGTGCCCAGTCTGCCACCCACCAAGGTCATCAGAGACAGTGTGGGTATATAATTGACTAAGGAGTTACCCTATAGATAAGGTATTGAAGAATTTATGGTGGGGCTGGCCACTCTAACTAAGGGAGATAACATTTACATAACTTATTGTTTCAAGCAGAGATAAACAGGTCATGAGTTGTTGCTGGGCAGAGTGCTGGAAGGGGGAAGGGGCAGTCAATGCTCTGAGGCTGGGGTGGTGGAAATGTGATCTTACAGACTGGTTTTACAAATAGATTTTACAGACATAGATCCCAAAGCACCCCATTTACAAACTGATGTTACAGATTGATACTACAGACATATATACATCACTAGGACCCCATCACAAGCATTATTAACTCTTTTTAAGATGAAGAAAGTGGCTAGGTGGTGCAGTGGATAGAGCACCGGCCCTGGAGTCAGGAGGACCTGAGTTCAAATCCGACCTCAGATGCTTGACACACTTACTAGCCGTGTGAGCTTGGGCAAGTCCCTTAACCCCAACTGCCCTCCAAAAAAAAAGCAGAAAAAAAAAGTCTTGGAGGAGTTAAATACTTGTATAAGGCTATGAACCTTGAAAAAGCTAGGATTAGAATTCCTTTCTCTTGACTCCAAATTAGGTGTAGGAAAACTTAGTGGCAAAAGTCACTGAGGTCATTTGTCCAAGCCCCTCATTTTACTCACGAGGGCACTGAGGTCCAGAGAACAGAAATGATCTGACTGGAGTCATAGAGATGATAAATATTTTCTGACTCTGGGGCAACTGGGTGGGCCAATGGAGAGAGAGTAGCTCATCTTAAGTCAGTGAGACTCATCTTCCTGAATTCAAATCAGTTCTCAGACATTTACTATCTGTGTGACCCTGGGCAAGTCATTTGACCTTGTTTGCCTCAGTTTCCTCATCTGTAAAATGAACTGGAGAAGTAAATAGCAAACCACTCTAGTATCTTTGCCAAGAAAACCCCAAATGGAGTCATGAAGGGTGAGAAATGACCAAACAACAGTAACTTCTGATTCCAAATCTAGTGTTCTTTCTCCAGTTCCTGGAGATTATTGCAAAGGCTAGGGAAAATTCGATTGGTTTAGAAATTCAAGTCTTTAATAGTTTATACCACACTTTGAAGTGGAGGCAGAGGCTGGAAATATTGGTTACTGGGATTGGGGAGAAATGAGGTGCAGGCAATCAGTACCTCATAGCATGCCAGAATGGGAGGGGAGAATCTGAGAAAACACCTAGGCAGAGAGATCCCATCCTTCTGCTGAAAAAGAAATGGAGGCCTTTGGGGTGGCTAGGTGGTGCAGAGAATAGAACACCAGCCCTGGATTCAGGAGGACCTGAGTTCAAATTCGACTTCAGATGCTTAAAACAAAAACTAGCTTGTGACCTTGGGCAAGTCACTTAACCCCAATTAAAAAAAAAAAAAGAAATAGAGGCCCACAGGTGTGTGTTCACACAGCTAGTTAGTGACAGAGCCAGGACTCAGAACTCCCAGTCAGATGATCTTCCATGACCGTAGCATCAACCAATAACTATTCATGGAGGATCTACTATGTATGAAATACTGTGTTAAGTATTTGGGAGCTAGGAAGACAATCTCTGGCTTCTAGGAGGCCTATCTCTCTCTAATCCAGTAGAGAAGTACAGTATAGTAGAAAGATCACTGATGTCTGAGTCAGGAGAGAGCTGAGTTCTAATTTTGGCTCTAATACTTAAATCTGGGTGACTTCAGGTAAATTGTTTTTCTTTTCTGAACCTTAATTTCCTTATGTGCAAAATCAGTCTCCTTTCGGTCCTCTACCCTCCCCATGACAGTGGCAGGGAGCCAGGGAACTGCTTGACTTCCCTGTGTTACAATTAGTTTTTCTTTCATTAGACTTCTTGTCCGGGGTGTGGGAGGTTTGGCGTTCTTTGCTTAACCTCAGTGGCATGGCACAATTGCTTCTATATGGCAGCAGGAGAAAGAGGCCTCAGCTTGTTGAATTGGGCCTCTGGGTTCCTCTTCTGCTTTTTCTTCCTTTCCTGAGCATATGGGACTAAAGGCTGATCATAAGCCTTTGCAGCAACCTTATGAGTTCAAGAGGTTCAGAGGTCCTGGATCCATTTATTATAGTTGACCAGGTAGCAGAGAGAGTTTCTGCATAGGTGTGGATACCATCAATGAGGGAGGGAAAAGATCAACCTCAGTCTTGGATTGCTGGAAGACATGAATTAAGCTCCTGGGAGAGGATAACAGTAGATGGTGTTAAGTCAAGATTGTTAAGATTTCTGTCAAAAATTGATAATGAGTCTTGCATTTTAAACCTTCCTTTTATATGTAAGAAGTGAATAGGGGTCCCATACCTGATAATATTATACAGTGAATTCCTTTCTATTGCCTTCTTTGGGGAGATCCTAATCACAAACTAAACCTAAGCTTTGAACCATTTTTTCTGAGTGCCCTGGAATAGGGGTTTAATGACTTAGAATGTGAGAAGATGAGCGTCACCTCTCTCATTAGAGGCCAAGTTCCCTTAGAACAGGACATTTCCCAACATATTGTAGTTCCAGAACAGAGAGGCCCTTAGTGGAATGGGAAGGTACAATGCCTCAGTCATCTGGGCCCAGCAGCGATTCTTATGGCTAGGTTTGCATTCTATTCTGCCAACTACTGAGAAAGACACTAAATACATTTTTCTCACAGAGATGGGGAAAGAATGAATATATCATAAACTCAGAAAGTCAGAGCTGGAAGGAATTTTTCAAACCAGCTAATTTATCCTCCTCCTTTCACAGAGGAAAGACCTGATCTTCAGAAGGATAAAGGGATTTGCCCAGGAAACACAGCTGGTTTAGTGGCAGATGTAGGATAAGATCCAAAGTCTCTTAATTCCCAGCCTTATGTTTTTTTCATTCTGCCTCCTAGATGTGCTTACAGATTCATAAGAAGTGTTCTGTTGATGAGAGGCATTAATAACAATGGAAATGGATGTTCCTCAAGCCATTATGCTATACGTACACTTTGTTTGAATGATATTTTAAATATTGACTTAGAATTCAATCAAGTACTGCTTGAAGGTAAATAAAATAAAGCTTGAAATATGTTAGCTGAATCTAGCACCCTGCCTATTTTAAAATGTTCTCTGAATATTTAAAAAATCTACCCTCCTAAAATCTAGGCTACACATCCAATTGTGTCCTACTTTCCCTCTTTATCTATTGCAATTTCTAAGATTTTATGGGAACTTTCAGCTCAGGTTTGTGTCATTTCCCTTTCTCAACTACAACTATGATTTCATTGGGATTGGGAATTCCCAGCGTGAAAACCCCTTCTAATGATGCATATGGGAAACTCATATGTGACATATAGCTCTGAATTTCATACTATCTTGTCTATGTTTCTTTCCATTCACTTATCCACAACTTTTGTCCAGGTAAGTCCTCATTAACTCACACTTGGACTATTACAATAGCTTTGTCATTGGTCTCCATGTGTCAGGTTTCTCCCCCCTCCAGTTCATCATCCACTCCTGCCAAAGTGTTTTTTTTTTTCTAAAGCATAGGTCTGACTCTTGTCACCCCTTACTCCATAAACTTCCATGGCTCCCTATTGCCTTGGAGATTGAATATAAAATCTTTAGTTTTGAAAATCCTTCCCAATCTGGTCCCATTCTACCTTTCCAGAATTCTTACACTTTTCTCCCCTCCACACTCTCCATGATTCAGCTAAACTGGCCTACTTGCTATTTCTTACATAGGACTCCTGACACATCTAACACATTGCCTGACTCTACTTTTTCATAGACTCTGTCCCGTTTCTGGAATGTTCTTCCTCCTCACCTTTATTTCCTGGTTTCCTCCAAGGTTCAGCCAAATTCTACTTTCTTTTTTTTTTTAAACAAATGCTTTATTAACTTCTGTTTTACATCATTCATTTCCGCCAGATTTTGAGTTACAATCATTTTCTTCCCCATTATTCCCCTACCCAACCTCCCAGAATAGTAGTCCCACAAGATATAGCTTCCTCCAATCTGCTCTCTCCCATACTTTCTCCCATACCCCCATCGACTTTTCCATTAGAGGAAGGTGAGTCTTTGTGTCCCAATGCCTGCACATCTTATCTCCCTATTACAAGCAAAAGAGTATTAATAATAGTATTTATATATATTTGAAACATTTAATGTTAATACCTCGAATTTCAGATCCATTTCCTTCCTCCCTTGTCACCCATTCCCTCTGGGGAGATAAGTAATTCAGTATATGTTGTACATGTCTAGCTATGCAAACATTATCATAGTAGATATATTGTACAAGGCTGCTTATAATTCCCTCCCACTCATCCCACCCCCCACCTGGTCCATTCCCTACATGATCCTGTCCCTCTTCTATAGTGGGTACTTTCAACCTCCCCTCACCCCAAGGATGCCCTCCCATCCATCATCCCTCCTCTCATCCCCCTTCCCCCTATCCTGCTGCAGTTTGAGATATCCCATTTAGTATGTATGTCATTTTCTCCCTGAACTAAATTCAATGTGAATGTGGTTTTGCCTTTTTAGCCTTCCTTATTCTCCCCTCCTTTGCAACCACTTCCCCTTGCTTCTTCTACATGGGATAGTTTACCTACCCTGTCTCTCCCCATCTCCTCTTGCCACTTTCCTCTCTCACCTCATAATTTCATCCCTTGAGTATTCTCCCTTCCCAACAAATTCAACCTATGCCCTCTATCCATATATAATTGTAACCATATACACAGACATTCACATATGTATTCATATGACCACACACCCTTCTTCCATTATTTTCATAGTGAGAAAGATATCATCAGTCACAGTTATTGCTTTTCCATATAGGAATGTAAATAGTTCAACTTTGATAAGTTCTTTTGATTTCTTTTCCCTGATTACCTTCTCAGGCATCTCTTGCTTCTTGTGTCAGGATGTCAAATTTTCTATTCAATTCTGGTTTTTTCCTCAAGAATGCTTGAAAGTCCTCTATTCCACTGAATGACCATATTTTCCCCTGAAACAAAATACTCAGTTTTGCTGGGTAGGTGACAATTGGGTTCATTCCCAGTTCTCTTGCCCTCTGGAATATCATATTCCATGCCCTTCGATCCCTCAGTGTAGAAGCTGCCAGGTCCTGTGCTATTCTGATTGTATTCCCACAATATTGAAATTGTTTCTTCCTGGCTGCTTGTAGTATTTTCTCCTTGATCTGGGGATTCTGGAACCTGGCTATCATATTCCTGGGTGTTTTCTTTTTGGGATCTTTTTCAGGAGGTGATCTGTGGATTCTTTCAACCTCTATTTTGCCCTCTGGGTCTAAAACATCAGGGCAGTTTTCCTTGAGAATTTCTTGCAGGGTGATTTCTAGGTTCTTTCTTTGATCATGGCTTTCAGGTAGTCCAATAATTTTTAAATTGTTTCTCCTGGATCTGTTTTCCAGGTCAGTGGTTTTTCCCATGAGATATTTCACATTGCCTTCTAATCTTTCATTTGTTTGGATCTGCTTAACAGCATCTTGATTTCTCATAAAGTCATTAGCTTCCATTTGCTCCAGTCTAACTCTGAAGGAATGAATCTCCTCAGTGAACTTGAGATTCTTTTTCCATCTGGCAAATTCGACTTTTTAAGGCATTCTTCTCCTCATTGCCCTTTTGGGCCTCCTTTGCCATTTGAGTTAGTCTATGTTTTAAGGTGTTGTTTTCCTCAGTCAGGCTGTTGACCCTCATTTCATACTTTTCCTGCATCCTTCTCATTTCTCTTTCCAGTTTTTCCTCCACTTCTCTTATTTGATTTTTAAAGTCCTTCTTAAGGTCCTCTATGGCCTGCAACCCGCTCATGTTTTCCCCTGGGGCTTTTGGAGCAGGACTTCTGACCTCACAGTCCTTTTCCTGCTCTATGCCCCCAAAATAGGAGTCTAGGGTTGCATTTTTCTGTTTCCTTTGCCTTGGCATGTTGCCACTTAATTACTTGACTTTTGGGCTTGTTGCCACATTATGGCTTTAAGGCCAGCTAGAGGAATTTTCGTCCCGAACGTGTGGGGGGCAACTTCCGTTTCTGGCAAGCTGTAAACCCACCTATGACTTCCACCCTAGATCACAATCCAGATCCAGGGAGGTTAAAGCAAGAGCGATTACCCCCCCAAGACTGATCGCTGGATCTCCCTACAGTTTGCAGGCCGGGAGCTGGAGCTGCCTCTGAAAACTACAAAATGGCGTGTCTCCTCAGTGGCTTCTAGCCCCCAGGGGAGGGAGCTGACGTATTCCCTAAATACTGGTCCCAAAGTCCATAGGACACTAACTTCTTACTTTGTCCTAGGCATGTCTATGTTGGTAATTCTGGAGTCGCCACAGCTGCTGGTGTTCTGGGGTTCCTCCAGCCAGCTGCTGGCCCTGCCTCCCTGGGGCTAAAACCTCGGCTTATGCGGACCTGGGCTTGGCTCGGCTCCTTTGCTCTGCATGCTGCCAGGTCCCAGACCGCTGCGCTGGTCCTTCCTGCAGGGCTGCTGGGCTGTCCTCAGTGGGAGGTTAGCTTCTCTGTGTCGTTCTGTGGGTGCTGGGGCTCCAGAAGTTGTTCAGAGTCCCCTTTTACATAGTTTGGAGGTGATCTGGGGGGAGAGTGCCTTGGACGTGCTGTTTCTACCCCGCCATCTTGGCTCCGCCCCTCCAAATTCTACTTTCTAAAGGGGGTCTTTCCTGGTGCCTCATGCTGTTAGTTTATTTTCTTTGACATTAGCTTCCATCTGCCCCATTTCCTCCCTTTTCCTCTGTCAACACTTTTAACTTTATCTGCTTTAAGACAAGTCTCTCCCTACTGTTTCTCTCCCATTTGTCATTACTTCTCCTCCTTCCTTTTACATCTTTCTCTAGTTTTTATCAACTTATTAGTTAGTTGCCTTTTATTTATTTAATCTAATTATTTAATTGTGGCCCTCTTTGCTCCTTCTTAGTTAAGTAATAAAATCCCCCCTCTACTCCTCATCTTCAAATGATTTTGTTCATTAATTTGAAAATTTTGTTTTCCACACCTTTTTCTAAACTGGACTACCTCTCTTTCTCTTCTCTTTTTGTGTAGTTTTTTATTGTTTTATTCATGGTCTTTTATTTATTTATTCCTTCTTTAACTTCTGTATTATTAAAGGAATTAAAGCTTCTAAAGCACCTGTTTTGGGGTCCTTCTTGTATACAGTTTCCATATTATTGCCCTCTAGATCTTGCCTCTGTCCTCCTTTTCCTGTTATGCCTCATTCTTAGAAATACCAATACCTGCAGGTGATAGAGAGGAGATTGTCCTATGGTAGGAATTTCCTTATGTCTCTGTGCAATTCATTATTAACCTTTGCCAGACCTATGATAATTTTTCCTCATTTTCTCTGAAATTTCCTTTCTTAGTCCGTCACCTCCCACCTTTCTGAGAGGCAGTTACTCCCAGAAATTTTGATTCTCCTTTTTCTGAGATAGGATGTGTTTGTTTTTAAATACCAGTTCCCATTTTAAGGTGCCCATCTCTCTTTATAGAATAACTTTCTTCTCTCATAGAAGAATTCATTCATTTACAGTACTCCCTCCCACTGTTGAAATGAGATTTCCTTGTTTCTTTCTCCTTTCCCCAATTCCTCCTTTTGTTTCCTCACCCGTTCTTCTGAAGGCTCTTTTCCTACTAAGAAAATTCAGGTGTTATTTTCTCTTTATTGTTAGGTTGAATGAACTTAATATGGGGTTGGGAGGAGCCGATGAAAGAATCGACAGATCTCCTGAATGGTTAGGATATATAATATGTTGTCTTCTATTCTTTTGTAAGTTCTCCCATACTATAATTTAGACTTACAAAACAAAATAATTTGCCTGTAAATGGGATGTTGTGAGGTTTAATTCATGAAGATTCAGGCCTATTTCTCCGCCTTCATTTCTATTTGACTCCTGTTCTCACCACTTTCACTTTTTGTGAAATTTTGTGCATTTAGAAAGCTATCTCTTAGTGGATCTCTCTATTATTATTTTGTTATTTTCTTTGGTTTTTGTATTTGTTTACCTTTTTTGTATATCTTTAGTTCGAGGTATTTGAAAAGCAAATGATGGCCTCATTTTCCTTCTAGGATGACTTTGAATACTTTTTATTGAATGTTCACTAAATGGTTAGGTTCAGTTTTGCAAATTAGGTCACTTTGAGTTGTTTCTTGAACTTCTTTGCTCTTTGGGATACATCATTTTATTCCTTCTTGTAGTTTCTGGTGGGCACATAATAGTCTTGTTTATTAGGATTTCCTTAGCTTTATATTTGAAGGTCTTTCTTCTGGTTTTGCTGGCAGAATTTGCTGTCTGTCAGTGGAATTATGAAATTTAACCACTGTATATCTTGGAATTTGCATCATAGGTTTTTTGTTTTTGTTTTTATCTTTGGAGATCTGTCAATTCTTTCATTGGCTCCTCCCAACCCCCTGTTCAGAAGTTCTGGGCAGCTTTTTTGGTAATACTTATTGCATTATGGTGTTTAAGTTTTTGATTTGTAATGTGCTTCTGGGAGATCCCTAGTCCTTAAGTGGACTTTAATACTTTTAAAATATTAATATATTTTGCTTGTGTCAAGATCATATTTGCTTTTAACTTTATTGCTTTTTGCTTCTCTTCCAGACTGTTCTTCACTTCTGTGTATTTGCATTCCCAATCAATTATTCTTTTCTTTCTTTGGTGAGATTTGCAACTCTGGAGTCAAATTTTCCTACTCTGCTAATTATTTCTGCTGTGCAAAGCTGTGCATTCCACATTTCCAATTCTTATTTCTCTTTTTATCCAAGTAGGAACATCCTATCATGGTTTTGTTCTCTTTTCTTTCCTGAGAATCTAGGGTCTAGAGTCTACCATCTTATCAAATATTGATTCATTTTCCCTTGTCTTGCAATATTTATTCCTGGATGTTTCAACTCTTTCAGCTCATCTTGATGCCTCATTCCCCTTTGTTATTAATATCTCCCATTTGGGTTTATGTGTTTATATTTAAGGTCTTTAAATTAGTTTTCTTCCTCTTGAGGCCTTTTGGTCTTTACAAAAATCCTGCCCCCCCCAACTATTGTTCATTTTTCTGAGTCTTTCCCCTTAATTGTGGTTTCCCTTAGGGCTGGACCTCAAAGCCATATCAGGTTCCTCCCACACTGAACAATTCAACTCAGTTTCTGTCCTGAGTGACATCTGAGGGGACAGAACTGGTCCCAACTGAATGCTAGGTTCTTTCTCTTGGGCTTGGAGGAGTGACATTCAGCTACACACAGGTCCGGCCCCAGTTCCCTCTGCTTCTCAGTTTTCTAATTAAGGTCCATTGAAGCACAGACAGCTGTTGCACCGTCAATCCAGTCTAAGCAAGCTTCTACCTTTTGGTTTTCTGTAGCACTGACAAGGAGAGAGGCATAGAGTTTAGTTCTGTTGTAAGCTTGTGGGTTGGCTTCTTCAACCCTTTTGTTCCAGGGTGGTTGGTGGTGTGGGAAGGGTCTTTGAATAAATGTATCAGCATTGGTGAAGAGCCTTCTCTGCCACTGATTGAATTGTTACTTCGCTTGGGTTCTTGGTGTTCTAGACTGACAGCTGAAATTGCTTTATATCTTGGTCATAATTCCTCATTTGGACATCTTCTGTCTTGTTGGTCACATGGTTGATAATAAATCCCTTCTACTCTGTAAATATCTTGTATATATATATATATGGCTATTTGCATATTATCTGTATCATTAGCATATGAGCCTTTTGAGGGAATGGGCTGTGTTTTTGCCTTTCTCTGTTACCTCCTGCAGTAATTACACACAGTAAACACTGATTAGATGTGTGTTGATTTACTATGAGCATATATTCATACACATATTCATATATATCTCCACATACATAGCCCTCCCCCCAGCATACACAGATTCCTACACACACACACACACACACAGACACAGACACACACACACCCTACTATCAAATCTGAAAATATCTATTTTCTGGCTGCCATCCATTTTGAATGATTGCTCTTCTTTCATTTTTCTCTTCCTCTGGTGATTTTTTTCTAGAATTATTGGGGACAATTTTTAGCCATAAAAACATACTGATAAGCTTTCCCCTATGTCAGCTAGTTTTGGCTCCCCTTGAGACAGGTCCCGTGTCTGTGGGATTGTCCTGAGTTTCTTTTATTACTGGAGTCTGATTTCTTTGACTTCCTGGTCTGCTACCAGCTTGTGTATAAGCAGGTCTCCCGTGGCATTTAGTCAAAGAAATCCTTCCTGCTGGCTTCCAGGAGCACCTGCATCCTGAGGAGTCCTTTAAATCTTGGGCTAACAGAGTTAATGGCCCCATCCCTCCCCCATGGCCCCCTTGACAAGGGCAATTTTTCTCATCAAGATAGATTTTATGGGATCTCCGCTTGGCCTGGCTCAACTCTGATCCTCCCCTGCTATTCTCAGGACCCTATAGTGGGCAATGCCAGGCTCCAGGAAGCAGATACGTTAATATCCTGGCTATGTTTCTAAGTGGGAATATGTTGTAGTTGGGAGGACATGTGTTGTAGTGGAAAGAACAGTGAATTTGAGGGAGAAGAACTGAGAGCTAGCTTACCAGTAGTATGACCTTAGCTAAGTGACTGCTCATCTAGACCCAATTTCCACATCTATAAAATGCCAATAATTTTGTTAATACTTATATTCATCTAGTGTTATAGAAGAGATCCTTTTCTTGAGTAGAAGATTAGAATAGATTAGGTGTTCTTAACCTGGAGACCACTGACCTATTGGGAATCCATGGATATATTAAGGGGGTCCATGAACTTGGATGGGAATAAATCACATCTTTATTTGCATCTCTTTAATTGAAATATAACATTTCTTTCATATTATTATTATAAGCATCTAGGTGGCACAGTGGATAGACCATTGGACCTGGAGTCCGGAAGAACTTAGTTCAAATCAGTCCTCAGACATTTACTATCTGTGTGACCTTGGACATGTCACTTTACCTCTGTCTCAATTTCCTCATCTATAAAATGGGGTTAATAATAGCATTTACTTTCCATGGTAGTTGTGAGGATCAAATGAGACAATAATTGTAAAGCATTTAGCACAATGTCTGGCACCATAGTAAGCACTAGATAGATGTTAATTATAAATTACTTACAGGACAGCTAGGTGGCACAGTGACTAGAGTACAGGACCTAGAGTCAGGGAGACTGTCCTTCCTGAGCTCAAATATGGCCTAAGCTGTGTGACCCTAGCTCACTTAGCTCTGTTTGCCTCAGTTTCCTTATCTGTAAAATGAGCTGGAGAAGGAAATGGTAAACCATTCCAGTATCTTTGCTAAGAAAACGCCAAAAGGGGTCATAAAGAGTTGGACATGACTAAAAAGCAACTGAGCAACAACTATTATTATTTAAAAACATTATTCTGAAGGTCCATTGACCTCACTTGACTGCCCAAGAGGTCTAAGCCCAAAAAAAGATTAAGAATGGCTGAACTAGGGGCGGGTAGGTGGAGCAATGACTAGAGCACTGACTTGGGAGTCAGGAGGACCTGAGTTCAAATACATCCTCAGACTGACACATTCACTAGCTGTGTGACCTTGGGCAAGTCACTTAACCCCAAATGCCCTTCCTTCCCCCCTCCAAAAAAAAAAAAAAAGAGCAGCTGGACTAGATCCCTAAGGCCTCTTTTGATGCAAGACTTTAGGTTCATTAAAGATTCTGAAAGGATTCAGCTGGGATCAGTGTGGGTTCAGCATTGAGAGTGTCATTGTACTTGTATTCTGAGTCTTTGAAAATCAGTCATCCATGTGTGGTACTTGTGGTGACTTTATTAGCTAGATCATCTCATTCCCTGCCCATTTCAGAGAAGCATGGCCTATTAGAGAAGGTCTTGGAAAGGAGACAGGAAGGATTGCAAGTTGAATCTCGGGGAATTTCTTCTGTGTAAGTCACCATTTCTTATGGCATTCTCTCTACTCTAAATTCTGGGCAGTTCTTTGTTCTGGAAGGTCTCAAGGCTTCCCCTGAAAAAAGAAAATGCAACTTATTTTTTCTGCCTAGCAGTCCAGGTTTACTTTTAGGGACAGGTGGGGCTTCAGAATGGCCTTCTAACAGATGCTAGCCCACTACCTGCTTTGTGAGGGCACCTGAGATTCCTGATTAACTCAGACCAGCCCTTTGACTCCTCCTACAACTTATACATACACTCAGCATTGAGGTCCCTTGGTTATGGCTCAGGTGTATCTGTCTCTTCAGGACTCCATTTAGGGTTTTCCTTGGCAAAGATACTGGAGTAGTTTTGCCATTTCTTTCTCCAGTTCATTTTAAAGATGAGGAAACTGAAGCACACAGGGTTAAGTGACTTGCCCAGGGCCACATCACTTTTAAGTGTCAGATTTGAACTCAGGTCTTCCTGACTCCAGGCCCAGGGCTCTATCCACTGCACCACCTAGCTGCCCATATTGAGGTCCCTAGCAGGGATCAATATATTCTTAGGGATGGATTAAAATCCTCTCTTTTGATTAGTACCTTTAGATGCTGACCCAGAGGTAAACAAAGGCAAACTTGGGCCAACTACTGGATGCTGTAAGGAGAGAAGTCAAAGGGGTGCCAGGTCCTGCAGGCACTTCCTTGTACTCTACATGCAGAGCCATCCTCTGTAATCACTCTCAGAAAGGCTAGAAATGGTCAAATCAGGATCACTAACAGCAGGAAATCCTGGTTTATTTTGGCATCAACCTTACTGCTTTGGGGCATGGGTGCCACCCATGTGGCTGCGGCTACAAACATACTTCCCCAGAGCTTGCTCACAGCTGCTCCATCTCTGTCCCTAGGCCCCGCATGTCCTTTGCTGTGGCCTCTGAAGCAGCCAGCATTAGTACTATAGCTAAGGGAATCCATGGGAATCATGGGAGCAAACTGAAGCACATTCCCAAATGAGGCAACATCCAGTTACAATGATTAGCTCATTTTAAACCTGGGGCAATGTGGCCATCCTTCAGGACCATGTGGTTTCCTCCTTTGTTTCTCTGAGGAGGTTTTATTGGATGAAAATTCAGGACTACAAGCACAATTTCTCTGAACACTGGGTTAGGAAGATTCCTAACATTTAAGCAGAGTTTTGGTTCTCTGCCTTAGTTTACTTCTATGGTTAGTTGGCTGGTTGCTGTCCTTTGCACTGGATGAGGACCAAAATGACATCATTTTGTTGGCATAAAGGTACAGTGTGTCTGATTGTGAATGATTAGGCCAACGTGAGCTCAGAAGGCTCTACCCCAGGTGAGGCACAAATACTCCAGATGACCATTGGAGGAGAGATGTCTTGTATTTGCTCAACTTATATTCTTTTTGAGCTACTGCAATTCTGCTTTGCTCATAGAACACAGTGCCCTGAATTTATGTTTATAATAATGATTACAAAATAACAATAATTTACATTTGTAATAACGATTACAAAATAATAATAATTTACATTTATAATGATGATTACAACTATAATAATCCACATTAATAATATCACAAATTTAATAATTTGCATTTATAATAATTATTACAAGTATAATACTTTATATTTATAGTAATTATTACAAATAATTTTCACCTACAATAATTATTGCAATATAATTTACATCCACAATAATTATTACAAATATAACTTATGTTTATAATAATTATTATAAACACAATAACAATCTACATTTATGATCATTATTACATATATAATAATTGAAATTTGCAACCATTACAAATATAATAGTTTGCATTTATAATAATTATTACAAATATAATTCACACTTATAATTATTACAAATATAATAATAATTTATAATAACAATAACAATAGCTAACATTTACATATCACTTGCTATGTGCCAGGCATCTCTAGTTAACTCATACCCTATTTGTAGTTGAGGAAAAATCCAGGGGACTTGAACTATCTGGTTAAAGAAATGGTCTAGTTTATTACTGTGTCTG
The DNA here is from genome assembly GCA_011680675.1 of Gymnobelideus leadbeateri. Classification (NCBI taxonomy): domain Eukaryota; kingdom Metazoa; phylum Chordata; class Mammalia; order Diprotodontia; family Petauridae; genus Gymnobelideus; species Gymnobelideus leadbeateri. The sequence continues at coordinate 131,861 of WOXC01012459.1, read as the reverse complement.
TTGCTAGATAGATCTGGGGAGGGGAGGTGAGACTGAGGAAAAAGCAAGGCTGAGAACTTCCCTTAGGCCTTGCAAGGATGGGTAGGCCTGGCAGTGTCAGCCTATGGCTTCTGCTCTGAGAGATTCCTAGGCCTGATGGCCCTCCTCAATACCTCTCTTCTCTTCCCTGCCTCAGCCTTATTTTCTCTTTTTCCTTTTGCTGGCTGGCCCAGGACTGCAGGTTCTTTCTAGCTTGGCTCTGAAGATCCTTGCTCCTTCCTCTCTTTGGCCAGGTGCTCTAAATCTCTGAGGGGCCCCCAACAGATGGCAGAGCTGGAGGCTGTGAAAGAACCGACCTTGATGCTGCAGGAATGAAAACAAGCTGCACAGGTTTGAGGGTCTTGTGGTTCCTGGGCCCCCAATGTCTCACAGGCAGCCTCGAAGGTGGCTGGGAGTAGGGCAGGCTTATACCCCAAAGGAGAGGCCAGGGAATGGGGGATGGGGGCTTATGTGGGGTTTCCATCCTTGCAGAGAATATATGGGTTCAGCAGAGGACCCAGCAATCAGGTAGCAAGAGAAACAAAGGACAGGAGGAACAGCAGGAGGAACAAGGTATGGGAATAGGGTTTGGGAAAGAGAATATTTGGGAAAGGTCATCTCCTGATGCTTTGTATTAAGCCTTGGATACCTTTCACAAGTGCTTCGGGGGACAAAAATGAATGTCTCAACAATATGGTATCAGTCTTGCTTAGGCACAATAACTGGGCCTATGTTTAGTCATGTGTTCAACTCTTTGTGACCCTATTTGGGGTTTTCTTAGCAAAGATACTGGCATGATTTACCATTTCCTTCTCCAGGTAATATTATAGTCGAGGACACTGAGGCAAACATGGTTAAGTGACTTGTCCAAGGTTACACAGCTAGTTAGTATCTGAGGCCAGATTTGAACTCAAGGAAGATGAGTCTTCCTGACTCCAAGGCACGTACTCTATCATCTGTACCACCTCCCTGCCCTACACAGGTTTAAATTGGCTTGATATTTTATAGACCAGCCAATCAGAGGGAGAGGCTGCAAGGGCGGAGGGGTACTTTCAGTATGAGAAGTAGTCAGTGGGTGGCATGAGTTTCCAGGTTTACATAGGTTTTCAAATAGATAATTTTTAATACCCACAACAGCTTTAATTTATTTATTTTTTTTTTTGGAGGAGGGAAGGCAGGGTGACTTGCCTTGCCCAGGTCGCTAGTAAGTAACATGGCTAGTAAGAGTTAAGTGTCTGAGGCTGGATTTGAACTCAGGTCCTCCTGACTCCAGGGTCCGTGATCTATTCACTGTACCACCTAGCTGCCCCAGCTTTAATTTTCTGTGAATCCATGGCTGCCTGTCTCAAGTCCCCCTGGTAAGAAACCTCTTCACACCTCTTAATGAGGTTGAGTCTTCATAGAATGTTAATTTGGTGTCAGTGTGGTCCCTGCTTGCCATTAGTTAACCTCAGAAGTCCCCTATTTAAGGCCAATTGCATGTCGTCCCCTTCTGCTCCAACCAGAGATAAGTGGTCATCATCACAAGTCCAAGGGAATTTTCCGTGTTATTCTGCAGCAGACATTCATTCTAGACTCTTGGTCTGTGCACATTTCTTTAGATCTGAGAGGCAGTGCTGATCTTGAAGGCAAAGTGCTGGCCTTGTGGTGACGAAGCTTGGGTTTGTGTTCTGCTTCAACTACAAGCTGTGTAACTATAGGTGAATGACTTAACTTCACAGGCCTCATTGTCTTTATCTGTTAAATGTGGATACATAGCAATATACATAATATGTATGCTACCTACCTTGCAGGATTTCCCAATAAAGTGCTATAACATTGTCTTATTCTTAGAGCAACCCTGGAAGAAAGGTGCTCTTATTATCCCCATTTTACAGAGGAGAAGGCTGAGGCATCCAGCAGTTAAGTGACTTACATAGCATCTCATAGCTGATAAGTGCCTGAATCTGTGATGTACTGTGCTTATCCAGCATACTCGGCCATAGATGAATCATCATTGTCACAAGCTGAAGGAAGTTTTCAGTATTATTTTGAACTGATCTGTGTACAACATCAGAAAACCCGGGGTTCATGTATTGCTTCTGACATATCTTAGTTGGAGTTTATGAACCTACTTTAAAAATACTTTGTATTAGTATTTCAATATAATATAACAAAGCAATAAGTCAATGATTTGTAGTATTTGTTGATTTCTAAAGTATAAAGGCTCATATCGAGAACTTCACAATTAGGGGCTTTAGTAAGCTTGAAGAAGCTGGCTCTAGTACACTGGTATTTTCAAAAATGCCATTCTTAAATTTTTATGGCTATGTGATTGTGGGCAACAGTTCTGTCTGTGATAATGGCCTAACTCCAAGACTATTTATCTATTGCATTTTCCTAGATATTTTGAATTCTGTATTTGTAGTACTAGGATTTGCCATCTGTCAGCCCATTAAAGGATAGATCCATGATGTAGTGGATAGAGCCATGAGCCTGGAATCAGGAAGACTCATATTCCTGAGTTCAAATATGACCTCAGACACTAACTGTGTGACCTTGAGAAAGTCACTTAACTTCTGTTTACCTTAATCTACTAAAAAAAGAAATGGTAAACCACTCCAGCATCTTTGCCAAGAAAACCCCCTAGACTATATGGTCCATGAGGTCATGAAGAGTTGAAAACAATAACCACCACCACCAGCCTGGAGTGGTTTCTAAGTTTCTCTTGCTTCCTTGCATAATCTGCTTGGATTGCTAAATCTAGGTTACTTAAAAATGACCCTTTTGTATTTTTTGGTTATGACCTTGTTTTGAATTATTGCCAGTATTATTATTGCATGTATATTCATTCAGTGAGTTTTTAAAATTCCTTTTCCATCTGTCCAATTAGGCTTTTAAAGGCATTCTCCTCCTATTTGGCTTTTTGGACCTCTTTTGCCATTTGAGTTAGTCTATTTTTTAAGGTGTTATTTTCTTCAGTACTTTTTTGGGTCTCCTTTAGCAGGCTGTTGACTCACTTTTCATGATTTTCTTGCATCATTCTCATTTCTCTTCCCAATTTTTCCTCCACTTCTCTTACCTGATTTTCAAAATCCTGCTTGAGGTCCTCCATGGCCTGTAAGCAGTTCATATTTTTCTTGGAAGTTTTTGATGCAGGAGTTTTGACTTTGTTGTCTTCCTCCCATTCTGTGCCTTGATCCTTTTTGTCCCCAAAAGAAGATTCTATGGTCTGATTGTGCTTCCTCTGCTTGCTCATCTTGCCAGCCAATTACTTGACTTTTGATCTCTTTGCCACAGTAGAACTCTGCTTCCAGAGTGGAGAGAGCTGTATTCCAAATTGCTGGGGTTTTCACAGTTGCCAGAGGTATGAGGAAGGTGCCCTCTCTACAGCCACCACAAGCTCTGTCACACTGGTGTTTCTCAGCCCAAGTCTGCGACCCAAATCCAAGTAGGTGAAAGCAAGAGTGTTTACCCTCTGAATGGTTGCTTGCTCCCCCTACAATCTGGAGCTCTGGAGGCAGCCATGCAGCAACTGCAGCCTCCTCCACCTCTTGCTCCAGGGGCAGGGGCCAGACTTCACTCTTCTCTCGCCCAGTTCCAACAGAGTTCCCTACTGGCCTTTTACTTTCTCTCTGGTGTTTATGTGTTGAGAGGTCTGGAAACCACCACAGCTGCTGGTAATTCACTCTCCTGAGGTCTGCTCTGGCTGCTCTGTGCTACTATCAGCCTGCCAGGCTGCCTTCAGCAGGAGATTTGTTTCTCTCTGTCACTTTGTTTAGAGTCATATTTTACAGGTATTGGAGGTAGTTGGTGCAGGAGCTTAAACAAGTTCCTGCTTTTACTTTGCCATCTTGGCTCAATCCATCACATATATATTCCTGAATAAATTTCCTCATCTACAAAATGAGGGAATGGATTATTTTATGGCCCTTACCAGCTCTAACATCCTATGACTCTATAAGCCTTCTGTGCCAAACTGTGTTAAAAGTTATCTGAGGTCTGGGATATGGAGAGTGGCTAAGGGTTGGGTAAGTATGAATTACAAAATCAGCAAAACGGCATCCTATGAAATACCTTCTGATTCTTCTCTTATTCTCCCAGGCAGGTTAAGTCAGAAGTTTCAGGATGATGGCAGTGGCAGGAGGACCATTCCTTTATTCATAGGATTATGGATAGGATTCATAGGGTTAGGCTGGCAGCATAAGGAGAGAGAAGGAAGATGTTTGAGGAAGGGGCTTCTAGTTTCAGCTGTAGAAGCTGTTATTCGGCCTCAATACTCCATAGGGTGACTAAAATGCCATCTAGAGCTCCTGGTATCCAAGGCATTTCTGATTTGGACAAGCCTGTTGGTGTCCTCACTTGTCCTGGTCTAGTGTGTAATGCCTGAGATGGTGGTATCAGGGTGTGTCAGTAACAAATGCTAATTTTGGATTCCCAAAGGCCTGGCTACAAATTTTAGCACTAGTACTTAGTCCATGTGTGACCTTGGGCAAGTCACTTCCCAGACTCCCTTTCTTCATTTTTATCGATAGAGGGATGGGACTGAACTATATGCTTTTCAATGGCCCTTTCAAGCCTATGATATCACCTTTGCACCCTGGGTTCCTCTAAGGCAGAAATATGCACATTTCTTCAGTATGTTCTTAGAATGAAGTAATCCCAATCCTAAGAATGTCCTTGTTTTGGTCACTTTTGTTGGTTGGGAGCATGTGTTGATGAGGATCTGTTTCTGTTGACTGAGGCCTTCTGAATTTCTCCTGTACACCTTCAGAAGCATAATTCAGTTTGGAGAGTCCAGGTGTCAAAATGCCTGTTACAAGCAAAATGCAAATACAATTGCTCACTTCTCAATCAGTTATTAAAAGATTCCCTGTATTGTGAAGGGTAACCTTCATCGCCAGGGATAGTGTGGGGCAAATAAAACACTTTCAGAGAGAATCAGTTATTATTTTAAAATGCATTTCTGTTTATTTATTCATATGTAATTGTGTTTGTGGGTCTAAGTCTGTCCAAGTTATCTGTGAATTTCACATTTCTTACTGCCTGTGGTGCAATTGAAGTTACTTCCCTAATGGAAGCCATCAGTCAGTCACTGAGTCTGTGTTAACGAGATATTTGCAGGAGTTTTGTAGGTGCCTATAACCCTCCAAAGATCAGCTTAGCCAGGTGTAAAGGGGTGCATTATCACAAAGTTAACCTCTGAGAGATAACTTTTTATTTTCCTGCAATACATAATTCATGCTTGGTGCACTAGAGGGCTTGTCGGATTTGAAGTCAGGAAGACTTGAGTTCAAATCTCATTTCTGAAATCAACTAGCTGTGTGATTATGGACAAAACACTCTCTCTGAACCCCAGTTTTCTCATCTGCAAAATGGGGGTAGATAATAATAACACACTTCTTTCACAGGTTTATGTGAGTTTATATGTACATTAATATATACACATGGATATTACATACATGTGAAGTATTTTGTAAAACTTAAAATGATACATAAATGTATAAGTATCATTTCTTCCTCTTCCTCTTTTCTCTCCTCTTCCTTCTTGTCTTATCACTTAACAGGGGAATCTGTCAGTTGGAGGAGGGTGAATGCTGATGAAATCAGGAGGAATTCTAGGTTTTCCTTGTCTACTATTGTTGCTGTTTATTTTGAAGAGAGGTGTGGAAGTATTTTAAAAAGGGGCTATTCTCCCCAAAACTGTGCAATTGGGAAGAGCATGAACAGTAGAACCAGTTGTAGACATCTTCCTAGCTACTTGTGAAAGGCTCCTCTTCTTATCAGGGGCAGCTGGTGACACAGTGGATAAATGCTGGGCCTGGAGTCAGAAAGAACTGTGTTTCAATGTGACCTTAGACATTTACTAGCTGTGTGACCCTGGAAAAATTATTTAACTCTGCTCCAGTTCCCTCAATTACAAAATGGGGATAATAATATTACCTACCTGTCAGGGTTGCTGCAATGATCAAAGGAGGTAATATTTGTAAAGCACTTAGCACAGTGCCTGGCATGTAGTAGGTGTTTCATAAATGCTTATTTCCTTCCTTCATAGGATTTTAGAACTAGAAGAGATCACCTAGTCAAACCCACAAATTAGATAAAGGAAAACAAAGTCTAAAGATTTGCCCAAGGACAGATGGATAATGGTGATGGCATTTAGTTATCTTCTATTTGTCAGGACTTTAATTCCAGTTCTGGCACTAGCTTGCTATGAGATCTTGGACAAAATGAAGGGGGCATACTAAATACTCTCCGAGGTCTCTTTCATCTCTTATAGTCTGTGATTCTATTAATCAAAACTCAGTACTTTTTCCAATAGGTTGTAATCTCTCTGCTCCTCCCCACTCCAGTATTGGAGCACCCTAAACAGTGATTGCCAAACCCCTGTACTAAGGGCGCCCTTCATTCCTCAGACTCTTATTTTCTTGTTGACTTGACTTTAATAGTCTTTACCAACCTTGGTTTTCTGATATTCTGACCCAAATTCGATTAAAAGCAGACAAATGAAGTTTGGCAGACCAAATAATGGCTATTACTATTTAAGTTACTGTTCAAGGCATGCACAGTAATAACCTGAGAGAGGGACTATTAGCAATTCGACTTTAAAGAAAGAAACAGGAAATGAAAAAAATAGACATAGAACTTTAATTGGGTGTCCCAAAAGTCTTAGTGCAACTTTTTAAGCATTAATAATCTTTTCTTAGCTTAAAGCTATTGAAAGCTTAAGATAGCATTGAGACTTTTGGGGTATCCCTTATAAGAAAGGACGTTCTTAAAGTTGACCCTGAAGGTTAAATTGTACTCAGTGTTTAAGAAGGCAAGAAAGTGTGTATACTGTCATATTGGCTAATATAGGCAATACTTTTTCTCAAATTACTGGTTGGTTAAAAACTGGGGTATGGTTTATAAGCTTTTTTTTCTTCTCTCTCTTTTTATTTTGGTTATCTTATACTAATGTACATTTTTCCCTTTCAAAGAGATTGCATTTTAGGAATGTGACCTATATTTGTGAAGGCTAATACCTGGACCAACATGGTGTATATTCATTCAATAAAGTCTTCCTCTGATACCTCATTGTCTCTTTGCCAAGGTCAAGTTTGATCATTATAATTACTCTGTTCAGTTTTGTTGTTTTTTCTTTTCCATTTACATTGTTACAGTAACTGTGAATATTGTTTTCTTGGTTCTACATATATGTCACTTTGTATTAGTTCACATAAATCTTCCCATGTTTCCCTGGATTCTTCACATTCATCATTTCTTCTGTCAGAATGGTATTCCATCACACCCATGTATACATTAATTTATTGAGTTCCTTTCCAATGGATGAGGATCTGCTTTGTTTCTAGGTCTTTGCAACTAGAAAGCATTCTCATAAACATTTTGGTGTATATGAGATCCTTCTTTCCATCTTTTACCTCTTTAGGGAAAGGGTTAAATTTTTATCATCTGGAAGTTTTAATTGCATGGAACATACTTAAAATGAGATAATTTTTGTAAAGCACTTTGCAAGCTTTAATATGTTATAAAAATGCTGCCACTTACTATCACTTTTCTTTCAGTCCCTTTTCCTACTCATATCCTTACTTTTCTTTCTCCTTAGTAGAATATCCAATGTCCTTCAAAGCTCAATTTGTGTTACTTCAGATAGGAAACCAATCTTGATCTCCCAGTTACTAATACCCTTTTTCCCCTCAGGATATTATACATATTCTATACCAATATATATTTAATTATCTAGGTACATGTTGTTTTCTCCTATAGAATATATAAGCCTCTTAAGGATAGCAGAGACTATCTTTTGGGTTTTTGTACCTCTAGTGTCTGGAACATAATTGGCACCCAATAAATATTACTTCTTGGGGCGGCTAGGTGGCGCAGTGAATAGAGCGCCGGCCCTGGAATCAGAAGGCCCTGAGTTCGGAGCCGGCCTCCGACACTTAATCCGCACAAACAAAAACCTAGCCGTGTAACCTTGGGCAAGTTACTTAACCCCGATTGCCCTAAAGGGGCGGCTAGGTGGCGCAGTGAGTAAGAGCGCCGGCCTCGGAGTTTGGATGACCTGAGATCAGATCCGGCCTCAGAAAATGAGCACCCACGCATAAATAATGACTAGCCGTGTAACCTTGAGCAAGTTACTTAACCCCAATTGCTTAAAAAAAAAAAAAAATAAAAATAAATAAATAAATAAATAAATAAATATTACTTCTTGTTATTGAATCATGGGCTAGAGCTCATCAGGGTTTAACATTTTCATTGAGTAAATTACTTCCATTTAACAGTTTCATTAAGTAAATTACTTCCATTTCTTTTCACTTCCCTCTCTATGGGCATTGTATGAATAATATCCATAGTTATCTTGGCTTCTGTGTCTTCTCTTGACATTCTGGGAGTTCATTCCAGGGACCCTGGGGCCTTGTTGGGTATTTGTAAATTTGAAAGTGGTCAGATCTGTGGTTTGGGTAGGGAAAAGCCCAAAACATTCCTCCTCAGAATTTCTGATATTCTCATTCCCCAATGAAAAACCTGCCAGGATATAGCTTTTAGTTTCTCTTGTGGATTCTGAGTTCCAGAAAAGGAGAGAAAAAGAACAAAAGGGCCATTCTTGGGGTTTTGATAACACCAACATTTTCTCTGACTAACTTTCTTCTGAAGGGAAAGGGTTTTTTTTTTTTCATTCTGGAGTCATACTCCTTAATGTAAAACATCTGTCAATCTTCTCTGTCATTCTTAAGTGGTTAGCTTTATAGTGATATAACATTCAATCTGAAATAGATTCCCATCCCTCCTTTTCCATTTGGTGGACACATTTAGGACAATTTAAAAAATATAACTGAAGCCAAATTGATTGGGATGAAATTTTGAAGTTCAGTTGGTTGGTTCTTCTTCTCAATTGGGACAGAACATATTTCCTGTAGAATGGGTCCCTGAGAGGCCCTGGTTGGGGCTCTTTCAGGCCTGTTGGAAGGTTTCTATCTTACAGCTCACCACTGATCCTTACTATTTTAAGATGTAAGTGTTAGGGCGGCTAGGTGGTGCAGTGAGTAGAGCGCCAGCAATGGAGTCAGAAGGACCTGAGTTTGGTTCCAGCCTCAGACACTTAACACACATAAACAAAAACCTAGCTGTGTGACCTTGGGCAAGTTACTTACCCCAATTGCCCCTCAAAAAGCAAAAAAAAAGATGTGAGTGTTAGCATCTGGGATGATCGTCCTTCAAGGTCACAGAAGACTGAATGAGAATTTGTCTTTCCTTATATACCAAAATGATGCTTAATTTTCTCAACTGGGTTATGATGTTCCAGTTAGTTTTACTTATTTCCAGGATCTATGCCACATAGAGGTCAAAATTATAATTTAACTTTATAGCAGTCCTTGGGCCTAGATATGTGATGAAAACAAAAAGAAAATAAAACATTCTTATTTACCCATAGACTCAGAAAGATAGGAGGGATTTTTTAAATAGGTATTTTATCCATAAATTCATCATGGGAGTTAGTAGAGATTTAATCAGTCTTAGGAATTCTAAGGCAATGATAAACAAGAAATAACTGAGGGACCAAAAAAAGCAACAATAACAAAACCTAGAAATTAAAAGGAATACACTTGCATGCATATTTTTCTATTCTAATAGTCTTTTCTGACTAAAATCATATAAATAAAACAAGCAAGCATATAACATTAAAACATAAATATATAAGTATAATAAAGAATAGATGAGAAGTTCATTGGTGTAATATGTGAGCAGTAATCTATCTACTTTTAGAAACCACTAGTAAAACATGTCTCTGAGCAAGAGGAGTTACCATCAGTGCTTAGCCCAGTGCCTGGCTTGTTGCAGATACTACTTGTTGACTTGAATGAGTAATTTTGATTTTCTCTAGAGTTTTACATGTAGATTATTGGAATTACAAGGATCTCCAGAAACCATTTAGTTCATCCTTTCTTCTCATGCAAAATTTTCTCTATAGCATCCCTGATGTGAGGTCATCCAGCCTTTGCTTGAGTGCATCTAGTGATGGGGAATTCAATACCTACCAACATGACCTATTCTATTTTTAGACAACTCTACTTGTTAAGGAGTTTTTTTTTATACTGAGATGAAATGTTCCTATTTAATGAATACTAGGGGCAATGAGGTGCTACAGTGGATAGAGCATTGGGCCTAGAGTCAAGAAAACTCATCTTCCTGAGTTCAAATCTGGTGTTGGACACTTAGTAGCCGTGTGACCCTGGGTCAGTCACTTAACCTTGTTTGCCCTAGTTCCTTCATCTGTAGCATAAGCTGGAGAAGGAAATGGCAAATCACTCCAGTATCTTTGCCAAGAAAACCCCAAATGGGGTCACGAAGAGTCAGATACAACTAAAAAATGACTGAACAGCAACAATGAAAACTAGTCTTAGATCTGTTCTCTGGAGGTATAAAAATGTACTACATTTGTATTATGCATATAGCTATACATATAATTATATAATATATTATAGAATACATTCTTTCTATGACTTGGTAGACCGGTTCTAGGGAGTTGTATGAGGAAGACAGAGATTAAGTGATGTGGTCAGGGTCACATATTCATCAAGTGCTAAAGGTAGGATTTAAACCCTCTCTCCCTGATTTCAAGGTCAGAAATCTAATTGCCATATAACACTCTCTGATATGTACATTGAATAAGAATAATCATTTTTTCTACATGAAAACATGTTAGAAATGTGAAAATAACAGTCATCTTTTCCATTAAGTTTTCTCTTTTGAAGTCTTAATCCTCCCTGGTTCCCTTAACTGTTTCTCGCCTTCAAATCCTCCCACAATCCTGGATATATTCCTCTGGACAAGCTCCAGCTTGTTAATGTTCTTTCTTAAATGACAGGTGTAGAGCTCGATAAATATGGTAGGACTCTCATCTTCTTTTCTGTGAGCACGATATGCATAATTCTCCAGGACACAATTCCTTTAATGTCTCCTCATGGGTTCTTGAAGGTCATTGCCAGCAGGACACAAGCTAAGGAAGTTTCCGTCAATCAACAAAGCTCCAAATGTGGTATGGTAACAAGGACCAACTTAGTGAAATAAAAATTCTTTGATAGAAAGTTGGCTTCTAAGTGATGAATTTTTTGTCATGGTAACCCATGAAAGAGATTACAAGAGAAAATGTTCTCAGTTCTAGTAGCTCCCTTTTATATCTGCAATGACAACAGTTTAAAAAAAGAGACAGAGGGTACAAAGAACAGCACAGTTTTTAGACTGTCTATAATTATTGACTTATGGTAAATATTATTCTAAACTTGAGATCTTTGTCTAGTGACTGAGGAGATGGCATACTTCTAGGAGAACTAAACCATAACACATTGACATTCTTCCTTTAAGCAAATTTGCAATTAAATGGAAGGATGCTTTATATGTTTTCTTTAGAAAGGCAAATAATGGAGTTGGTGTACTTGGCTTCACTGTGTACCCAGGGACACTGTTAAACATCGTTGCATAGGACACTTGACCATCTTACCGATTAGAACTCATCATGTACATAGGCAAGAGAGCCCCCATGAAGATAATTGTAATTAATATGCCATTATCGTAGAGGATGAAGAAGTAAAGAAATTCTATAAAGAACTTGACCAGGTCTTTGAATTCAAGTCAATACACACACCTTGATTCTTAGTGATTTTGATGTGAAGTTGGGCACAGAGGAGTGTGGTAGAAAAATATGCTACAAAATAAGATTTGGAATTAAGAAATGAAAGGAGTAAAGTAGCCTTCTCAGGGCACTAGATCTTATGTATCATGAATGTTTCCTTCAAGAAGAGAGCCAGAAGCTGATGGACATGGGAAGCATTGACCAGCACTGCAAAAATGATGACATCTTAAGAAGTGATTGCTTTCTGACAGGGGCATCATTTCAGAATGAAATGTGTGTAGCCAGCTTATTGACCTGTCAAATAAAAGGTCAAAATCAAAACTATGTAAGGAGAAAAGATATTTGAGAGGTGTGGAGAATACCCAATTCTATTGTGTTTACTATTTATTGATTAGAAAAAAAGCATTTAATTTAAAGGCTCTTCTCCAACAAGTTGTCTCCCACTTGAATGGTGTAAAGACCCAACAGGATGCCTTGATGGATAAAAACATGGACATGGCTTTGCTTAATGATTCATTATTATCAAAATTGCCAACAGGATTTTACTGAGCCAGTCTCCAAACGGCTACCCCACAAAGCAGGCCTAGAGACAAGGGTGCCTATAATAAAGTATCAGCTTAATTAATCGGTTTCAGAGTGAATTATGTTCTCTAAAGCTGGAGGAAAAGCAGAATTTTATTTATATATATAAATAAAAAATGGGGAAGGGGGTAGAGTGAGAAAGGTGGATTACAAGCAATCTTTTCCAGGATCTGTGTGGTTTCCCACCACAGGCCACAAGTCCACAATACAGATGTTCTGGAGCCCTGTGGGAACAGTATTATTCAACTCTTTGGGGGCCATTACTTGGTGAATCACAGAATTAGAGTTCTCTGATGGGAATAGGCTCTACAGTCTTTGATTGTTTCACTTCAGGTACACAGGCATAAGAATGCAATGATTGAGAGGTTAAGGGCTTGATTGATTGTTTCAAGCTTCATTGTAAGTCTCTGACTCCCAAGCCAGAGTCTCCTGAGAAATCTAAATTATTATTAGTATACTCATCACATATATCATATCTATTGATATGAAAATCATAATTCCCTTCAAAATATCAAATGAAGAAGGAAACAGGTCTTTTGTTCCCTCAAGATGATCACCACTCTTATGAAAGAGGACCTTCATGAAATCCAAATAAAAGAAAGATTCTCTAATGATGGTGAGGTTCTCTAGAGGCTTCTGATTGCAGATGATATTGGGCCAATTGTATTGAAACATGGAACATTGTAGGTCATTTCTGATGAAGCTGATGGGAGCTACTAAAAAGAGTGCATATTACCCAGGCTATGATAGAGTTTCATGGGCTGCCCATTGAGTCAGCCAATGTGTGTGAAAGTGTGTGTGCGTGTGTGTATGTGTGTGTGTCTTTGTGCAATCACATACACATGTGTTGTTGATCTTTCATTCTCAAAGAGGAACAATGACATTACAAGGGTGATGTCTTGTACTGTAAGCGAGTTGGATTTAAGAGAGACAGAGCTGTGCAAAGCCGTCAGCCCCATGCTTTCCTCCAGAGTCATCAGAATCCAATGACAGGACACAGGTCAAGATGACTGGTGATGGCTCAGGGTGGAGAGGGAAAGTCAGGCCTTTTTAAGCTTAGGTCTTTCCCAGGTCTCAGTTTGTCTGGGGCAACACCCATTCAGTGATTAAAGTTTAGGTAAGAATTGAGATAAAAGATGGCCTAGTTTGCTTTCACAGAAGAATAAGTCTGGGAGGGGAAGACCCTCAGAGTTTCTGCCCAGGACAAAAACAATTGCTATTTATACTGGCTCTGAGCCATCAAACCCAAACAATGAACAAGTGAGGTTTGGACTGGGACCTATCATTGCCCAATTAGTGAGCCAGAGTGATTTGGGTTTTAAGGCACAGTCAAGTAGCTCTATTTTTTTCAGAGCTTATATTTCAAGAAATCATAAAGAAAAACTACACGGGAAAAAAGAGTTGACCACCTTTTTTGGAAAAAAAAAACATCCAATGATAGACTAAATAAGTAGGGAAAAAAGGAAAAAATCCAGCCACCAAACCCCAAGTATCTTGCAAAGTATGAGCTATTAAAATGTATATTCCTTTGGACAGAGCACCCACACATGAGAGTATGACTCTGCACATGGAGAGAGAGAGACTAGGAGGAGGAGGAGAAAGGAAATAGCAGTATTGCCCAACTGAACTGGCCAGTTGGATCCATAGGAGGGCAGTTACTACTACTCACATATTGTTTCTTGTCCTTCATCAGGAGGGTGATGTCTTGACTTGCGTATGAATTATATTTAAATGAGGCAGGGCTGTGTAAAGTCACCAGCCTTACTCTCTCCTCCAGAGTCATCAGAGTCCAGTGGTAAGACATAGGTCAAGATTGCTGGTGATGGCTCCTGCTACAGTGGGAAATCTTGGTCTTCTTAAGCTGAGCTCTTTCTTAGGTCTCAGTTTGTCTGAGAAAACACCTTTTCAGTTATTAAAAATTAGGTAAGAATTCATGCACAAGTGTTTAACTTGGACAAACACTGCAGCTCTGGGCAGTGAGTCTGGCCCAAAGTTGAACAGGTGGAGAACAGACGATGTCATATTTGGGAAATTGTGTGCAGAATAACTCACATCTTCTTAATATAATTATTCTTCTGATGATCCTGTGTGGTTCGTCATAAAGTAAAAATAAATAGATTAGAATTGCAGGTGACCCAGAGTAAGCCTGTTACCAGCAATGGCTTTTATGCAAGAGGTTATATAAAAGATATTGAGGACATGTGTGGCCAGTAAAAGAGATGGAGGGATCCTGTAGTGTGAATGAGGATTTTCAGATAGGTAGCTGAAGTGATGAAGTGACATCCAATACCATGATTGAAATCCCAGAAGAGGGTCTCTGTCAAATTGGGTAGCTCCTCTAGTGGGTTTATGGAATGACATGGATAAAAAAAATCACCCATGATGACTTGAATGGACTGCTGTCTATACTGCTGGAAAGGAGTACATAAACTGATGATATAATGGATATCAAAGTAAGTCTGTTTATGCTAATTTATTTAAAGAGCACATTAGCTTTTTTGGGCACTTAATAAATACTTGTTGATTGATTAATACCATACTGTTTTTCAGTTGCGTCTGACTCTTCATGATCCCATTTGAGATTTTCTTGGTAAGGATTCTGGAGTGGTTTGCAATTTCCTTCTCCAACTCATATTACAGATGAGGAAACTAAGGCAAATAGGGTTATGTGACTGTTCAAGGTCACACAGTTAGCAAGTGTCTGTGGCTGGATTTGAACTCAGGTGTTTCTGACTCTAGGTTTGCTGCTCTATCCACTGCACTACCTTCATACCCCAGTTCATATAAAACTTGAAGTCCCCTAAAACCCATAATTCCTTTACACATGGAACGGTAAATATCTCCCATAGTATATTTGGGCAGCTGATTTTTTTTTTTTAAAGCAATTGGGGTTAAGTAACTTGCTCAAGGTTACACGGCTAGTCATTATTTATGCGTGGGTGCTCATTTTCTGAGGCCGGATCTGATCTCGGGTCATCCCAACTCCGAGGCCCGCGCTCTTACTCACTGAGCCACCTAGCCGCCCCTTTAGGGCAATTGGGGTTAAGTAACTTGCCCAAGGTTACACGGCTAGGTTTTTGTTTGTGCGGATTAAGTGTCAGAGGCCGGCTCCGAACTCAGGGCCTTCTGATTCCAGGGCCTGCGCTCTATTCACTGCGCCACCTAGCCGCCCCTGGGCAGCTGATTTTTTGAACCGAAATATTCCTTGGGATTTTTAATTGAGTTAGTTCATCATTTTAGCCTGTTTTAAATTTTATTGTATTTGAGATTGGATCTCTTTTCCTCACCCAGGTTAGAAGTTCAGTGTCCACTCATAGGCTCAATCCCACTGCTTGATTATCAGGGAAACTTTTGTACCTTGCTTTCTCTGACATGAGCCAAGCTGGTTTGGTCTTCCTTAGGCAGCCTGGTGGCTCTCTTCTCTCAGACTCATGATATTGGTACAAGGTTTAATGGGGATACCTGATCTGCTTTAGCTCCACTGCGGCTCAAAACTCCTGAGCTCAAGCTATCCACTAGCTTCAGCCTCCCTTAGTACCAGGAATTATAGGTATATGCCACCATGACAGCCCATTTTAGTCTGCTGACGTTTTTATGGATTTGGATTCTGTCATCATCATCCAATGTATTAGCTATCCCTCTGAATTTTATAGCATCCACATATTTGGTAATTGTGGTACATTGTGTGACCTTGGGAAAGTCACATAATTTCTCTTAGCCTTAGTTTCTTCATATGTGAAATAGGAATAATATTTACCTTGCATTGTCATTGTAATTATCAAATGATATAACACACACACACGTATAAAGAGCTTTGTAAACCTTAAAGCACTATACAAAGTATATCTATTAATTGTTATTATTATTTTTATTCCTTCACTCAGGTTATTGATATAAACATTAAATAACACAGCGGCAAGGACAGAACATTTGAATATCCTTTTAGAGATCTCCCTCTGAGTTGATAGTAACCCATTAAATCAAAACTCTGTGTTAAGTTCTGTTAGGTCAGTCAACCAATTTCAAATGAGCCTATCTGAGATCTCTGCATCTCACCTACGAAGATACTGTAAAAAGATTTTGTCAAATGCTTTACTAAAATCCAGATAATTCTGGATTTTGTATATCATTATTTGTCTAGAGACCATGATTTCTGCTATTTCTGGGACTTGGGTGGTTGCATAGCCTGTGAAGATTTGCAGAATGTTTTATCTACATTATCTCTGTTTTACTTGCATGATTTTATTTGAACCTCATGGCATCCCATGAAATTGGCATTATACAAACTATTCCTCTTTTCCAAATGAGGAAACAGAAATTTAAAGAGGTTAAGTGATTTGTTCCTGCTTGCATAGCTAAGGTAGGGAGTATATGAACTGAAATCCTCCTGACTGCAGGGCCTGCCTCTTCCAGTTAACAAAGCATCATTTGTTGATCTCCAGAAAATTCTGGTTAGGGAAAAACAAACTAATATTTCCTTGCTGGATAGATGGAAAAGTGACTACTGCTAGATTTTCAATGGCATCCCTATGATCGATGGGGATATATATCTTAAATGTGGAGATTTCCAATGTGAAGAATTCTGTCTCATCAGTCATATAAATTTTTCATGTCTCCTTAAATGCTAAATTCCAATCTTCCTCCTGATGTTTGACATAACTCTTCAGTTTCTGTCTGTGCCATTTTCATCCTCTCCCTTCAGATAAATGTAGATTTTGATATATTTTGGTCACCTTGGTGCTTCTGAAATCATTCTTTCTACATTTATTCTAAAATTCATAGGGTTTTGGAAATGACAGGGACCTTAGAGCTTATCTAGGCTAACCCTTTCTTTGTACAGGATAGGAAACTGAGTCCCTGAATAATCATAGCTTTCAATATTTATAGCTGAGTCATCGCTTTCCAGTTTAATTCTCTCATTTTACAGGGGAAGAATCTAAGAATCAGGGAGTTTAAGTGAACTCTCCAAGGTCACAGTGGTAGTAAGCATCAGAGAAATATTTGAACCTAGATCCTCTGGGTTGTTACCCTTCCCACTGCCCCACCCTGCTTCCCTATGAAGTACCTTCTCTAGGATCATAGGATGGCAAATAGCTGAGGTCCTCTGCCTCCTGAGCTAGTAATCTTTTTTCTTTAATATGCTGCTATCACTTGAGTGTCTAGAGTTTTGTTTTGCTTGATGGGAAAGAAGATTGCACCCTGGATTCACTGTCATTGAGTGTTCTTGAAAAGTCTTTTGTTTGTAACCCATTTCTTTTTTAGGACTTATTTATTATAGCTAAGTCTAGGCAGGTTCAAGGGACTGGGCAATTACAATGAATGTTAAAACAGAAAGGGCATAGTGATATTCCTATAGCACCTTCCTCATTCTGTGGGAATAGTTCTCTTTAGAGCACAGATTAAGTCTTTTATTTTTATAATATTTTTATTCAACAGGCAGTAGGGTAAACATTTGGATGGGGAACAATATAGGAATGGGGAAGATCAGGATGATACCTCACTGAATTAACACAGGATATATGTTATATTTCTAGTTTGCTTCATGATCAGTTGGTCTAAATACTACCCATGAAGTTATCAAGTCATTGCTTGTAGAATTTCAGTGATCTAGAACTCAAAACCTTATGATACAGGCTATTCCATTGTTTGGCAGCTTAGAATGTTAGGAAGTAAAAATTTATGTTGAGCCAAAATTCACTTCATTGGAATGTCCTTACTTTTCCCCTAGTCCTCTCCCTCTAGATCCATACACATTGAGTTGACTCCTTTTTCATGATGACCTTTCAAAATTGTGAAGACAAAGATTATGTCCTTTCTTATTGAAAGTCTTCTTTTTTCTAGGCTAACCATCCTAAATTCCTTCAGAGGAATGCCATATAACATTATTTTGAACCCCTTCATCATCTTGGTCTCCAAATATAGAAGGTGCAATTATCATAAGGATGTGTAAGTTGTAAAATGAGAATTACTTTTTCTTCTTATGACCCTGACTCTGTCCCTCTGGCCATGGGATATAGACTACCTCTATTCATAGTTGACTATTCTTAGTGGACTTGGGTACAATTATTTGCCTTTGATCTAAAGGCCAACTTTTTCAGTGGCCAAGTTTTATAATATATTCTATATATACATATATAATATATATTTTGCCAAATATTTATCTCATGAGATGGTCTTCCACATGTATTAAAACTGTCTTGATGTGTGACTCAAAGGGAATCTAGAACAGACATGTCTAGTGTCTCCCTCCCTCATGCTTTTTCATTCTTACCAAGAGGGGAAACAGGAGGTTGAGGCCAGCAGAGGCTGGCCACTCTGCTTTCCTCAAAGAGAGGGGGCACTGGGCTAGACATTTATGTCTTTCTTTTTCTTTTTTTTGGAGGGGGGAAGGAGGGCAATTGGGGTTAAGTGACTCGCCCAAGGTCACATGGCTAATTTAAGTGTCTGAGGCTGGATTTGAACTCAGGTCTTCCTGACTCCAGGGCCGATGCTCTATTCACTGAGCCACCTAGCTGCCCCCATTTATCTGTTTCTTTAAGGATTATTAGTCATGGAAATATAATTCTTAGGTTAAAACTAAACTCCTGATCACTATTTCTTAATGGAGAAAGGAGCATCCCAAGATTTAAATCCAAGGCTTGACCCCTTTACCACAGATACCAATTCCACAATGAACATAGTTCATTGGGTTTCAAATGGGTTTCTTTGCGAGTAGCAAAGAAACTCATTTATTCAAATTGATAGCAAAAAATAAGTCAGAGAAAGTATGCATATGAGAATATAAGCCTACTAGATAATACAGAGTGAAGGAGCTCTCTCATTGGCAGTGAGATATCTCAGCTCAATCAAGAAAGATTCCAGGATTTTATCCAAGGTGAAAATTCTCCAAAATTTTTAGTGGAGTAAGCTGGAGGTAGGGACATGATGGAGACTTCCAGATTCTTTCATCTTGGCTTCTTCCCAGAATCCTTTTCTCCTTTCAGCAACCTGAAGTAGGATTGGCATTGCTCATCTCTCAAAGCTGGAATCCAGAAGAACCCAAAGAAACTATAAAGTGTGGATCTCTCCTCTCTCTTGAATATGCCAGGTCTATCCCTGCATTCCCACGAGCATGAGGCATTGATCTCTGCCAGTGAGGAAAGAGTTTCATACCAATGCACTTTGGGGCTGAAGTTATATCTATTATGTCTGTGCTGGGGAGCCAGCTTGGGAGAGAGAGGTGTAATGAGGAAGTTGAGCAGGTATGGAGGAAAAGGTCTGTACAATGACAGTATGTATAGGGCGTTACTTGACTAATTGAAATGGGATATTTAACTTTAAGAGAAGAGAGTGGAGTCTGAGTCATTTTCTCTAAATATTTTAAGGGCTGTCATGTGGAAGAAAAATTAGACTTAAATCTATGGGACACCAGGGGACAGAACTATTAGCAAAGGGCAGAAATTACAAGAAAGTAGATTTAAGTTTAATGTTAGCAAGAATTTCTTATCAATTAGAACAATCTGAAAGTGGAATAGGAGGGAGGGAGAGAGGGAAAGAGCAGGCTTTGTATCACTGAATATATTCAAGCAAGGGCTGACTTTACAAGTCTAAGACTGTAAAAATTGAATATGTGTCTTAGTTTAGACTTGATGATCTTTGAGGTCCTTTTGAAATCTGTAGTTAAAGTTTTCATAGTTAGGCTCATCATCCTTACTGGGTTCAAGTGTTCTGGTATTCTTAATCTTTTCCTATTTCTTTCTCAGAATGAAAGACTGTTTCACAATTTGTCAATGAGTTCAGTTTGGTCTAGGAATGAGTCTCCAGGCTAAGAACATTCAGTTTTATCTCTAGTTGGGTTATTCTATCTTCAGCTAACCATATAAAAGCTCAGCTATCCTAGTGGAAGGATAAATACAGACTGAATGAAAGTACATTTAGATGGAGTCATAGAATCATAAAATTATGGAATTTTAGAGGCTGGAAGGAATATTTGAGATTTAGTAGAACCTTAAAGTTGTACAGACCTTTGTCTAAAGTCATAAAGCATGTCAATGGCAGAACTAGGACTAGAACTCAGCTCTTAATTGATAAGCTTTCCCACTACACTATAATACCTTCTAAATTTTGGACATGGAGGAAACTTTAGGGATCATCATAGCTGATTGACTAACCATACCCAAGGGATATTGATTAAGAAAGATCTCAAGTGCTCTGGACTTGACCCTATCCAATTCAACATTGATTCAATATTTTATATCAATGACTAGGATAAAGAGGTTGAAGACATGCATGTAAATTTGAATCAAGATTTTAAAATATTTAGAAATCCTGCGGGGCGGCTAGGTGGCACAGTGAGTAAGAGCTCCGACCTTGGAGTTGGGATGACCCGAGATCAAATCCGGCCTCAGAAAATGAGCACCCACACACAGATAATGACTAGCCGTGTAACCTTGAGCAAGTTACTTAACCCCAATTGCTTAAAAAAAAAAAAAAAAGAAATCCTGGAATGCTGGGCTGAATGAAACTGATGGGGCTGCATATGAAGTCCTGCCTTTCCCCAAATGCAGGATGGAGGAGCTTGGCTTAACGGAGCTCTATAATCATCCAAGTGTCACACGGCTACAAAAAGCTAGTATGATCTAATTCATGTATTAATAGTCATCATCTCAAAATTACTCAGTGAGAAATGGAAAGAAAAAATAGTGCAATACAATAATTCCTGCAAGAAATTCCAGTGGCTCTTTATTATCCCCAGAATCAAATGAAACAATTATTTTTTGGTTTTTAAAGCACTTTACAACCTGGCTCCTTCCTACCTTTCCAGTCTTCTAATATTTTACATACACTCTGCAATGAAGTGATACTGGCCTCCTTATTGTTCTTCACACAAGACATTCTTTTCTGATTCTGAGTGTTTTCACTGGCTTACATCCATGCCCTGAACCCTCTTCCTCATCTCCATCACATGGCTTCCTTCAGATTCTGGAGAATATCTCAATTTCTACAAGGAGCCTTTCCCATTCTTCCCTAATGCTAGTGATTATATCCAATTTGTGATTATATGATTTATCCTCTAAAGTCTATCCAATTTATCCTGCATATATTTGTTTGTGCATTGTTCAGTCATTTCAGTTATGTCTGAATCTTAATGACCGTGCTTTGGGGTTTTCTTGGTAAAGATACTGCAGTGGTTTGCCATTTCCTTCTCCAGTTCATGCTACAGATGAGGAAACTGAGGCAAACAGAGTTAAGTGACTTATCCACACAGCTAGTAAGTGTCTGAGGCCAGATTTCAACTCAGGAAGATGAGTAATCCTGACTCTAGGACCAGTTCTCTATCCCCAGTACCACCTGGTTGCTGTTGTTTGTATGTTTTCTCCCCCATTAGAACATAAGCTTCTTGAGAACACAGATGTTCTTTTCCCTTTCTTTGTGTCCCCAGCACTTAGCACGGTACCTAACCTAGTAGGTGCTTAATAAATGTTTGTTGACTTGACTTGCACCAAGTTACCACTTGTTGTTTGTTCTTGATTTTCAAAGGGGAACAGTGAAATCAAGGGTGATGTGGTGAACTTCACATGAATTGGATTTAAGTGAGGCAGAATTACACAAAGTCTTCAGCCTCACTATCTCTTCCAGAATCTTCAAAGTCCAGTGTCAGGATAAAAGTCAGGATGACAAAGAATACAGTAGATGACCTTGGCATCTCCAATGTCTGACCAAATGCTTAAGTTCTGTATAGCACCTTCTGTCCTTCTTCAAGGCTATTGGAATAAGATATTCTCACCCACCCATTCTGCTGGAGGAAATCTTCACATACTTGGAATAAAAATTTCCCTAACTCACTGATGGGTTTGAAGCTTGTTGATTACCCTCAGCCTGGTTTAGCCTGACTGCTGAGATAGTTTTTACTAGGGTATGGCTGCTGCTCATGTTATAGCTTCTTGGAGCCATAGATGAGACTTGGGTGACAGGTGGATACTGAAGGTGATGAGCAGCCCTGAAAAGAGCTTGGCAACCCTCATACCAGAGGTGCTAGTCTTCCATGAATACCTAATACACCCCCTATGTCTTGCTTACAATTATGATTTGCTTGTTGTGGCTTAAAAGATACTTTTGAATATCTTTTACATGTGACTAGAAAAGATTGTGGGTCAGTAATTTGAAAATGAGAGACACCAGATAGACTGACCAAATACTACAATGGCTTACTTCAAAACCTCCAAGAACCTATGATCTTACTGATATAGGTATACCCTCCACTGTTACAGATCATGAGTCCTCTATGCATTCTCAAACCGGTGTGGTTCTTGTCCATATCTTTGCATAAGCTTCCACAGAAGATCCCCCAGCTGACTGGCCTTCTTCTAGGTCTTTAAGTTACAAAAAAAATCCCCAGGATCCTACAAGAACAATACCTCCAGCGCATTGGGTGGATCATTTGTGGAGGATATATTAGGACACAGACAAGATGAGAAAATGTGGAGGGATCGTAGTTTATCAAAATACCAAAGTCAAGGGTTCCCACTGATGGAAGGGACAATTCCTTTCAGCTCCGAATCTAAGGTATGTTATTTTATTATTTATGTTATTAATGAGAAATTTCTTTTTCTTTTTTTCTTTTTTTTGGAGGGCAATTGGGGTTAAGTAACTTGCCCAAGGTCACACAGCTAGGTTTTTGTTTGTGTGTGCGTTAAGTGTCTGAGGCCGGATCCAAACTCAGATCCTTCTGACTCCAGGGCTGGCACTTTACTCACTGTGCCACCTAGCCACTCTAATGGGAAATTTCTTAACATGATTGTGTCACACAAAAATCTTACCAATATCTCTCAGATCTGATCTCTTTCCACTTCCTCAGCTTCTATCTTACTTCCGACCCTTCTCATCTCTCACTTTGATTCCTACAATAGCCTCCTAATTGATCTCCCTTGCTCAAGTCTCTCCCTACTCCTATGCATCCTCTATATTGCTGCCCAAAGAGATTTTCCTTAAGCACAGATCTGATCATCTCCCTCTCACCCAATAGGCTCCAGTGACTCCCTGTCACCTTGAGAATAAAATTTAAACTCCTCTGCTGGGCTTTGAAAGCCCTTTCCCACGGAGACACCATTCCTCTTTCTCGGCTCATTGGCTATTACCCCAGCTCCTGCAAGTCACCAAATTGGCCTTCTTACGTCAAACCACTCCAGTATCTTCATCAAAAACCCAAAAGTGGTCACAAAGAGCTGAAAAATGACTGAACAACAACTGTTCCTCATGTGTGACACTCTGTCTTCTTTCTCCATGCCTTTTCACTGGCTGTCCCCTGTGCCTAGAATACACTTCCTCCTTGCCTTGGCCTCACTGAATCTTTCTTTTCCTTTAGCTAGTGCTCTCCCTTTTAAACTACATTCAATTGGACCATTTTGTATTTATTCCTTTTATACTTATATCTATCCTTGCTGTCTCCTCTGTAAGAAGGTAATAACCTTGCTGGGAGGCTTTGTTTCATTTATTGTATTTGGATTCCTAGGGCTTATCTCAATGTCTGGCACATAGTAGGTGCTTTTGCATATTCATTACTCCACTTTGCATCTGTTTCTCTGTGTGGTTTCAACTTCACAGAACAACATGCTTTACACTGGCTATCCCTTGCTATTCCCCACCCCTCCCCCGCCTTTTCTGCCTCCTTTTCTGTGTTGTTTCCCCCGTTAGATTTTAAGCTTCTTGTGTTTTTTATGAATGGTATCCCCAGCACTTAGCATAGTGTCTGGAACATAGTAAATGCTTAATAAATATTTATTGGAGTAGATTATTTGTTTATTGGTTTAGAGGCAAGTATATGCCTCTCTCCATTTTTACTATGTTGATACATGCTACAGAGCCTCAGTCTAAAAAAGACAGGTTTGCTATTCAATTCTGGACCAACAGTCTCCAACCTGTTTGCTGAAGACCTCTAGGTATCCAAAGAGTTATTACATGATCTCTGAGGAATAGAATATAACACTACACATTGTCATTCTTATCTTTATTCACTCTAATCAAATATGCTTGTGAGTAATGGGGTTTGTGTCAACAGTGTTAATTATCAATGCTTCATTAGTGCCTAGTAAGAAAAATGTATATGTTGCTGTGATTAATATTCATTTAATTGTATTATTGAATGGCTGGTAGCTTCTTGTCATCATACATTTTCTTAATCAATGGATACAAAGTATGCAACTACTATCCTGTGGGGGTTTACGCTGTTTTTTGAAATTATGATAGCATCTTCATATTTGAAAAGGCTGCAAACCATTGGACTAGACCGCGCAAACTTCTAGAGAGTACAAGTAATGTCTTGTTTCTTGTTGTGCTCCTTTCAGTGCCATGAACGCTGCCTTGCATATAGTAGGGGTCCAATAGGTAATAATTGAATGAATGAAATAATTTATCATCAGCAAGAGACAATAAGGTGAGCATTGGCTGAGGTTTCTATAACTTATTTCCTACTAAATATACTTAGCCTGGCATCAAAAGTCCTTCACAGCTTGACTTCAACTTACCTATCTTTTTCTTCCATGTTTCTCCTTTATGTACATAGATATGTTCCTGCCAAATTGGACTACTCATTCCTTGTAACTCAGCTTGCCCTTTCCCCTCTGTTCCTTAGCCAATAAAATTGCTTCCTGTGCTTAGAACCTTCCTCTCCCCACATCTCACCTCCATTTTTTCATTGTCTTCATCACTTTGATCACCTTCACCATCTGACCCAATCCACAAGGTTTATCACAGATGACATGTCCTCCATGACATCTTCCCAATCTCTCCACCTGGAATTCATGTATCCCTCCCTAGATCTGCAGTATCACATTGGGTTGGTCCTATTTGCTTATCACACATATTTTAGTAGCTGTTTTTGGTGCCGTCTTTTATTTCCCAGTAGATTGTAGGCCCTTAAGATCAGGGACCATTTCTTCATCTCTCTATCTAGTCCATCACACATAGTAGGCACTCATTTGTTGAATGGAACCGAACTTCAAAGCAATTCCCCCTGGCTTTCTGTGTTACAATGAGGAAGATGCACTTTGTGCTCGTCCCCAGGTCACAAGATGTGGAGCCAGGGTTTCAAATCTTCTTTAAATGCATTATCTTATTAGAGCTTTATACCAAGTCAATGGTGTGTGTGTGTGTGTGTGTGTGTGTGTGTGTGTGTGTGTGTGTGTGTGTGTGCATGTGTAAGTTTTAACATCTTAATTTTAGGAAACTGATTGTCATATAACTTCATTTGCTTTCCCAAATCCACACAGCTCTTTAGTGATGGAGTGGATCTAAATCCTCTGTTTGATCCAGTCTAGTGTTCTTTCTAATTGATACCATTTTGCCATTCAAACCCACCTGTGAGTTGGGGAGGGGTGTCTATCCCAATCATATGGAGACTTCTTCCAGCAGAATGGGTGGATGAAAAGAATTTGTTCCAATGACCAAGAAGACAGTTGAAGCACTGGCTGGAGCAGGAGCTGTGGAGTACTTAGATCTTGGTCAGAAACTGAAGATGCCAAGGCCATCCACTGCATTCCAGGCCATTGCCAGTCATCTTGATTTTATTCAGTGACTCTAGAAGAGAGAACTTGAGGCTGACAACTTTGTGCAACCACCTCGATTAAATCCAACTCACATGTAAGTCAAGACATCACCCTATGATGTCGTTGGCCCTCTTTGAAAATGAAGGATGAACAACTTTGACTATGTGAATGTGTGTGTATATGTGCATATGTGTGCACGCACTCACACACATTCACAAGTGTCCTTTATGATAGCATCTTCCTGAAATAATATCGCAGTACAAATTTCCCACATCACCCTAACACTCTAAAATTGTGGGCTACAGAAATCTTCTTCCTTCCAAAGTATGTTTTCCTATTGTCTTAGCTGCCAGTTTTTATGAAGTTTGATAGAGGTGGCAATTTAGAGGAACAAGAAAAAAGTCTTGGTGGTGATTAGGTAAATGTTTTTTTTTCTTTCCAAAAAAAAAGTAGTGGAAAGAACACTGAGCCAGGATTCAGAGAACCGATTCTATTTCCTGTCCTGTATTAATCTGATGAGTGAAATTGAGCATCTCATGTTCATCCCTGGAGGGGTAGAGATGCTGTCAGACCATCAAGCTATGTAATCTGGTCATCTTTAAGGTCCCATCCAGCTCAGATATTGTATGATAAAAATAGCCAGTATATATACTATATGGCATTTCAAAGGTTTATAAAACAATTAAAATGTTCTATAAAAACTTTATAGTGAACATCATTACATCTTTAGTACCTATTTTCACTTAAATGAATTAATTTCACAGTGTCCAAGAATTACAGAACTTGAGAAATGGAAGGGACCTCAGTGGCCCAGTCCAAGACATAAATGAAAGAGATCTCTACTATAATATTGAACCCAAATAGGCCTCTTTGCAACTTCTACCCATTCCTTCGCTTCTGTCCTTTGGGGTCAAACAGACCAAGTCCAATCCTTCCTGAACCGTACAAATGTTTGAATATGTTAGCAAAACTGTTATTCATAAAACTGTCCCCTCTGAGTTTTCACTATGCTAGGCTAAACATTCTCAGTTTCCTCAACTGATTTAAATGAATAGAGAAAAAAATTAGTCACTCTCCTTTGTCTATTTTAGTATTCTTTGTACATTTGTTATCTACTTTTATTGTCAAATTAATGAGTCAATTGATGTGTATTCTCTTCCTCTAGGTTTTCTCTCTCTGATTATTTTGTACGGGGCATTCCCAATTTCTTCATAGTCCTCACACTTGATAATTATATATCATGCCTTATTTTTGCATAGCATTTTAAGGTCTACAAAGCACTTTATACATGTTCTAATTTGATCCTCACAACAACCTTGTGAAGTAGATCCTGTTATTGCCCCCATTTTATAGATAAGGACATTGAGGTTGACAGAGGCTAAGAGCCAGGAGTGGGGAACCCTGCTGCCTCAAAGGCACATGTGGCTTTCTAGATCCTTGAGTATGGCCTTTTGACTGAGTCCAAGTTTTACAGAACACATCATTAAGGGGATTTGTTGTGAAGTTTGGGTCCAGTCAAAGGGCCACACATGAGGACCTACAGGGCCATATGTGGCTTTGAGACTGCAGGTTCCCCACCCCGGGGTGAGATGGTCAAGTGTCTTATGCAATGATGTTTCATGGTACCCTTGGGTGTACAGCAAAACCAAGTACACCAACTTATTTGCCTTTCTGAAGAGAACTTATGAAGCATCCTTCCATTTAGTTGCAAATTTGCATAAAGGAAGAATGTCAATGTATCTACAGCTAAGTTATTTCCTCAGTATCACATAACTTACAAATATCTATGGCAGGATTTGAACTCAGGTCTTCCCGATAACATTTTATCACATGTACTACCTAGCTGCTAATTTATTTGCGTTAGAGTGTAATGGGGCAAATGAGGGAAGAGAATAACCATTTATGCAAATATTATACAAATATTATCTCATTTGTATTAAAGAGGAGAGGCCCCTAGATCTGTGGAATGCCAGGTTACTTCTAGTGGGTCATGTAGGCTCTGTTTCAGCACAGAAGGGCCCTTGTATTTTGCTATGATAAGCAATATCATTGTTGGGCACTGAGCCAGGACTGTCACTTGACCCTCTAGAAATGGCATAGGGTACTGTAGACAAGTGGACTCATCCATTTACCCTTCTCAATAGTATTCTAGTACATTAATAGTATTCCAGTACATTAATAATCCACAATTTGAACCATTTCCCTTATTATTGTATATGTTAATTGCTTCCAGTTTTCAGAAATTATTTTTCATATTATAATTTATTTGTTCTTCTTAACAACCCAATAAGGTAGGAATTATTGTGAGCTACAGTCTTACCTTCATATTACAAATGAGGAAGCATTTTCTGAAAGTGAAGTGATTTGCTTGGGATCACAGAGAGAACAAGTGCCCTAAGAGCAGTTTGATCCCAAGTTTTCCTGATTCTACACCTAGTAATCATGCTAATTCACCACATTGCTGCAAGCAAGGCACTGGATTCTACTCTGCAATTTCTTTCCATTTTGGATATTGAGCCTTGGTGAGTCCCTACCCATCAAGATCTTCTCATTATTTCAGACTGTGTCTCCCAAGTGGAATGTGTGTGTGTGTGTGTAACTAAAAGGGATGCCTGACATAGTCATTAATCTGATGAAATTTGACTGAATATATTTCTAGAATTATATTTTCAATAGCCCTTTAACATGCAAATGAAGTTGTCCTGAAAGCATGAAAGGCAGTTGGAAAAACCCAAATAGAATACAAGACTGCTAGTAATTAAATCATTGCTTAAGGGAACAGCCTTTGCCTGTGTCACTGTGCACATCTCAAAGGTTTGCTGTCTCAGACCCATTCTCTTAAACCAATTACAGATTTGCAGAAAAAAAAATTTCCCCCTTCAGAGCCATATGTCAACAGCCAGAATGGCAGTGGGCCCCTTTGCTTGTGGGCAGGAGTGGAGAAGGAGAGAAATACTTTCTTTTTCTAGTCTGTTTTCTTTCATCTGTGACCATGTGAAAATTAGCAGTCCCAAATTTTGATTACCCAGAAATTACACCTCCAACATCTTATTCTTAATTTCTTATGGACTTTGGGGGACTTATGGACTTAATTTCTGATGGACTTTCGGGGACATGAACACAGGAGGCAGGCTTTTGTGAGTGCTTCCATCCTCTGGAAACTGAGGATGGAGACTGGGGACTGATTGGGAGAATCTTTTAGGGAGACAAATTAGATAGCCTTGGGTTTTGTCTCCTGATTAAGTATATAAAAACATAACATAAATAAACATCCTTTGAGTGACATTACAGGGAATCATCCTGTAATCTCCAACATTTGTATTTTTATACTTCAATGGATGGCATGATTCTCTAGTTTGCCTTCACACTTGCTATGGACCAACTCCTTTTGACTTCAGAGGCTTGGAAGTGGGTGAGTTATTGGTATAGTAAAGACCAACTCTAGAAAGCATGAGTGTAATGAACAGAACATTGGACTGGGAGTCAGGAGCCCTGGTTCTAGTAGTCCATGTTCTTTTACTTGACTAATGGGATGACCTTGGATAAGTCATTGTTCTCTGGATCTCATTACCCTTATCTGTAAAATGAAGAGGTTGGACTACATGATTTGCAAGGTCCCTTCCAGCTATGGTATTCAATGTTCTCAGATATGATGATTCTAGGAAATGTTTACTGATTAAGAGCAATTCTGTGACAACTGGAGTTCTTAGTAATCCTTTTTTTTAGATGGTTTCTTTCCCATTAGAAATATAACTCAGGCTCCTTAAATTGCACTTAATGTTTTCTTTACCCAAAAAAGGATACTTGTTTCTGCCTTGTGAGGAAAAATTATAGATTCTGAAAAATTACAGATTTAGGAACCAACAAATTTCTTAATCCTACAGAAAGTAAAATTTCTTCTTCATTTTAGATTCTGGCTAAACCTCAAACCTCTGATCTTGTCCTTGGCTAGACCAGAATATAAATGATTTTATGCCATTTATTCATTGTTTTTTTTTAAATCTCCAGCTGTCAAAGACACTCTGTCTCTAAAGTTTCATAAATTGGATTTGTTTTGTCTTGATTAGATTTCCTGAGTACTTTGGGACTGCACTGTCAAGCTGGGCTTTACTCTACTAGAAGGTCATATATCTTTGTTTGGTGGATCTTTATTAATTAATGTCATGGATGTGCTATCGCTTGTCTCTTTTATATTTAGGAAAGCAACTAGTGAATCTATCCATGAGAAATGTGAGAAGTTGGTGTAGATGAGATTGGCCAACTCTTAAACTTGTCTATCTGAACTTGAAGCCAGAAAACTAGGGTTTGAATTTTAGCTCTGGCCCTTAGGACTTCTCTTCTTGGGTAATCATGTCATCCCTCTGGGTTTTGTGTTTTTTCACCTATGAAACCTAGATGATTATGTCAACCTCAGAAGAGTGGGTGTAGGAGAGGAATCATGTCTAGAACAAGCACGTCCCTTTGTTCTCTGCTCTGTTAGGTCACATCTAGAGCAATCTGGAATTCTGTTTGATGAAGCTGGGTGGTAAAGCAGAGAGAGAATTTTGTTTGTAGTAAGAAAAAAATTGAGTTCGAATGCTGTTTCATACACTTACTAGCTCTGTCATTCTGAACAAATCTTTTAAGCTCCCCTAACCTCATTTTCTCCTCTTTCTTTCTTTCTTTCCTTCCTTCTTCCCTCCCTCCCTCCTTCCCTCCCTCTCTCTTTCTCTCTCTCTCTTTCTTTTTTGCTTTTTGAAGGGGGAAAGGCAAGGCAATTGGGGTTAAGTGACTTGCCCAAGGTCACATGACTAATTTCTGTGTTAAGTGTCTGAACCGGATTTGAACTCAGGTCCTTCTGACTCCAGGGCCAGTTCTCTATCTGTTGTGCCACCTAGCTGCCCTGGCACTTTCTCGTTTTCTAGATAAGGAAACCTTACTTAGTGGCCTCTAAAATTCCTTTTGGCTCAGAATCTATAATCCTTACTCTGTGTTCAGTGTTGGCACGGTATTTTAGAAAAGATATTGAAAATCTCGAGCATGTCCAAAGGAGGAAACCTACAAGATGGGGAAACTATAGACCATGCCATATAGAGATCATATGAAGGAACTGAGGAGTATTTAGGGGAAGGGAATATACATTAATATAATGCCATGCCATATGTTAAGCATTTTACAAATATTATCTCTTTTGATCCTCACAATAACCCTGAAATTTAGGTTGGTGGTGTTATTTGAATTCAGATCTTCCTGACTCCAGGCCTACCACTCTATGCTGCCTTTGTTTAGCTTGTAGATATAGCTAACTTGGAAGATGGTGGCATGGTGACTCCTTTCAACAGCTATCATGTAAAAGAGGGATTGAACTTAGTTATGCTTAGAATAGTGAATGAGAATTGAAGCTGGTTAGGTTTTAGGCTTGATTTAAGGGAAAAAAGCCCCTACCTAATAAATTAGACCTATCCAAGAATGGGATAGACTGTCTTGGGAAGTAGTGAGTTTTGCTTCAATGGAGGTCATTGATCTAAGGCTGGATGATCTCTTTTTCTTGGTCAGGTACAGGTTGTATTGTATGGATTCTGAAATACATTTGAATGATGAGATTATGTGAATTTTGAATAATGTACCAGATATATTTATATTTTGTTGCCATAAATTGCTACACAGATGTCAGGTATTATTATTTTCACTTTAAAAACTATTAATTCATTGTCTGACCCACTGTGAATTTTAAAGAACATCATTTCCCTGTCCCCTTATGAATAAAGATTCTTTTATTCTTTGCATTTGTGTCCCCAGTGCCTATCACAGTGGATGACTAGTACTAGGCACTTAATTAATGCTTAATGATTGATTAATTGATTTGTTTCCAGTTAGCATCAGCTGTTGCTTCCTGAATGTCCTTCAACTTAACTTAAAACATTTCCATTAACTACAAATAACATTTTACTTCTTTATTTTCCTTGTTTTATGACCAAAGACCCATTTCCACTTCTGTCCAGAAGGCCTGTGAGTGAAAGTCCAAAGGGAGTCTCCAATGTCCCAAATTACTGTTTTTCTATTTGGTACAATGGATGAAACATTAATTGTGAAATAAATTTATAGTCATCAGGAAAAAAAAGCCAAGTTAGAGAAAATATGTGAAGGGAAAAGGAGGTTATGGTTAAGCTATTCATAATTACATGGAAAATTCCTTTAATGATCTACAGAAGTGTATTCCCAGTGCAGTCTCATGCCACCCTCTTCTTTTTATATTCTTTCCCCAAGTACACTGAGAACTATACATAGCTTCAAGGAATTTTGAGGGTTAGTATCTATATAGCCCACGAGCCACCATTCAATGTTTCTCTTTTATTAGACCAGCTTAAATATTTTTTCAAAGCAAAAAAAAAAAAAACCCACAAACAAAATAGCAAGGTAAATAAGAAGGAAAATTGCCCTATATACATAGGGTCACAATTGTCTACAAATTCTTGTGTCATTGAATGGGAGAGGAACATTTTCCCCAGATTACTCAGGCCTCCAGGGTTGTAGCTAGACTTTGCCTTTGAATTTTTTTCCATATTACTTTTCTTCTAACAGGGTTACTGATATTTGTTTTTGGGCTGATTTCTTTGTTGAGCTGTTGCTCCAATCTAGGGCCTCTCTCCTGAATTGCTTCTGCTAGCTCCTTCTATGTAGGAAAATTTTCATCTCTTTTGTGAGAAAACCCACTTTCTAAGTTATTATTTCTTTTGTGAGTCAGGCCCAAAATTATATCCAGCCAGCACATAAAAGAGTCCCTCAAGTCAAGTCTTTATTTTTGACAATATTGCCTCTTCTCAGTGGGAATTCACCTAGACTCATTTGACATTTGAGTTTGGATAAGTAATTCCATTTTAGCTCCAATCACACCCCTGACACCTAGTTCTAGGGCTATGCAAATTACTGAAGCTACACTTAGCAACTTTGAAAGGGTAAGGTGGAGCTGTTCACCTTTTTCTCTGTATTTTAATAGCTGTACCCAGCTCACTGCCCTCTTTACAATAATATTCTTTGTTTTTCTTGTTTCAGTTATAATAATCCTAGTGATTTAAGTCAAGTGAATTCCAGAAATGTGCCACAGAGACAGAATACAAAGCTCCATTTGGAAGCAGCTGTTTCTTATTGACATATTCATTGCCAATTCTAATAGCCAGAGTGTCTAGTAGACTTCACAAAGCCCATGATATGTACCATCATGTGATAGACTTGATTTGAAAAGTCATTACAATTTTGGGTAATTACTCCCTCTAAAAGGATTCAGGCTAACCTTTTTATTAAAAGGGTGATATTTTTTCCTCCAATTATTTTGAGCCCATTTGAAAAGACAGTTTTAATGCATGATTACACAAGGATTTCTTCCCAAGATGACTGTTTACTGCTCACTCATTAAAGAGAACTTTACAGAATCTTATTTTCATGTCAATTGCATAGGCCTACATATCACAGATAGAGCCTTGGGTATATGAAAACATAATTAGTACACTACTATACCAGTGCTATTTTATATGGTGTATTTAAAGGAAGGAACTTTTGGTTGAGATTTCATATTTTAGCTACTGGTTGAAATGGGGCATTACATTTCCAGAGTCATTTATGCTTCTAAATATCCCTGTGTGGTTCTTTGATGTTTTTCCTTGTTTAAATCTCTAGTGTTTATAAACTTGTTGCAATGCTTGATAGAAGACTTGACATTTGAATTGGGCTTTAGAGGACGAGGAAGCACTCAACGGATGTGGGAAGCTGGATGGGGATGGGGGCAAGGATGCTCTGGAAGACAACATAGAGACATAGTGTGAGCAGAGGAACAAAGCCAGCTGGAGAGCATGCACATTGTTCCTTAGTGCTTGCAAAGTGCCTTACAAATACCATTTCATTCAATCCTCATAACATCAGTGCTATTGTCATTCCCATTTTTTTTTACAGTTGAATAAAATAAATTGAAGCTCAGAAGTTGTGACTTGGTGAAGGCAACATAGCCCTTAATTATCTGAGGCAGGATTTGAACTCAGGACTGCCTGATTCCAAGTCCAATACTCCTACATGCTGAGCCACCTAGTTGCCTCTACACAGATGCAGGGATATTTGGTATGTATATGTGTGTGTGTGCATGTGCACATGTGTGTGTATACACTCAAAGACACACATGTATATATGAAAATATATGCACACACATACACACATGCAATACATATATACATGTATATGTGTATATACAGGTGCATATATGTATACTTGTGTATATATGTGGAGAGAGAGAAAGACAGAGAGAGAGACAGAGAGAGAGAGAATGGTGAGTAGTTTAATTTCATTGTAACATAGAGTATGTGGACAAGAATAATGACTAGTATTTATATAGTGCTTTAATGTTTACAAAGTACTTTACAACTATTATCTCACTTGACTATCACAAAACCCCTAGAAGGTAGGTACTATGATTATCCCTATTTTACAATTGAGGAAACTGAGGCAAAGAGGTTAAGTGACTTGCCCAAGGTCACAAAACTAGTAAGAGTCTGGGGATGGATTTGAACTCATCTTCCTGATTCAAAGTCCAGGACGGTAAATACTGTGCTCACTTAGCTGCCTCATATAACATGAGGAAAGGCTAGAAAGTAGGGTACAATGATGTGTGGAAGGCCTTAGATACCAGAATAGGAAGTCTGAAATTGACTAAAAACACAGTGAAAATTCATTGGAAGGTTTTTGAACAAAGGATGAAACCTTGACCTCTATGCCCAAAATATGATAGTAATTTGAAGGATGGATTTGAGGCAGTGATAAGGTAGAGCAGAAGACCTGAGAGGAGGATCTTATAACATAGTTGTGATGGGTGTCTCTACTAGAGTAGAAACTACTAGAGGGGAAAGAGGGGAAGACAAGGATGTGAGATTTTGTTGGGGTCCAATTTTCAAGATTTTGTAGTATGAGGGAAAGGGGAGAGTCAAAAATAAATGGAATTATGTGTTCTACCCAAGTTCTAGAAAGAGTGCTAGAGAAGTGTCTAACTCTCAAGGAGATCTTCTGTTTCCCCGACCTCCTTGCCTCCACTGCCTCTTGGTGAGTGGCTGTGCTTACTTTCTAAGTCTAAGGGGTATGATTGATGTGGCTGTACCCAATTAGAATAATTCCTGAGCCTCTACCTACCAAAATCTTGCCTCCTATTTTACTAAGCCTAGTCATGAAACCCAAGCATAAGAATGTTGACCACCCAGACAAATGGAAAGACATTCTTGGATACCATATATTATGTTTTACTCATTAGCTCAGAATTAATAAAGGAATAAAATAATACATAATAAAAATACATAGGGCAGCTAGGTGACAGGGGATAGAGTGTCAGGTCAGGAGTCAAGAAGACATCTTCCTGAGTTCAAATCTATACCCCAACTCTTACTGTATGACTCCAGGCAAGTCACTTAACCCAGTTTGCCTCAGTTTCCTCATCTGTAAGATGAGTTGGAGAGAGAAATGGCAAGCCACTCCAATTTCTTTTCCAAGAAAATCCCAAATGGGGTCACAAAGGGTCAGACACAACTGAAAAGACTGAACAACAACAACAACAACAACAACAACAACAACAATACATAATGCTTCTCCTAGGTCTAGGTTAGCTTCAACAATCTATAGCTATGGCCCCAAGCTAGTAGTTTAAAACTTAGACCCTTTGGCAACCGTTTCCCTTCCATAGCAATGAGCAATATACAGTTCAGCTTGTTCAGTCTCCCTGTGGCTGCCAAACTTACTCTAATGTAGGAGATAAGCACCATACCCAAGTATTATTTGACTCACAGCATCCAAAAGAATCAATGCTCAGAAAAAGAACTCAGATGTTTCCAATTCAAGACATAGCTCCTCCTTATCACTTGGGGACAGAGACATAGATGCAGACATAGACATAGACATAGACATAGACATAGACATAGACTTGGAGACAATCTCCTCCCTACCCTGCCTCCTTATTTTCTCCATCCTTCTGTGTCCTCATTCTTCCTGCTCATCAGCACATGGGGCCCAAAGCCTTCATGGGATATTCAGGGTCCTCACCATCTTCTTCTGGTGCTATTGCTTGGGACCTAGTGGATGGGTAGGAGGGTATCCCAGTTAAACTGAAAGAACAATTCCCATCCTCAGTGAGCACTGATATCTTGGACCCTGGAAGAAAAAGAGACAGTCATATAGAGAAAAATCAAGACAGAAATGCAGAGAGAGAGAGAGTGATATGAAGCACCACCTTCTTCTTCTAAACTTTCTGATATCTTGTATCCTCTCACAACCAGTCAACTCCTCCCTTTATGTCATAGAGTACTTTTATCACCTTCTCATTCCCTGCTTTTATCTTTGTTTAGTATCTAGTGAAAAATGAAAGGAATAGCAGGTAGAGGATAGCTATTACAATGGGTGCTATATTCCTTTGGGAGTTATCTGTGTGGAGGAGCTATTTGAAGCCAGGGTATGAGTAAGTATTCTATGAGAGACTATATAGAGAAAGAGAGAAGAGGAAAAACTCATTCCTTTAAATAGGAAGAAGGTGAGGAACAATGTCAAAGGACTATAATGTATAAGAAACCAAAAGGAGGAGAGAGAATCCAGCAAGAGACATCGGTTAACAGTGTTACATGCTACATGAAGGTCAAGGAAGAGAAAGCCTGAGCACAGACCATTGGAATTGTCAATGAGAAGGTTATTGGTCATTGAGGATCCTTGAGAACACAGTTCTCACTTTTAACCTGGAGAATGACCCTGAAAAGTCAGTAGTGAAAATATTTTTATTACCTCTTTACAGCTGAGGAGGCTGAGATACAGAGAGAGGGAGTATTCTCTGAGAATAATGACAAAACTGAGACTAGAATCAATGTCTCCTGAATTCTAATGCTTTCTATTGTAACATATTGTCCCAAACCTTTGGCCCAGTTGAAACAGAAAGTTGTGGGGAAAGACAGGACTGCCTCACCCACGAAGCAGAGGGTAGCTGGAATTCCACACTCTTGGAAATTGCGTAAATTGCTTCATATTACTGGCAATTAGACCTAAGTTTGGGGAAAACCAAAAGAGGTCAATCTGGTCATGCCATTTAAAGTAATTCAAGAAAATTTATAAAAATATTGCACAAATTACATAATGAGTTGATTGCTGGTAATAGTGTAACATGATAATGCGGCCAGCAACAATATGGTATCAATCTTGGAGAAGTCAAATGAGGCTATTGCAATTGTATAGGCCCAAACACATGTTCACTTTGTGTTAACTAGAGAAAATAATATTGAGTAGAAGGCAAGAGTCAGCAGAATGTGGAGTAGATGTAAACCCTGACTAGAAGTAGGCCAATGATTTGTTTAGAAAAGGAAGGTAAGGCATGGGCAAGAAATTTCCATGCAAGAAAATAGAAAACCCAACAAATAGAGTTCCTCAGTTTTTATAAAGGAATACTATATGCTTAACACTGGGAGAGAAGACAAAATTTAGATAATCACTGTCCTTATGGAGCTGACAGTCTAGTAGGAGGATAAGTCACAAGCAAGTAACTATAATTAGGACATAGTGTTATATGATTAGTACTTTAGAGAGGAGCAAAGCAAAGTGGAATGTGAATTCTAGGGAGAGATTGAAGATAAGGGCGAGGGTGAGGTTGATAAAAGGGGCAATCTGCTGGAGAAGACAGGATGGAGTGAGATCACTTGTGTATGGAGAAGGCTGTACCTTGGCAGAAAAGGCCATATCATCCCGTGGACAGGGGTGAATGGTAGAGGACATCTGGGAAATATGAGTTGGGGAGAGGGAGAAGAGGAAGTTTGTGACAAATGACTTCAATTTTTAGGGTAAAATATGAGGCACGTTCTCAGCTGAGAGGGTGGGAGGAAGGAAAGCCATGGGGGTTTGGGGGAGGAAAAAAAGTTTGATAAAGTGATCATGGTAAATGGAACCGTGAGTCAATTAGGGAGTAGTAAAAAAAAATTGCTTTGCTTCACTGAGGCCCCGAGATTGCATAACATCAATTTATAGGGAATCCAGGCAGTGGATTTCGTGATTTTCTCCAGCTTCATTCAGTAAGAGCTGGTGGAAATAATATCTTCTTAATAAGGAGCTCCCCTGCAGAATGTCCCTGGGATCTCTGTGTGTCCCTGGATGAAGGAGTAGGTCTCTCTTCCCCAAGTTTCCCCATAATTTCCTCCTAAGAAAATAGTTTTTTTCTTGTTAACAATCAGATCTATAACAGCAATTCCTCTTATTGGTTCATCTATCTTTTGAAGGATAGAGTTCTTGTCAAGGAATTTTTAACTGTTATGCCTCTGAGAGAGGGCAAGATAGAGACTGAAACAGAGACAGAGCCACAAAGATAAAGAGAAAAAGACAGAACCACAGACAGAGGCGAAGACAGAAAGAGCTCTAGCAGACGTCAGAAACCTGTAGGCTCTTAGCTCTGCTATGACATGCCCCTGTGCCGGATTAGTTTCTTGAATTCATGTATTTCCTGAGTGGAAGTTCAGATGTTCTCAATGATACTGGTGTCCAATGATAATATCACTTCTATTTGTGCTGCCAATGATGTTTTTTTTTTTTTAATACACCCATCTGTATTGGTTGCTACAAGTAGTTACAAGTAGTGGAGCCCCACAGCCCCAGCCCCAGCCTGATCTGCCCTGGCCAGGGGTGTCTGTCCTCAGTTTCAGCCTCCTGGGAAGGGCCCTGGCCCAGGAGGGAGGGCAGAAACTGTGATGAGTGGCCAGGCAGGTGCAGGATCCTCTTCTGCCCAGGGGGCCTGGGGCAGGGAGGCTGGAGAGGAGTTTGGGGCTGGGCGATACTGACAGGGCCAGGGCCCAAGAACGGGCAATCCTTCAGTAGAGGTAGGTTCAGAGCAGGGATGTTCCACCATTGACAATCTGAGGCCCCACATTTGGAACAGAGGCTGGGAGGTGAACACAGGAGTGAGTTTCTGGCTTTTTCTTTATTCTGGTCCAGGAACCAATAGCAAGAGCCCTAGGGTCCTGAGATCCTGGCTGAAGAGCTAGGAGATTGGTGTTTACCATGGGGGTGTCATGGGATGGGGGTTCTGGAGTCAGGACATCACCACAGCAGAAATGGGGAGCATGAAGTTGCCCATCATTGGCTTGGCATCTTAAGAGCTTCGAGAGCTGGCAAAACCAATGAAGGAACAGCAGACTGAAATACAGGACACCACTTCAGCTTGAGCCAGAGGCCACACATGCTGAAGTCATTACCAGCAGGTTCATGTAGTCTGGGGTCGGATCCTCCAGGATCTGGTTGTTCTCTGTGGCAGGTGGCTTGTACATGAGCATCTTGTTGGTCCCCCCGGAGGTCCAACAGGTTGTTGGCAGACATTGCCAGGCCGGAAAGGGGTGGGGTATGGGGGTGGTGGTGGAGAAGGTAGGCGAACCACCATTCCTGACCCTGACCCTTCCCTGCCAATGATCTTTGCCTAAAAATTCCTTATCATGTTCCCCCCATCCCCCCCCCGCCCCCGTTCATCCTGGATTTCCCTGAATGAGTATATTTTCTTTTCTTTTCTTTTTTTTTCTTTCATTAAATTTTTTTCTTGCTTTTTTTTTTTTAGGGGGGAAGGTAGTGCAATTGGAGTTAAGTGACTTGCCCAAGGTCACATGGCTAGTTTTGTGTTAAGGCCAGATTTGAACTCAGGTCCTCCTGACTCCAGGACCAGTGCTCTATTCAATGTGCTCCTAGCCTCTCTAGAGTATATTTTCTTAATATATAGGAATCTATCCTTTCTCATTTGAATAAGGTATACCATTGCAGGAGAGAGGCAGAATAATGTAACAGATAAAGAACTGGTATCCAAGTCAGGAAAACTTGGGTTCAAATCTGACATATATTGTCTGTGAAACATTGGGCAAGTGGATTTGGCCTCTCAGTGATGTAGGAAACTTCCTAAGACTATAAGTTACAGAGAAGTTATTGCGTTGCTGGGGTAGAGGGAATTTCCCCACCTAGAAGTTCCTTATGCCTATGAAATTGCAGGTTCAGGCCCTGTCCCTCTACCCTCCCAGAACCATATCCTGGACATGTTACATTCCCCCAGGTCTCCTTCATGATGCCCATAAAACCAAATTTGCCTCTGTGAATTAGTCTCAAATTCTTCCTTATTCACATTCAGATTTTGTGAATTTGTGCAGAGAGATATCTGAGACCCCGAGTTTTATTTCTAAATTTCACTTGTTAGATGTCTCCTGTCAATTGCCAATCCTTTCTTATTCTAAACTATCTAAATCGCATCAGTTACTCTCTATGATAACATAGAAGCACCTTAGAGATATAACTGTATCTTAACTATGCCATAATAACATGGAACTGCAGATACAATAAGAGAAAATAGGAATTGTTTGGAGTTGGAGTCAAGAGATGGGGGTTTTAACCCTCTTCCCCTTATATTTATTAGCTGTGTGAATATGGAAAATTCATTTAAAATCTCTGAGACTCAGCATCCCCATTCTGTCAAGTGAGGAAACTATATAATAGTGTCTACCTCCTAGGGTTCTTGTAAGGCTCAAATAAGATTATGCAAAATGTAATCATGTAAATCATGTGAAATATTTTGTAAATTTCAAAGTGCTACAATAATTTCCGCTACTATGATTAGAAGGCAGATATCCATGGGTAGTTTGCTTTCTCTCCCTCCCTTTTCAGTTGAAAGCACTTCTGCTCAGATTTGTTAAGACACCCAGAGACTATATTTAACTTTCACCAGTCTCTCCCTATCTCCTGGCTGCTTCTCTACCAACCACAAACATGTCTAGGTCTCTCTCATCCTCAAAAAACCCTCACTTGATACACCAGTTTCTACTAACTATTGTTCTACATTTCTTTTCTCTTTTGGGGCTAAACACCTCAAGCTCATCTACAAAAGGTCCCTCCATTTCCTTTCCTTGAACCCTAGAGAGTTAACTCTCTAGTCTGGCTTCCAAACTCAACCAGATCTGTTCTTTCCAAAGTTACTAACAATTTCTACATTGCCAAGTGTAATGGCCTTTTCTCAGTCCTTCTCCTTCCTGACCTCTCTGCAGTGTTTTACATTGTTGCTGGCCCTTTTCTTGACACTCCC
Organism: Gymnobelideus leadbeateri; assembly: GCA_011680675.1. Lineage (NCBI taxonomy): Eukaryota > Metazoa > Chordata > Mammalia > Diprotodontia > Petauridae > Gymnobelideus > Gymnobelideus leadbeateri. The sequence goes on along the minus strand of WOXC01012459.1, from coordinate 91,048 downwards.
TTCTCTCCAGATTGTTGTTGTTGGTTTTTTTTTTTTTTGGGGGGGGGTTGTTTTCTGACATTACTCTCTATTGGTTTTTCTCCTACTTATCTGACTACTTCTTCTTAGTCTCCTTTGCTGGATTTTCATATAGGCTAGACCCACTAATCATGTATGTCCTACAGGGCTCAGTCCTGGGCCCTCTTTTCTTCTTCCTTTATTCTATTTCACTTGGTATTTAACCAGCTCCCATGGATTATTACATTGTTCTCTCTATGCTGATGCTTCAAATCTATTTTTCTAGCTCTGTCCTCTCTACTGACCTCCAGTTTCTTATCTCCAACTACATATTAGACATCTTCAACTGGAGCTCACATTGACATCTTAAACTCAACATGTCTGAAACTTAACTCATGATCTTTCCACCCAAACTTTTTCCCCTCTCAAATTTGATCCTGTTACTGGTGAAAGTACCACCATCTTCACAATCACTCAGGCTCTAAACTTAGGTATCACTCTACCTCACCCCCATATCCAATCTATTGTCAAGTTGAGTTCTTAACATCTCTCATCTGTTTCTTTCTCTCTTCTGACATGGCCACCTCTCTGGTGGACTTCTCATCATCTCACACTCTGACTATTGCAATCAATTGCTGGTTGTTTTCTCTACCACAAGTACCTCCCTATTTCAGTTGATGTTCCACTGAGCTGACAAAGTGATCTTCCTAAAGCACATGAATGCTATGTCACCCCCTCCCCCCAACCCCACTCAACCCTGTGTATCTGATCCTCTCTGGGATCAAATAGAAAATTCTGTGTTTGGTGTTCAAAGCTCTTCATAACCTAGGGCTCCTGACCCCTCCTTTCCAGTCTTCTTACACCTTACACTCCACATATTCTGCAATTCAATGACACTAATCTCTTTGCTCTTCTTCCTACCAAGCATTTCATATTCCCACTCTGGGCATTTTCATTGGCTGTCTCCCATGCCTAGAATGCTTTCTCTCCTCATGTCTTCCTTCTGACTTCCCTTATTTCCTTCAAGTCCCAGATAAAATTCCACCTTCTAAAGGAAGACTTTCCCAATCTCCCCCTTTATGCTCTCTCTCTCCCTCTCTCTCTCTCTCTCTCTCTCTCTCTCTCTCTCTCTCTCTCTCTCTCAGCAATTGGGGTTAAATGACTTGCCTAGGGTCACACTGTTAGCAAGTGTCAAGTGTCTGAGGTAAAATTTGAACTCGGGTCCTCCTGACTCCAGCCAGGACTGGTGCTTTATCCATTGTACTACCTAGCTGCCTCTTCTCTTTGTTGATAATCACACACACACACACACACACACACACACACACACACACGTATGTTATCTCCTGCGTTAGACTGTAAGCCCCTTGAAAGTTGGGACTTTTTTGTTTATTTTGTATCTCCAATGTTTAGCACAGTCCCCCACACATAATAGGTGTCTAATAAATGTTTATTGACTGATTGACCCACTACCTCACACCAGTTTCAGGATAGATTTTCTTCTTCCATTCCCTCCCCCTTCTAATTCACCCTTCACATCACTATCAGACTATTGTCTTTAATGAATAATGATGGCCTTATGAGCCTTCCACTCACTATAGTTGTTAAGCAAATATTAAAAACAGAACAAAAAACAAAGTGCAAAAAAACCCCATCCTTTTCAATAACTCCTTCTTACCCACCAAATAATGTTCAAATTTCTTAGCTTGGTGTTCAAGACCTTCCATTTATTTGGAATCTATTGTTCCAAGGGATCTATCATCAGGGACTACTTAACAAGATTGAAAATTAGGGGGACTCACATCCTCTCACCTCCATCCCCTCAGCCCATTTGACAAACCCCAAAGCAAATGTCCTTTCCTCTAGAAAGCCTTCAGTATCCCTCCCAAACATTAATGAATGACCTTGTTCTCTCAGGCTTCACATAACACTTTGACCCTCTTTTTGGTATTAACATATTATTTTGTATTATTGTCCTTTGTACATTTACATTTATCCCCCCCTTGTCCTCTCCCCCCTACCTATGACCCTACCAGTTTATTCTTTTTGAATTTAGAAGACTTTTATACTCTTCTAAATATATATATATATATATATATATTTAGAATTATATATATATATATAATTCCCTCTTAAACCCATTCCTGATGAAAGCACCAGAACTACCAGCCTACCTCCCCCATCTAATTCCTCTGTATCAATTCTTCCTCTTGTACCTAATTTATATAAAATAATTACTCTTTTTAGCTATTCCTAAATGGTTTTACTTTTAAAATTCATATCATATTCAGATTTATTCCAATCTTTCTTATGAGCTACCCAATTATTAATAAGAATCTCAGACATACATTTTACATATATAAAAAGTAAACACTATGTCCTTATGGATCCCTCCTAATTGGTCTTTATTATGTGCCTTATATTTCTCTTGGTTCTTGTATGTCAAATCTTCTAGTGAGTTCAGGAGTTTCTTAAACAAAGTCTTGGAAGTCTATGACTTTATCAAATGTCCATTTTTTTTCGTTCTATATAATACTTAACTTTGCAGGGTATGATATTTTTGGCTGAAGTCCCAGTTCTTTTGCTCTTTGATATGTTGTTTTCCAAGACCTGTGGTCCTTTAATGTCTCTACTGCTAGGTCTTATGTAATTCTAATTGTGGCAACATCATATTTAAATTGTTTTAATCATGATGCTTTTAATATTTTTTACCTGAGCTGGGGATTTCAAAATTTGACTATGATATTCCTATGAGTTTTCCTCATCTCTTTTGAGTGGTGATTGATGGATATTTTTCTGGATTGATGGATATTTTTCTCTTTTTACTCTCCTCTCTTGTTCTAATGCTTCAGGACAACTCTCTTTAATTATTTCTTGCATTATTGTATCAAAATTCTTTTTTTTATCATAACTTCAGTTAGTCCGATAATTTTTATATTTTCTCTTCTTGATCTATTCTCTGAATCTGTTGTTTTTCTTATGTTTCACTTTCTCTTCTATTTTTCATTATTCATATTTTGTTTAATTGTTTATTGGTCTCTTACAATTTCACTGACTTCATTTTGCCTAGTTCTAATTTTTAAGGAGCCATTTTCTTCCTTAAGATTCTGGATCTTCTTTTTTAATTGGTTGACTTTCATACACTTCTTGTTTTTATTGGATTATACTTTTTAAAAAAGATTTTCCTTCATCTCTGTCATTTGATTTTGAAACTCTTTTAAAAGATCTGTGAATGCTTTTTGGGCAGGTGTCCATTTGGCATTACTCTTTGGGGGTTTCTTTACTTCAATATGCTCCTTTGAAGATGAACCCTAGTCATCTCCATTCCCATATGTAACACTAATGCAATAATCACAGCACCAACTCTCACTAGAAATATGCCTGCATAGTGCTCAATCACAAAATATGACAGACTCTCTATATAGAAGACAGAAGCAAAACATTTACTCCGACACCAGAAAACTAAATCTTAAACCAAATCCATCACAGCAACACAGAAGTTAATGCACTAAAAAGTAGCAGAGAGGCACACCATCCTTTAGCCTTCCCACAAACAACACAAGCCTAGCTGTCACATCAGGTGGCAAACACCAACCTTTACTTTACAAGCCTAACTGTTTCCCTTGGATGTGTCCTCTCCTCCCACTGTGTTTAGCTGCTCTGACTCCCGGCTTCCTGTGGCCTCTGCTCTACCCTTCAGCAAACTTCTTCCACCACAGGCTCCATGTGATTACATTCAGCCTTTTAGGAGACAGGGTATATCTTCAAAGCAGGCAAAATCTTCAAATTCCCTTAGGCTTATTAAGGGGTAGGGAAGATCTTTAAATTCTCATTACCATCACACCATAGTAGCTTCTATGGACTCTTTCTGTTTTGCCTGTGCATTTTTTTTTTTTTTTGTGGTGATAGCTTAATTTTTGTAATCACCTCTAGCCCTGGGGTATGGGAAATAGGTGCCTCCTGCCCCAGATCTTCAATTCTCCCCTCTAGCCTGAAACCAAAGTCAAACCTCCAAATTGTAAGTGCCCACAGCCAGGGGCTTTCTGCCCCTCTGCTTCTGCACTAACCGGGTGTGTGCTGGGTTCTTCTTGCCCCTGCCAGTTTTTGCAGCACAACTGGGTCTGGCGATGCTGGTCAGCAGAGGTTCCCTAGATCTCCAATATCTTCCTGGACTCAGATGCCCAAATCCCATCACTATTCCTGGGGCAAGAGTTCCTGTGACTGGGGTGAAGGCAGCCTCTCAAACCAACCAACCCCAGGACTTGTTGCTTGTTATTTAAGCAGCTTGCGGCTTGTTATTGAGGCAGACCCTAGCCTGGAGGTGTTTACTTTTCATGGAGACCAAACCTCACGCTGGGATTTTTCTTCAGATCATCTCAAATTGTCCCAGGAAGACTCCAATTGTGTCTCTATTCTTAAATACCTCCACCCACATTTTGTTCACCATAAGGTGCTTATTTTAACCCTTTTGTGGGGGAAATCTTGAGAGCTTGGAATTTTCTGACCTGCTCCTTCATCTTCCCAGGATCCTTTTCATTTAGTGGCTTTTTCAGTAAAGGATGCAACTAGCAATTCTGAGGCTCAAGAGGAAGCTTCCTGAATTCTACTGAATACTTTTAAAGAGAAAGGGCATCTTGTACTTCACTCTGCCCTGGTAAGACCACCTCTGATGAATAATATTACCTTCCGTTTTGGATGCTCCAGGTTAGAGTAAGATAGACGTGCTTATTAGGGCCCTTTTTAAATGTAACAGATTAGTGATGAAAAGGAATGGTCATTTTCTGTAAAGAGAAAGATTTATACCAATGGTCAAAGTGTGTAAGATGTTGCCACTGTTAGAGGTGAACATTTAATACCTAAAATACATAAAAAAGAATTTTGTTTGAGTGAAAATTTCTAATATATGTATATGAAGAAACAGTTTCCAGATAGGATTTGAGAAGTCATGGACACAAAAATTAACCATGGCACAGATTTCAAAACTCAGATCCCATCCTGAACAATGTTGAATGATACCTCACTTGTGGATACAGTTGGATATTTTTTTTTTTTGTTTTTGTTTTGTTTTTTTAAAGCAATTGGGGTTAAGTAACTTGCTCAAGGTACACGGCTAGTCATTATTTATGCGTGGGTGCTCATTTTCTGAGGCCGGATCTGATCTCGGGTCATCCAAACTCCGAGGCCGGCGCTCTTACTCACTGCGCCACCTAGCCGCCCTTTTTAGGGCAATTGGGGTTAAGTAACTCCCAAGGTCACACGGCTAGGTTTTTGTTTGTGTGGATTAAGTGTCGGAGGCTGGCTCCGAACTCAGGTCCTTCTGATTCCAGGGCCGGCGCTCTATTCACTGCGCCACCTAGCCGCCCCTTACAGTTGGATATTTTAAAGAGTAAGAAAAATAATTTTTATTTAATATTAAGTAAAGAAACATGAGTGTAAAGAAACTGTTTCAAATACACAAAGTAGCAGGAGGGCCATGATGGGATCTTATTGCTGGAGGGGATTATGCTACCTTAGCTCATTGCCTATAAATGTTTTATGACTAAAAAGTGAGAAACTAACACAAGTGAGAAATCATACAAACATTTGGAGACTGAGACATTATTAAAAATGACTTGATTTCGAAAGAAATTTAGGGAGTTGTTACCTTTTAAGCAAAAAAAAGAGCCACTGAGAGTCATGAAATTCTCATTTAAGTCATTATAGGTATAGGCAGGGCTGTGCTGGGGCCAGCTCAAACTGTCTCATGAGACTTAAATTTTCAGTGTGAATATTTGCACCTTGGACATTGACAGATGCTTTGAATCAGACCTGGATTTATTACTTTCTTCATTTTTTTCTATACTTAAGAGAGTAATGGAAAAAATCTTAATAATGCAGCTCAAACTTAAAAAGTGTGTCATATGTATAATCACCCCCTCCCCAAGAGCTGGTTGTTAAACATTTACCAGCACAGTGCTAGGTATAGGAACTGGGAGGAAGAGCCTGAGAGAAGAACCTTATGTAGGATCTTGATATATAAATTGGGGGTAGAAGTGAAGATATATCATGGGGGTGGTGCTGACAATCTTTTTTAAGAGCTGCTGCGGCAGCTAGAAGACAGAATACTTCTCCTGAGTCATTACTCATTGGTGGGAGAGAGAATTGATTTAATTGACCAAGATCTTCAGTGACATTGAATGCCCTTCATCTCTGCTTAGAATTGAAGAGAGGTGAAGCTTGTCCTAAGTGTCTTTTGCTCTCTGCTGATAGCTCTGCTTAGAGAAGGAAAAGCAAAAGGGACTCTGAAATGTTTTGTGTCCTGGTGAGTTGCCTGGTTGCCTAGCTCAAAGAGTTAACTTGTGTTGTATTGCTGTGAACTCTATTTGACTATACAATGAAGCATTCATGTTAAATGAATAACTTGCTGGTCTGGTCCGAATAGCTTAGAGATAGTGAATCTGATGAGCTTTGCACTTCTCTGGCTTTAAAGGGAACTGCTATAGTCATATTAAGAGGTAACACTTTCTGAACACCCATTTAAAAATAATTGTAAGCTGGATGAACTTGTAAATGCAATTTTTGAGTAATGAGGATTTGCCCTGCTGAAGAGCTATGAGGATGAGCATATTATCATGAGCATTTATCAACAGTGAGCAGAGAAACAGTGTGGTACAGGTGTTCCTGAATGGATGAGTAGTATCAACACCTGCGATTTAGAATTGTGAATCCTTTAAGCACATAGGTTTTACTCCTTAATGTGTGTCTCTTCCAGGTTCCTCTGTGTTCCATTTTTTATTGTGGAGATTAAATTCATTTATGGAAAAGAGTGTGATCCAGCTTTGTTTGTGGATTGCAATATATTTTATTATTTATACATTTGCATGTATTTATGATGTTGCTGTTATTTCTTTTGACTTATTGTTAAATAAATGGTTATATTTAAGATTTAAAGGTGATGTTACTGTGAGTGGATGGTTGTAAAAATACCCTGCATTATGTGGGTGCGTTACTAAGTGGCTGGTTGTTGAAATGTGAAATACATTGGTGGGGGCTCATGAACTACAGTAGTGAATAGGGAAGGGTATTTACCCGCAACAGGGTTACTCCCTAGCACCCTGAGTATAGACATAGCAGTAAAAGTATGAGGGAAGGTTGAAGTAAATGAGTCAATCCAGACAGTAAGTGTCTACATACTACCTTCCTACCCATGACCCTAAAGTCATTATGGATGCCATTGACAAACTAAAGGGTATTTATAGGAAGGTGTCCAGGATCGGCAGGGGACTGGAGTATGATGTTCAGTTCTGGGCACCACATTATAGGAAGGTCATTGATGAACTAGAGAGCATCCAAAAGGAGAAAACTAGGATGATGAAGGGACTTAAGGTCATGCCATATAGCACGAAGGAAGTGGGGATTTTTATGTTAGATAAGAGTAGGGTGATCATTAATGTTCATGTATCTGAACCAAGTGGAAGAAGGATTTGACTTCTGTTTGACTCCAGAGGATAGAACTAGGAGCAGTGGACTGCAGTTATAAAAATGCACATTTTAGTGTAAGAAAAACTTTCTAACAACTATCCAGTTGTGGAATAGATTGTCCTGGGAGGTGTTTGGCTCCCTATCCTTTCATTTAATTAAAAAAATTTAATTAAGTTCCTAGTATATTCAAGACAACCATGTTAGGCACCTAAACAGTAAAAGGCTAGGTGACCACTTTTTGTAGATGTTATGAGAGGCAGTGTGCCATAGTAGATATACAGCTGGCCTCAGAGTTAGGAAAACCTGCGTTCAAGTTCTACATCTGACTCCTACTAGCTGTGAAACCACAGGAAAAGTCAGTTAACTTCAAAGTGCCCCCAGCCACTGTATAATGCTACAGGTTATAGAGGAATTGCTTTTTGCTTATTCATATTTTATGAAAATACCAAATGTAAATACCAAGGTTGGTAAGATTTTAGAGTGGGAAAAGAAATTGGAGAAAACTTAGTCCAATTGACTAATTTAAAATGAGGAGCTTTATAATGAAGTCCTAAAGGGATGAAATGGCCCTGTCAAAGTCACACCACATGAGAGGTGGCATAGTTGATAGAGCATTGTGCCTGAGATCAGGAAGACTCACCTTCCTGACTTCAAATCTGTCTTCAGACACTTACTTGCTGTGTGACACTGGTCAAGTCACTTAACCCTGTTTATCCCAGTTCCTCATCTATAAAATGAACTGGAGAAGAAAATGGCAAACTATTCCAGTATCTCTGCGAAGAAAACCCCAAATGGGATCATGAAGAGTTGGAAAAGACCTAAATGACTGAACAACAATATAGGATCATGAGCACTACTTTTCTGATCATGATTTCCCTTTCATTGGAAAGTATATACTAACTCACATAAATTCCATGTTGCCTACTGAAAGTCACAAAATTGTAAAATCTCTTGTTTTTGTTTTCTGGATTCCCTGCCTTCTCTCAAGACTCAGCTCACCTTCTGTAAGAGGTGTTTCTTCATCCCCTTTCATTCTAGTGCCTTCCTTTTTATTCCAATTTACTCTCTATCTCTTATATACATTCCAATTTACTCTCTATCTCTTATATACATAGTTGCATGTTGTTTCCCCCATTAGATTGTGAACCCCCTTGAGGTCAGGGATTGGTTTTTTTTCCCCAATTTTTTGCCTTTCTTTGTTTTCCCTGCTCTTAGCACAGTACCTGGCACATGATAGGTCCTTCATCAATGCTTTTGACATTGTCTTAATCTTTTCTTTGCACCCTTGATCCATTGTTCCTGGTATAGTCCTCTGTGGCCAAACGGAACCAATGTAATTCCTTTTTCAGACTTTCAAATACTCGAATAAAACTATCATGCTACCTCAAAGTCTTCTCTTCTCCATGCTGAACATTCCCAGTTCCTTTGACCAGTTCAACTCAAATCTCTTCTCTATATTGGTAATCTTTTTCTGAATACTCTCAAGATGATCAGTGTCCTTCCTTAAAAGCACTCCCAGGGTGATATGATCTGGGAAGAACACAATCACTTACTTATTCCTGGATGAAAAGTCGAACTTCATGCAGCCCAAGTTCACATGGATTTATTATAACTTTATTGCTCCCACGTTGTATTGTTTTTTTTTTCTTTTTGGAGGGCAATTGGGGTTAAGTAACTTGCCCAAGGTCACACAGCTAGGTTTTTGTTTATGTGTGTTAAGTGTCTGAGGCTGGATCCGAACTCAGGTCCTTCTGACTCCAAGGCTGACGCTCTACTCACTGCACCACCTAGCCACCCCTACCACGTTGTATTGTTTAGCGTTTCTCTGTCTGGAAAACTAAGTTGTCCTGACATTTGTCCAAGATAGGACTGAGTGAAAGCAAAGATACTTAATTCCTGTAAGCATTTCCTTGTGCCTAGCCACCTTTCCTTCCTAGGAATGGGTCCTTGGTCTGACTCTAGGCTTCTAGGCAATTTGACAGGTTGAACGGCTGGGAGCCACAAATGTAACAAATGACTAAGGGAAGCAGAAGTAATATAGTTTTGTGAAAGCCATTTATGCCCTCTCCATCTCCCATTGAGAAACTGACAGAGACAAAACAAAGTATAATTTCTAAAGATATATTAGCCAGTGACATCGTTGTTCCTCCTTAATAAGAATGTTCACTAAGAATAGTGTATACTGATTTTTGTTGAGCAGTATGGTCTATTACACTATGGCAGCCATTTATTCAGTATTATTTGGGGAGCTGCCCTTATGCCCAAAGGGCTCTGTCTTTCCTGCACCAGAGATTTCGCCTTCCTAATTCATGTAATTTCAGATGCTAATTGCAATGACTAGAGGTGGAGAACTTTGAGCCAGAAGACCAGTTTTGGAACCCCAGTTCTCTTACTTCCTATCAAGTTGTATAACAGCTATGTACCTCACTTCCTTCATTTGCAAAATGGGAATCCTTGCCCTACCTACCTGATAGGAATGATCCAAAGATAAAAAGAAATAGTGCATGTTAAATGTTTTCTAGTTACAATGTGTTAAATAATGATAATAAACCGTTATTATTGTTCTATGTTGTCTTCTCTGGTCCACAAAAGGGCTTAAAAACGTGTTTATTCATCTCAGCTTTGGAAATCTCCTTTTTTCCAGAGATCACTCTCTTCAAATATATCTTAAACATCTAGAGAATTAAGGAATGATCTTTGTCCTTTTACCCTCTGCAATGAGCAAAAATGATTTTGTTTTTAAGAAGATAAATCCATGTTGTCTAAAGACTTTATGCAGTGGGTTTGTATTGATCTTACTGGCTCCAAATGGACCAATTCATCTGAGAGTATGTTGCTATAATGGTCCTATTTGTCTTAGTTGATGCTGGGCTATCTTCCTCATTTTTCTTATTTAAGTTGTGGATAAGAGTAATATCATTGAGCTGACCATACTAAGTTACCAGAGGATGGATGAATTGGGGGTATTTCTTTTTTTTAATCTCCTTAAAATACACTTTTTGATTCCTTTGTTTTTATATCATTTTAATCCTTAGTCCCCAGTTTCCTATTCAGATTTAACCCTCCCTTACAGCAAAGCAAAAACAATTAAACAAAAGGAATTAATATAGAGACTACATTTTATAGTGTATATAATATGCCACCCTAGGAGAACCCTGCCTTTCCAGCATAAGGAGGGAAATGTTTCATTATCTCTTCTTATGATGCTTTATTTTTTTTCTCATTGCTCTGAGTTTAACTTGCTTTTAGTGATTTTATCTGTTCATTTATATTGTTTTGGTCATTTTATATTTTAGTCTCTTGGTTCTGCTTACTTCACTTTGTATCAATTTATACAAACCTTCCCATATTTCTCTGAATTCCTTATATTAAGAATTTACTACTATACAATATATATGTGTCAATTCCTTATATATTGTGGAGAGTAAGCTGTTCTCTGTGATATTTGATGCAAATATTTTCTCCACCTTACTGTTCCTCTTTTAATTTTATCATTATTTTTGTACCCCCAGCACTTAGTCCAGACCCTGGCACATTGTAGGCACTTAATAAATATATATTGTAGGGGCGGCTAGGTGGCGCAGGGAGTAGAGTGCTGGACCTGGAGTCAGAAGGACCTGAGTTCAGACACTTAACACACACAAACAAAAACCTAGCTGTGTGACCTTGGGCAAGTTACTCAACCCCAATTGCCCTCCAAAAAGCAAAATATATGTCATTGTATATTGTATCATTGATTTTGTTAAGGGAAAAACTTCTACGTTTTATATAGTTAAAATTGTTTTTCATGCTTATTATTTTCCTTTTTATTCAATTATTCTCCTTCTATCTACAGTTGTAAAAAGTACCTGTTGTTTAGTTTTTCAGTAGTGTTTGACTCTTTGTGACCCTTTGAACCATGCTGTCATTGGTGTTTTCTTGGCAAAAATACTGGAATGATTTGCAAATTTCCTTCTCTGAGGTTTTAAGGCAAGCAAAAGTTTCAATATCAGGGTTACACAACTAGTAGGTGTCTGAGGCTGGATTTGAACCCATCCCTTTTTGACTTCAGGCTCGGTGCTCTATTCACTGAGCCATCTAGCTGCCCATATTTTCATTCTATTCTATTCTAATTTTATTTTATTAAAAACAATTTTTTGGTGTGACCTTCTCTATTCAGGTTTCATGTTCATTTTGAATTTATGGTGGTATATGACATAAGAAGGTGGTCTAAACCTAAATTTTGCCAAACTGATTTCTACTTCTCCCTTCTTATCAAAAAGGGAATCTATCCCCAATATTTTCTGTTCTTGTGTAAATCAAATGCTGGGCTCTTGTGCACAATTGCTTCTGATTCTTATTTATCTAGTCTATTTTGAACCAATATTAAATAGTTTTGTTGGCTACTACATAGTAATGCAGTTTGAGTTCTGGTAATGCCATGCACCCTTTATTTGTATTTTACTTATTATATCCATTGAAATTCCATATATTTTCTGTTCTTCTCAATGAATTTTGTTATTATTTTGTCTAATTAAAAAACCTACTCCCTTCGTAATTTGATTTATATGACAGTAAACCTGTAAATTAATTGAAATTATAGTGACATCTTAATTATAGTTCCATGAGTGGTGAATATTTCTTCAATTATTTAAATCTTGGAATTGTCTTTATACAAATCTGTTGTGTGTCACCCTCCCTGATTGTCCATATGTGTCACCATATCCCAGTCAGGGTAACTTCTTCCCTCCCCTCCACACTTTTCAGGTATAATTATGTTGTCTTTTTCATCAATAAGCTCCTTGATGTCAGGAACTGTCATTCTTTTTACTTGGATTTGTATGACCAGAGCTTAACACAGTGCCTGGCATATGGTAAGCATTTGATGAATTCTTGTTTACTTGATTTGCCTTGATGCTTTACTGCTCATATATTTTATGCATTTTTTAGTTAATTTGAATGAAATTTCTCTTATAATTATTTTTCTGGGTTCTGTTAGTTTTATATAGAAATATTTATGATTTTTGTGGGTTGTGGGTTTATTCTATATCTTATTATCTTGTTGGAACTAGTAATATAACCATATTTAATTCATTTCTTTGCTGATTTTCTGTATTTTACTAGATATAGCATCCTGTTATCTACAAAACAAAGGAATGCTTTTGTCTCTTGTCATTGTTTGTATGATTACTTTTTTCTTGACTTTTAACTATAGCTAGTATTCTTAGAACTATGGTCACATAATATTGAGGAACTCTCCTCCAATTCTTCACCCTTACCCTTTTCTCCTGTTCCTTCTCCCTTTCCCTCCTTCCCCTCCTCCTTCCTCATCCTCATCCTTCGCTCCATCCTTTCTTTTTCCTCTCTTCCCTGGCCTAGATGATGCCATGGTGGAGACAGCTGAGGAGGCCACAGAGCCTGCTGAGGTGGACATCATGGGACTTGACCAGGACGTGTTTTCCAAAATGGCCATGTACCTGATGGGAGAGCTGACAGCCACCAGTGAAGACTAGAAACTTCTGGAAAATATGAAAAACTGAGTAGCTTGAAGTATCTAGAAATAAAAGATATTGCAGTAAACTTAAATAGAAAACTAAAAGACTAAAACCAGAAATATGCAGCCCTTCAACATCTGGATCAAATTGCTTTATAAACAGCGACTCTTGAGCTTACAAGTTGGATGCATATTCAAAGAAACTAGAAGCCAAGTACAAGAAGTCAGAGGAGATGAAAGAATTCATGAGTACAAAGATTTTAACTACAAGGATGTTTCATAAGAGCTGAAATAAGTGGGATGGAACTTATCACTATGCTTCAATTCCTAAAAAGAAGTGGTACTGTTGATCCAAGGAGAATCCCAGCCCCCACTTTTGGGCTGGTGTGTAACTCTGTCCATCCCTTAATGTTTTCTTAAAACTGTACCGCTGGAACCTCATCTTGTCATGTGCTTTGTTGTGCACCCTAGACCAAGGCTCAGAAATCAGGATCAACCCCGTCTAGAGCAGACACAGACGAGACAGCACTAGGGATTGTATCTGTGATTTTAGTGTCATAAGCAACTCTCAGATGAGGAAATTCCCTTTTTCAATGCAGGTCAGCACATGCTCTGCAACTAACAGTTTTAGAGAATTTCCTGGAGGCATGAGACATACCCAGAGTCACACAGTTAGTTTGTGGTAGAAGTTGGATTTGAACCCAAAATTTCCCAACTCCAAGGTAGAATATCTACTATACAATTAAAAAAGGATACATATAAAGTTTTATATTTAGGTAAAAAAAAAACCAAACTCCACAAACATAGACTTGGAGACTATGAACAAACAACAGCTTTTGTGAAAGGAATCTCGAAGGTTTTAGTGGATTGCAAACTCAGTAGAAGTTGAGTACAAAATGGCAGCCAAAAAAGCTAAGACCTTATTGGGCTGCACCAAGAGAGGCATAGTAAGCCACATGAGAGAAGTGGTAAAGCTGTTATACTCTGCACTTGTGTAGCGTCAATGCAATATTTACAGTGCCCATGACCATGATAAAGACCATGACTATAAGTATGGCATGACATGACATTCAATAGTAAAATATACCCTATTCTCCAGATAGAGGATAGAACTGAAGGATTTATTTAGACACCAGAAAACTGAATCCCAAAACCAGTAAGCCAATTCTACCATAGTACCAAAGATATTTAGAAGCTATAACAACACTGAGAGCCATGCCATCCTTCAGCCTTCCCACAAACCAATACAAGATCAATATTTCCTCACAAACTTCTCTATCTCCTTGGCTGAGGTCCTCTGCCCTCCCCCCCCCCCCCCAATCTGGCTAACTCTGAACCAGCTTCCTGTGGGCTCTGCTTCCCTTTTGCAAAACTCCTCCTACCACAGGCTCCATGTGATTACATTCAGCCTATTTGGGGGCAGAGTTTACTTTCAAAGCAAGGGAGGTCTTCAAATTCCCCCCAGGTCTATTAAGGGGCAGGGAAGATCTTTAAATTCCATTCCCATTACAACCAGTCAGACCATATTGGGGGGCTCTCTTCATTTCTGTATGCCACATTTGAGGAAGGACAATGACAAATTGCAGAGGATCTAGGAGAGTGCTTGCTACCAAGTAAGTGAAGGAATTAGAGATCACAGAAGATGAGTGTCTTTGGAGGGGATCAGCTTGTTTAACCTACAGAGGAAAAGACCTAGGAAGAGCCTGATAGTTGTCCCCAGGTATTTGGGGGGCTGTCATCTGGAAGAGGGAGGACTCCAGGGTACAGAACTGTAGGCAAAGGTGGAAGCAGGAGAGTGGCAGATGAAGACTGAATATAAGGAGAATTTCTTAACAAAGTTGTCCAGAAATGGAATGGCTGAATGGGCTGAGGTCCCCGTCACTAGGGGTATCCAAGTAGAGACTGGATGACCACTTGATGGGAACTCTATAGAGGAGATGCCTGTGTAAGCAGGGGTTGGGTTTGGTGGTCTCTGAGATTCATTCTAGTGATGAGATTCTTTGATTCTATAAACTGACCATAATCCCTCCCTCCCATTTTCCCTGAACCTTCAGAAGTCCAGCCTTCCATACAACTTTTCCTCCTCCTACCAATTTTTTCCCTCTGCTTTTCTATCCTTTCTGTATTACTCTGTACTTACTCCTCTCCTACTTATGGACTGGTACATAATGCCAACCCTAGGTGTCATCTCCACCTGCCAGGAAATTGTAAATAGTAAATTGTGAAGTTGAACAAATGTTTAATAAGAATTTTTTTTTCATGGAGTGAAAATCACTGCATACAGCAAATTGTCCGGCTCTTTAACTTCTTCCACTAAAGGTCAGATGCCTGAATTGTGAAATTAGCATTTAGAGTACCTTGCATTTACGCTCTTTGATTTCTGTCTCTGGGTACAGTCAAGGTTCAGTGCAGCTCAGTGAGACAGGCAGTATTTTGTGCCAGTCTAACCCTTCACTCTTAATTTGTCCCTTCCCCAGGGGCACTCCCTTCCCTTGGACAAGGTTTGAAAGAGGAAAGGAGAATGCCTCTGAAATTAACAAGCATGCCACCTGTGGATTTCCTGTGATAAGCATATTCTCTCTCACTCTCACTTTTAATTAATTTGAGGAAAGGAATCAATAAAAAGGAATTAGCGTTGTGTCCTGGAAAGAGCACATGACTAGGAGACAGGAGACTTGAAGTCTGGTGTCCTGATACTCGTATGTGATGTAACCTTGGAGAATCATTTCTCCTGCTCTGGACATCCATTTCTTCACCTGGAAAATTGGATCACATGATCTCCTTTGCAGCCTTAGTGATCACACATGCTCCAGTGACTGCTGTTGATTCAGTGCTTCTGGACAGCAGGATGAGCATCTTGAAGGTTCAGGGCAAAGCCCGTTGCAATCATTTGCCATAGCTAAAAGACCCTGGGTTGTTGTGTTGTGATGTTCAATCATTTTTCAGTCTTGTTCAACTCTCCATGACCCCATTTTGGAGTTTTCTTAGCAAAAGTACTGGAGAGGTTTGCTATTCCCTTCTCCAGCTCATTTTACAGATGAACTGAGGCAAATAGAGTTAAGTGACTTGCCCAGGGTCACACAGTAAGTGTAGAAGGTGCTAGTAAGCTAGGCCAGATTTGATTTCAGAAAGATGAGTCTTCTTGATTGCAAGCCCAGCACTCTATCCACTGTACCACCTAGCTGCCCTCATTGAGTAGAATAAAACAGTTTAGACTTAGAGTTATGGGATCTGGGTTTAAATCCTCTTTCTGAAGCTTGCTTGGTTTTGACATTGGGCAAGTTACTTCACCTCTCTATTTCTAATTTCCTTCATCTGTAAAACAAGAGTGTGGCCAAAAATGCTGCTAAACTGCATTAAAAAGTAATTGGGGAATGTTTAACAAAATAAATGAAAATCCAATAAAACATGGATAATGTTAATTTGTGGCTTTCTAAGTCAATATGCACTCTGTTTTTTAATTTGACACCACTGTACAGATGACTTGAAAAGCCCTTTCTAATTCTAAATCTTGGTAGGCTGACCTAAACAACGTCAAGATTTCATTAAGTGGAGATAGAGGGGCTTGGGGATTCTGGGGGAAAGGTCAGGATGAGCAGAGGTATGCAGGTGAGGAATGTGTAGGCAGTGTTCAGGGAACAATGTTTCCATGAGTCCTTAGGGCATTGGCTCTGGCCCATTTCAGCTCACCATGCTATACCTGCTCAAGGCCTCAAGTTGCTATAGCTTTTATTAAAACCTGTGTTTTAGACCCCTAATAAGAATCATTTGATCCTGGCCGGTACATAGCAGGCACTTAATAAATGTTTGTTTATTGATTGACTGATTATCTGTTTAATGCTAATGGATTTCAGACTGAAGAGTTTGGGATCTAATATTATCTTAGAAACTATCAATTTTAATATTAATTTATTTTTATTAAAAATTTTAATAAATATTTTAAATAAATTTTATTAAATTTATTAATAAATTTAATATTAATATTAATATTAAGCTACCACCTAAATCTGTAGGGCCATAACAGAAGTCACATTCTATGCAGTGTGAGCTGAGCTCCCTTTGCTAATTTCTTGGAAACATGTGCCCATCTCTGAAGGACTTGTCATTTTGGGATGATGAAGCAAATGGAGCTGGATGGTCTCTTGGTCCTCTAACTTGTGATGGTTGAAGGTTCGGGTGGCTGTGTCAGATAGGACTGGCCATTAAATCAAGAAGAGTGTCTCATTCAATGGACCTTTAAAAAGGAGTGAGTAGCTAACTGGTATGCGGATAGAGAGCAGGACCTGGAGTCAGGAAGACCTGAGTTTAAATTTAACTTCAGACACTGTTGTACCCAAAACACGAGCAAGACCCAAGTAACAAGTTAGAAGTGAACCCTTTACTGACACCATGTTGGCTGATGGGGGCCCTCCCCAAATTGTACAGCAGGGAACCCAGGCAAAGCCTCAGCTTTTAAAGTCAACCCACACGGCTGGTGGTTAGGTATTATGTAAGCAGGAACTTGCAGAAACTAAAATCAGTGATTGGTCAGTACACATTTTGAAACACCCGCCGATGCCAAGTCTCCCTAGGTGGGGCTAAAGCTGGCAGCCCGCCCACCTCCGAGAAAGAGACCTGGCCAGGGGAGGGTGGAGCTAAACCTGGCAGTCTGCCCACTTCCGTGAAGGAGAGCTGGTTGGGGAAGGAAAGAATGGGGCCAGGTACAACAACGCTTAGTAGCTATATAACCCTGGGCAAATCACTTAACCCTGTGTGCCTCAATTCCTCATCTGAAAAATGAACTGGAAAAGGAAATGGCATAGCATACCAGTATCTTTGCCAAGGAAACCTCAAATGGGGTTGAGAAGAGTCTGACGAAACTGGAGAATAACAACTACTACTATCAGGGCTCTTTTCTTCTCCTTATAGACCCTTTCAGGACTATTTGGACCTTCTAAAAGGTTGGGGGAGGAAATTGCTACCCCGCCCCCACTCTCGATGGCCATGAAGGCACAGAAGCTAAAGCCCATGTCCTGCTGGGCTAGCCTGAGACTAGATCTTGAATCTCTGGCTGCCTCTTCTGCTTTGTTTCTTTGCCTAATTGTGAATGCCCAAAGCAATGATTCTGAACCAAGCTTTTCCAGCCTTAGAGGCTACTTTGTGAATCTGAAGATGAGCCCAACAGGAGTTACAATGGACCTGGAAGAAATTGGCTGGAGAGTACAGAGCTGGGGTGGGATGGAAACGTCTATTTAGTAATAGTCCTGAAAACTTTATCACATCCTGATGTTTTTTAAGTATCAGCCTCCTGTCAAAGCATGATTATAGTTATAGTTACTGCTGTATTTTTATATTTTTTTGATAATAAATTGTTTGAGTAAGCCAGGTGGTACAGTAAATAAAATGTTAGACCAGGAGTCAGAAAGACCAGAACTTAAATCCAGACTTAGCTGTGTGACCCTGGACAAGTCATTTGACCTCAACCTGCTTAATTTTCCTCATCTGTAAAATGGGAACACTAATAGCATTTAGCTCTCAGGGTTGTTTTGAGGATAAAATGAGATATTTGTAAACCTCAAAACATTATACAAGTGCTAGGTATCATTATAAACGCTAGATATTACTATGTATGTTAAATATTTCTTCTGTTTAGAAGAAATAGCCATTCTATATTTTATCTACTTTTTATCTAGTAGAAGTACTACTTTAGAGCTTCAATTGATTTTCTAGGGCTTTCCAGGAGCGTGGAGTCAAAGAGTGTGAAAAGAAAAAAAATAAAAGATCATGAGCCTTTTTTCCTGATCTTCCTATCTTTTTTATTAGACTCAAGAATAAAATGGAAGTCTTATTTCAAAGCAATTGATGCAAAAGTCTAGAAAATAATTATTATTCTTTAAGCTACTTATTTTTTAAAATTAAAATTTATTTTTTAAAAATGAGGATTCAGGGGGCAGCTAGGTGGCGCAGTGAATAGAGCGCCGGCCCTGGAATCAGAAGGACCTGAGTTCGGAGCCGGCCTCCGACACTTAATCCACACAAACAAAACCTAGCCGTGTAACCTTGGGCAAGTTACTTAACCCCAATTGCCCTAAAGGGGCGGCTTGGTGGCTCAGTGAGTAAGAGCGTCGGCCTCGGAGTTGGGATGACCCGAGATCAGATCCGGCCTCAGAAAATGAGCACCCACACATAAATAATAATGACTAGCCGTGTAACCTTGAGCAAGTTACTTAACCCCAATTGCTTTAAAAAAAAAAAATGAGGATTCATCTTTTCTTCCTCTTATCCCCCTCTCCCTCAATTATGAAAGCAAGAAAACTAAATCCTTTGTTACAAACATATATAGTCAAGTAAAACAGTTTCTTGAACTGACCGTATCCAAAAGCCATGTTTCAATCTGAACTTTGGGTCTGTCACCTCTCTCTTAGGATGGAGAATCTTCTTTTAGGTGTTCAGGCTCTCCAGGATTGTCCTTGGTCCAAGTATGTGTAGCCCTCAGCTGATGAGTACCTTTTAGTGAAGAGGGAGAGGAAGAGGGTGCTATGCCCCAGTCCTCTGTGCCTAGCAGGAACAGAGTACAGTAATACTTCAGAGGAGGGAGTCCAAGTTTCTAATTGTACCTTTAAGAACCAAGATGGGGCTTGGCTGGCATGCATGGTGAAGAAATGCCAGTCAACAAGATCCCTGATTACAGCAAGGTTATCTAACAGTGACTGTTTTGCATTGGCTTATTCCCGTTTTATGATAATTGACCTTGGATCACCTCCTGGGTACCTCTTCTCTTTGCTTAGGCCTAAACTCTGAGATCTTCTCCACAATGATGTTTGCTTTCCTACAGTGTGAATGAATGCCAGCATTGATTGCTGTTCCCTTCTCTCCTGCTCTCCCTCAGCTTCCTTCCTTGGATTCTTTCAGTTTTCTATAGACCAGAGATGTCCAACACACCCCAGGCCAATGCCTCCTGAGTGCGGGCTAACTAGATCAAAATAATTGGGAGATATTTAACAAAATAAATAAAAATACAATAAATATAGACAATGTTAATTTATGGTTTTCCAAGTCTATGTGCATCAGTCAACAGGGATTCTTACATATGGTTTAATGGCCCCTGTTTCCATTTGAGTCTGACACCACTGTTGTAGGAAAAAAACCCTTACTCACTCTGCTACTATGAACTATAGCGCTCAGTCTACCCCAGCACTGGAGCTGGGCATTTCCTGGCTTCCTCTTCAGATCCAATGTGGTAATACTTAAAGGAACTGAAGAAGGTAGATCCTTCCACTCATTCCTTTTTATCAATGTGATTCTTATGACCAGGATTTACCATTCCTGAGTTTGATGAACCCTAGTTTGATCCCCTGGTATATTTGCATCACTTAGAGTAGGAAGGAGACTCAGTATCTAGTTTTTACACAAACACATTAATATGATTCAGTCAAGCAATAAGCATTTATTAAGTATTCATTAAGTGCCAGACACTGAGGGAAGCATACAAAATTTAAGACATCCTCTGCCCTCAAGGATCCTGCATGCTAATTGGGGGATATCACATAATACATACATCCATGCATACATACATATGTTATACACTCTCTTCCCTGAAGCTCTTCTTTCTTCTTCTTTCTTTCTTTCCTTCCTTCCTTTCTTCCTTCTTTCTTTCCCTATCTTCTCTATCATCTATCTTTATATATATGTATATATATATATATCCATATCTATATCTATATCTATATATCCATATATATCTATATATATGTCCAGGGAAGAGAGTTTTGGTCCCAGCAGTCATAAAGATTGAAGTTATAGGAAATTCTATTATTAGGCTCTTTCCAGCAGCGATGGTGGTATTAATTTGATTGCTGTTCCTAGAATAAAAGCAAGAAGTGTAAAGGACTGGGAGGGAAGGGTGCACATTCAGCAGCAGAGTACATGGTAAGCTGACTATGCTGGATAGGCTTTGATTGGTGGCTTGATAGGATGTGAAGTATGGTCCAGGTTTGCTTGTGTGTATGTATGTATGTATGTATGTATGTATGTATGTATGTATATGCGTGTGTGTGTGTGTGTGTGTGTGTGTGTGTGTGTGTGTGTGTGTAGTTTTCTTCACTTACCAAATAGCAAAGTTTTGGAGTCCCAAAGCTTAGTGAATTAACTCTTCCCCCAGGGCTTGGTCTCTGGAGGTCTTGTATATTTGCTTAATTTAAAACTTAAAGTTACCATTAAGTTGTTTTAGTTCTTTTTTTCCTTTTTTGTGTTTTTAGATTTTTCTTTTTGGTCTTCATTTGTCTTTAAAAAGTTTTCCTTTTCTGGGAACTAAAAGCAATTGGCTGGTTCTCTTGAAACTTCCCACTGGATAAAATGGCAATCACATTATTTTCCCACAAGCATTAGCAGTAGAGGCAGCTTGGCATAGTAAATAGAGGCCAGTCTTGGACTATAATGACCCAGGAAGACCTGGGTTCATGTTTTCCCTCTGGCACACCGTGGTTATGTCATGGATAAGTCATTTAATTTCTCAGAGCCCCTTGCTAAGATGTCAAGTTATAGGCAGTTGTTGAGCTGCATCAATGGAGGAAATTTACACACTGGAAGGTTCCCGTACAGATGAAATTACATGTCTTGTCCAAAACCAATGAACCAATCAATCAACCAAGAGCAAAAACAAAACAACAACTACAACAACAACAACAACAACAACAAAAAACCCCTAAACTAAACTAAAGGGATTATCAATAATTTTGGGGCTAGGGGTGGCTAGGTGGCACAGTGAATAGAGCACCGGCCCTGAAGTCAGGAGGACCTCAGTTCAACTCTGGCCTCAGATACTTAACACTTATTAGCCATGTAACCTTGGGCAAGTCACAACCCCAATTGCCCTCCAAAAAGTAAAAACAAAATAAATAACTCATTTCTACATGGTCACCTAACTTTTAAGGATTAGAGGCAAGATTAGAAAATGAGGCCTTTTTGATTAAGCCCAAAGGTCTCTCTGCCTTGCTGCTATTCTGTGGGTAGTGGAAAATTCACCCCCAATGGAATTGTTGAGTCCTGAGTTCAGTTTCCACCCTGATAAGCCCAAGGTGTGTGACCACAGATTTAGCTTTTATGAACCTCAGTTTTCTCATCTGTAAAATGCATATATAGTACAAATTGTAAAGTGCTATAAAAGTGTAAGATATTTTCTGGTCCAGTCTTGGTGTTTTTTAATATAAGGACCCTGGGGTCATAGGAAAAATGATTGGGGATTATTAGAAGGCTCTCAGGCCTAGTGTTTGTTTTCTTTTCCTTCCTTCCTTCCTTCTTTCCTTCCTTTCTTTCTTTCTGCTTTTGGAGGGGGGAGGGTAGGACAATTGGGGTTCAGCAACTTGCTCAAGGTCACATGGCTAATTTTTCTGTTAAGTGTCTGAGGCCGGATTTGAACTCAGGCCCTCCTGACTCTAGGGCCAGTGCTCTATTCACTGTGCCACCTAGCTGCCTGGGTCCACTGTTTTCAATTAATTACCCTGCCTTCTCTTCTTAGGATCATGGATTTAAAGCTAAGAGAATTCTTAGAGGCTATTTGACCCAATTCCCTCATTTTACAAATGAGGAAACTGAGGCACAGACAGGTTAAAATGATTTCCTCTAGGTCACTCAGGTAGTAAATAGGGATGGGATTCCAACCCAGGTTCTTTACACAAATTCTATTTCTTTTTCCACTGTGCAATACCATCTCCCAATCCCTACCCAAAGTGTTTTACTATACTTTGTAGACCAGCTCATTCTTCCCACCATCTTGATAATCCTTATTCATTTAGGTTCAAAAGCTTCTCCTAGCTTATCAATTGAGATTTGTAGTGAAGAATTTTGCTGAAAGATATCTTCAGCAGAAAGAGGCTGAATTAATCATTTGGTCCTGCCAGAAGATTGACAGGACTACACAAACATTTTAATCAACGAAATCCCTCCGACTGAATTCAATACTTTGTATTGGAATTCAAGCAGTCACCCCAGCCACAGTTTCACTAACTTGAGGAAGGATTTTAAATAGCCAATAAAATGTGCTGTGTCTTCCCTCTGAAGAGGATCATCATAAAAAGATGAGGTATAGGGGTGCACAAGACCGCAAAATACCAATATGCTGGTTCCTGCTGAATGAATTCTACTCGTCTTCTCTCAGCCAAAGAAAAGCAAAACTTATAAAAGTTCGACATATTGGGTAGACTCTTAAGGAGCCTTGGTATCTGTGACACTTGCATTGGACAAGTAGGCCAGAATCATCTGACACAGTGAATCTTCACTAGAAAATTCTATGGTGCTCGCACACCACATAGAGGCAAGATGGGGTCTTATATACCGAAAGGTTGTGGGAGGAATCTAGGGGTGGTCTAGAGGAGGAGTTTGGGGAGGGTCTTCAGGAGGAGTCAATGAGATCAGACTCCAATAATGAGTGATGTTGCAATGGTTGGCTAGGCCAGTTCAAGGGTGTAACTGTTGATTTGGGTATGGATATTTTGGGAGGATCAAGGGTGGGGCTAGCTGGATACTGGAGGGCTAAGCTAGTGACAAAGGTTTGGGCAGAGCTACAATGAAAGCTTATGGCCTCAGGCAAATGCCTCCAGTGGGAAGATTCAAGGAGCTCAAGGAGGTTCCCGGAGCCTGTACCTTAGCACCTCTAATGTGCCAGAATGTCTTAGTGCCTTCTCTCCTCTCCTCCTTCCTTTCCTTCAGCTTGAATTCTTGAAGCTCAAGTACTTCCTTGTCCTCCCTCCTCTCTCCAACAGCTCATTCATCTATTGTCCTTCCATACACTGTACTCAAGGCAGCTTCTCCTCCCAAAGCATATTTCCAGTTTCTTTCTCCCTCAGAGCTATTGGACATGATCCCAGAAAGTAGTAACTAAAGCTAGGAAAGGAAACTGGGTTCAAACATGCAAACTTGTCACAACTTCTATACATGGTGAAGATTCTTCTCTCCACAATTGCACTAGAGACAGTCTTGCCCTCAGGGAGCTAGCTTCTAGCTAGTTAGGAGGTGGTTAATATAACACCTCTGCTGTAGGGCACTGGGAATTGTCTGGGAGCTAGAAAAACATGGACATTTGGTCTGGGCTAGATTCTGGCTTAGTGCTGGCTTTGGGGAAAAGTGACAAAATTCAATCTCCCCTCTTTCCCTAGAGTGAGAAACAAAAGAAGGAATTCTGTTTCTGCAGGATTAAAACTACTCTCAGGTTTGAGTGATTACAGGATGTATGTAAGTCAGAAGTAACTGGTTCTAATCAGAGCTTTGACCAAGCAGAACCAGGCTGCTTGAGGGGGGAACACATCAAGGAAGAGAACATGAAATAGGGTTCAGCCATCTAACCAATAGAGAGCAAGGGGGGAAATTCGAATTGGGAACAGAGGATAAAGAGCTTTGCATTTATTTGTGCAATCATACTCCTTTAGGGAGTTACCATTCACAATGAATGTAAAATAAAATAAAACCTTTTCTGGCTTCACAACGGAAGTATTGTTCTTTCTAGAGTGAGCCTGTTTCTTATGCTAGTAAAGGAGGATAAAAGACTTGGGCATTAAGAATAATGAGAAAATGTGGAGACTGGATCCAGGACTGTTTTAGCTTATGTCAAGCTTTTCCATCGAGGTTTGAAATGTGTGCTGAGCATCTCCTAACTCCTCATTACAGAAGTGCCAAAGGACCCCAAGAACTGAGAACAATCACAATCCAGAGGGGACACTTTAGGGGTTGCCTCCACTTATCTGATACATTGCTGAGACATGTTTGGAGATCGATCTCTGTGTCTCTTAGGGAGTAGGGACCTGTGCCCCACGTACCTGCTCTAAACAGTCTTCACTAGTCCTTCCTATATCAAAGAGAGAGTAACCAGATTGGGTTTTTTTCTCCTTCCCTGCCCTACCCCCCAACTCTGATGGTTGAGAAGGGGTAGCCAGCTCCTAGAGGAGTGTCTTCTCTTTAAAGGGGTTGTTTTAGGTTTTCTCATTGTCATGGATGAGATGCTGTTAAAGTTGAATGGCAATCTGAATTTGTGTCACAATCTACTCACTTGAATGAATGCAGAAGATTGAGAAGAAAGAAAGAAACCTTAAAGGGGGACAGATTTAAATAACTGAGGATTTATAAATTCAAATTTGAGAGACATGTTTAATTGAAATAAGGGGAAGGGGACGAGGAAAAGGGGAAGAGAGAGACAGAGACAGAGAGCGTCAAGCTTGAGAGCCAGATTTCTTTAGATTTAAGCTGATGAAAAACAACCTCATGTATCAGTAAGAGGGGTGGAGGTTTCCTTGTGTTCTTGAATGCCCACCCATGCTGGGCTTAAAAAGAAAGTCACTCATAGCAAAAGGGAGAGTGAGTTGCTTGGCAAAGGAAAACCATGCCCCAGAAGGGGACTGAGTTACTAGAGAAGGTTGGTTTATGCAATGGGAGTGAGTAGTGAATTCTCTGGGCACTTGTAGTCAGCCCCAGATTCTGGAAATCACTGATAGTTTGGATTGTGTTACTCGCCAGCACCACCTGGTGGTTATAATAAGACATGTCAGGGATTTTATTTACTGGCAGCCAGGCGGCACAGTGGATCTAATGCTTGGCTGGAAGTCAGGAGAACTAATTTTCATGAGTTCAAATCTGGCTTCAGACAGTTACTAGCTTGTGTCACCCTGGGCAAGTCACTTAACCCAATTCCTCATCTGTAAATGAAATAGAGATGGAAATGGCAAATCACTCTAGCTTCTTTGCTAAGAAAACCCCAAATACGGTCATGAAGAGTTAGATATGACTGAACAACATACATATAGTTATTTTAAAGATGCCACCTGGATAAAGTGAATACTAACTAAGAGTAGAACACATACTATATAGCTATTTTCTGAACCCAAAGGATGGATGGATTTTTGTAGTCCCTTAAAACAAACAAACACAACAAATTCAATTTTGGATGACATGTATTACTGAGGCACTTATGGCTGAAGCCAGATGAGAGCAGAAGGGAAAGGTTGGATAACTGAGAAAGGGAAAACTGGAGCAACACTAGCCCATGCTATACCTCTGGGTTCCTACTTCTGAGCTGTCCTCCTCTTGTTAGGACCTTCTTCTCTCTTTTGCATGCCCAGTGCTTTGCTGGCTTGTTCTACAATTAAGGTGATGCACTCAGTAGTAATTAAGATGTCAGAGATTTCATTTCTATGTCTCCCCTGCATATCTGCATTTTAGAAAAGGTGTCAAGGAAGGCAGTAGGGCTTAGCACAAAAGAATGAGCAGCTTATAGGATTTAGCCCTGGAAGGGACCTTAGAGCTAGCTCATCTAATCTCACCCCTTCATTTAACAAATGAAGAGAGTGAGACCTAGAGAGGGTTACACCCCCCTCCCCTCTGGAAAATGGCATGTTGTTATTCTAACCCAGTTCTGTAGCTTCTATATCCAGAATGTTTTCTGATACTGGTCTGGGGTTGAAATTCAGGCAGTAAGAATGTGAGGTGAGGGTCAGATCAGATCACAGGGGCCACCTGTACTGCCTCTGCCTAGCCTGAAGAAGAAAAGAGAGACCGGGAAAGTGTGGGAGCCTGGAGGAGGCAAGTGGGCCGACTTGATGGATTGATACATGTTCTTTCCTGCAGCCCAGATTGAAACATCTCTGTGGTTGTGAAAGGCAGCCTGGGCCCCATGTGCTGTGCTGTGCTGTGATCATATCTATTAAAGATACCCAAGATCAATAGCGTTCACTCGGAGTGCTGGAGGATCTGCCTCCCCCAGGATTGTTTATATTGACTTACCACCATTAATATTTACTTAACAGCCTGTCTGTCAGGACACATAGAACGCAGAATGTTCTTTTCAGTCCTATCAACATTCCAATTTCTTTTTCTTTCTCTGGCTGTATTGACTTCGAATGAATGACTGGCTCTCGGGGTCTCTGAGTATAACATTTGTCTTGGGCTGTTCATTAGGGGTTTTCTGCAGGGTGGGGCTATAGAAGCTCCAATGTGTATTCCATGTGCATGTGAAGATGTGTGGGTGTGTTTCCAAGAATAGCACAATTCCTGCTTCTGCTGCATGTCTTCGTCCTTCTTGGTTTCTGTGTCACACTCCCATGCCTACCTGGGGAAGATCAATCAATAGGCCTGATAATGGGTACACGCATGCCACAGAAGGCACAATTAGGAGTAATGTGGGGAGGAGGGCCTCAGAAATAGGCAGACCTTTTCTAATTTAAGGGAAAACTTCCTAATGATTAGAGATGTCTCAAGTTCTCTGTCCTAGGGGATCTTCAAGGGGAACCTAGATGACCACTTGCTGGAGAGGCTCTCCATCATATAAGAGTTGGCCAAGAGTGATTCTGTGGTCCTTTCCAGGTCTGGGCTTCTCTGAAAGCAATGGTGATTTTTTGGCTCATTCATTCTCACATAGGAGCTAAGGCTGATGAGGAGAGACAACAATATAGCAAAAGGGGGTCTTTAAAATCTATATTGGGGAAAAGTGGAATATTAGAAAAATGATAGGACCATGATCTGGAGTAATCAGGACCTTGATATCAGATGACGTGCAAGACAGAGCTGCCCAGCAACTACTTTGCTTCTGTTTTTCTGTCAAGGAGGATACTCCCAGATGCTAACTCTTTTTTCTCACTTGAAATGTTGCCTTGTGATGGTCATTTTCCTTCTCTTCCCCCTTTTAGTATATATGGATGTACACACACACACACACACACACACACACACACACGTATGTATGTATTGCCTTACCCCTGTTAGACCATAAGCTCTTTGAAGGTAGGAACTTTCTTGCTTGCATTTGTATCTTAGAACTTAACATAGGGCTTTGCACATGGTAAGTGCTAAGTGAATGCTTGAATGCTTATCTCTCTCTCTCTCTCTCTCTCTCTCTCTCTCTCTCTCTCTCTCTCTCTCTCTTTGTCTCTGTCTCTCTGTCTCTCTCTCCTTCTCCCATGCTCAGAATACTGAGTCCCTCAGTGATATTCAGGAACCATTTGTGACCCTAGTTGAGGTCCTCATCACCTCTCATGATAAGGCTTTACCATGTCACTCCCCTAGGTCCAGATTCTTCAGTGGTTCACCTTTTAGATTGTATGCTGGTGAGAAATGAAGATATAGCTGGCCACTGCCCCTTTTTAAATGGAGGGTCTGGGAAGAATCATCCGATCAGAGGGGAGGTGTGACCAAATGCTTCTCTGGGAGGGAGGAAGATTGGAATCTAGGCCAGCTGTGAATCCAAGACTAGCGCTTCCCTGCCCTCTGCTTGGGTCTTTGTTTACCAAAGCCCACTCTGGGGTCTGGAGGTGTGAATTTTAGGGTTGAAATGATCTGGAATGAAGAGGTTTCTGGCATAATGGAGAAGTCTGAATTTTGGCCTGGGTTAGAAAGCCCTGAGTTCCTCTGAGGCATGTTTGGAAGATCATAGAAAATAATATGTAAAAGTAATTTGAAACCCAGAAAGCACCATCAGCATGGAAGGGATTGTTATTATTAGAGATTGCACCTGAGCCCTGTTACTCTTGGCAAAATTGTGATGTTGGGGAAGTCGGCGTTCATTCCAAGTCCAAGGACTCCTCTTTATGTAGCCTTTTCTTAGCTCATTTCCCTGTTTCCTGCTCAGGACTATTAAAGTTCTTGTGAAGAAGGAAGATGATCTGATCAGCTCATTCACATCAAGTGGTTAGAACCCAGAGATGTGCTGGAGGAAGCCAAACCAGCTTGAGAGTGAGAGCTGATTTTCAGTTCTCCATGTTGAGTATTTATACCTTGGATCAGCAGATTGGCAAATTCTACAGATCAGGGCTTGTTCTATTGACTAGATTTAAGAAAGTGATGGAGACAAAATTAATAATGTAGAATAAATTTAAAAGTGTGTCTTGTGTACCTTCCCACTTCCCCCTGGAGAGCTGGTTGTTAAACATTTACTGGTACTTCCATGTCAGAACCTATCATGTGTTCTCCGTCCCATGGGAATACATGTTTAGATCAGGTGTGCAAGGAGAAAGCCATGTTTAATAAAAAAGAATGACTTACTAAGGGTGGAATGTTAGTGGGCCATGTTTACTACAAAGGAAAGACCTACTAAGGGTAGAACTTTAGTCAGAGAGGTTTCTTGGGACTTCTCAAATAACATCAGAGTGAAGGTCACCTTTGTGTAAGGTCAGTGTTCTGTTGCTTTAACCAGTCCAGTTGGCAACTGGCCACATTTTGAAATAAAATGATCACTGATTGTTACAAGTGAATTTAATTTGACTTAAATATCTTTACTGTATAATTATTTTGATCATTTGGTAACCATTAAAAAAACTGTCTCCTTCTACTAACAATGACCTCATTACTGGGCATAATATTCAGGGATGCCCAGGACTTGTTTCCATGGAAACACATTTATGACAAGACATTATAGGAAGGAAATCCTCTGATTACAGATCTATTCCTGTTTCTTAGCAACCCACCTAAATCTTCCCATTTAAACGAAGATGCTGCATTCCCTTGATAGCCTTATTAATATACAATATTTAAAAGGTCAATTGGGTTTATTTTTGAAATTCAAAACATGGTGAAATCTATTTGTATAATAAAGGGAAAAGCATCCCTTGCTGATACTTCCCTGTTTGCTAGCTGCTTATAGGTATATGACATTTTAAAAAATACTTTGGGGGTCAGGGGAAGACAAAGGGAAAAAAGAGTCCTTATCAAATGTATCTTAAAGTATCCTTGAAATCTATGATTTCTTTTCTGTTTATAGTAGAAATGCATGCTTAGTAAAGCATTTGCTTGTTGGGCTATATCTCTAAAAATCACATCACCCATGCAGACCTCAACATGGAATGAGCTGCTTTATGGAGTTATGAGTGTCCCATCACTGGGGATGTTTAAACAGAGGCTACTTGCTGCCAGTGTTGTAGGGGGATTCATATTTGTGGTCAGCCCTTTAGGCAGCTCAGTGGCATGGTGGAGGGACTGAGGGATCTGAATTCACTTAGCCTTTCTTAGCCTCAATTTCTTCATCTGTAAAATGTGGAAACTTTCTTCAGACAGTTGTTGTGAAGACCAAATGAGATAATAAATGTAAAGTAATTTGCCAACCTTAAGGCACAATATATATTATATTTTATTATTATTATCTAAAAATAAAAAGTAGGACTAAAAGTCTTCTAAAGTACCTTCTGGGCACCTACTTGGTACAGGGTGCTAGAGTGGTAGACCTGGAATCATGAAAACTTGAGTTCAAAGTTGGCCTTAATCACTTACTAGCTGTGTGACCCTGGGTAAGTCATTTAACCTCTATCTGTTTTGGTTTCCTCATCTGTAAAATAGGGATAACGATAGCCCCTTTCTCCTAGGGTTATTGTGAGGATAAAAATTAGATAACATTTGCCAAATTCTTTGCATAACCTTAAAGTACCATATATGTGTTAGCTATTCTCCTGCTTCTTACTGTTAATATTGCTATCTTCGGTGAAGGCTATATCCCATCTAAGGTTTCTCCTGACGCCGGGGTTTTGGTTCTGAGCATGATTCTATTTGAATTCCCAATGTTTGGTGTAGTAATTTGTACATAGTGAGTTTTTAATAAATACTTCCTTCTTTCACTCACTCATTCATGTTGAAAGAGAATGATGACGATGTCTTGGATGTCTCAGAGAGCATATTGTGTTAGTTTGCTGTGTTTGTGTCTTTGCTAATCCCTTTAGCAGATCATGTTCTGACCTTCTCTTCCAGCACTTTATGATTCAGGCCCAAGAAGGTTGCTGTCACACCGGCATGGAACAGATTGAACCCTCCCACAGGCACCAAGCTGTCATCTCTTCGGGAGGGTAAGAAGTATTTTCAAATTTCTTGGTGGAAGTTACATCTCTGATTATGGCAAATTAAAGCTGTGTCTTGATTCATACAAAGGTTAGTGCAGAGTTGGAAGATCTGGGTTTACATTTTACCTTATATGTTCGTGGTTGTGTGATTATGAGCAGATCATTCAACTTTTCTTAGACTCAGTCTTACCATTTGTAACATGTGGCAATAATACCCCTGGTACCTATGTCTTGGGGCAGCTAGGTGGTGCAGTGGATAGAGTCAGGAAGACCTGAATTAATATCTGGTCTCAGACACTTACTAGCTGTGTGACCCTGGGCAAGTCACTTCATTCAATTTTCCTCAGGTTCCTCCTCTGTACAATGAGCTGCAGAAGGAAATGGCAAACCACTCCAGTATCTTTGCTATGAAAACCCCGATTCATTGAAGACTTGGCTATGACTGAAATGACTGAACAACAATAATAATACCTACTTCTTGGGATGATTGTGAGGATCAAATAAAATAATGTACATAAAATACAGTATATGTTAGGCATTGTTTAGGAGTTCTGTTGGAATTTTTCTAGTCTTTAGGCACCATGAGGAGTTGGTTTTTTTTTGTTTTTTGTTTTTTGCTTTTTGGAGGGCAATTGGGGTTAAGTAACTTGCCCAAGATCACATGGCTAGGTTTTTTTGTTTCTGTGTGCCGTTAAGGATCTGAGGTTAGATCCAGACTCAGGTCCTTCTGACTCCAGGGCCAGCACTCTACTCACTGGGCCACCTAGCCGCCCCAGAGGAATTTTTTTTAACTGCATTTTATTTTCAAAGATCTTTTCCCTCCTCCCTCCTCCATCCCCTTACCTTTGAGAAAGAAAGGAAAAAAACAAACCTTTGTTACAAACACATATAGTCAAGCAAAACAAATTCCCTCATTGGACATTTCCAAAAATATGCTCCAATCTGAACCAAGCCTAACAACTCTCTATCAGGAGGTAGGAAGTAAAGTACATTTCATTTTAAGTTTTCTGGTCATTGTGTACATCAGAGTTTTCAAGCCTTTCAAAGTTATTTTTCTCTACAAAATTATTTTATTGAAAAAATTACTCTCTTGGTTCTTCTTCTTTTTTTTTTTTGGCTTTTTGGAGGGCAATTGGGCTTAAGTAACTTGCCCAGGGTCACAAGCTAGATTTTTGTTTGTGTGTACATTGAGTGTCTGAGACCGGAACTGAACTCAGGTCCTTCTGACTCCAGGGCTGACGCTCTACTCACTGCTCCACCTAGCTGCCCACTCTCTTGATTCTTCTTATATTACCTTGTATCAGTTTATATAAGTCTTCTTAGGTTTCTCTGGAATTGTACCTATCATCATTTCACACAGCTTACAATAGCATTTCATCACTTTCATTCATTAGGATTAGTGCAGCCATTCCTCAATTGATGGGAACCCATGAGGTGAAGGTTTAACCTGACTTTCCACTGATAACAAAAATAGCTAGGATTTATGTAGCACTTTAAACTTTTTAAAGCACTTTTTATGTGCTGGATCATTTGTTCCTCATGACAACAGATAAGTGCTATTTTATACCCATTTTACAGATGAAGAATCACTCCAAGTCTGGCACTCTATCCACCCTACTGTCTGGTTACCTTTCTGATAGCTGAAAAAGGCAGAGAAGAAACTGATGTGGTTGACTAGGGTTTCAAAGAAACATCAGGGAGGACATTTGAAGTAGTTCCCAGCCTGTGGGAAAGACAATTTTGCTAAAGGGAGAAGAGGAGATAGCCAAAGGGGCAAGACTGGGTATGGGAAGGTGGGGAACCCTGAACGGGGGCAGATCCCAGACTGAACTGATGTAACCTAAAGCCTGGTTCTGAGAATGAACTAATCCCCGAAGGAGGAAAAATAAGAAGGCTACTACAATGGGAAGGGCGATGGCCTTGAAGTTAGGGGACTTGAATTTAATTCCCACCCTGCCAACTACTCCTTTGTGGCCTTAGACAAGCCACCTTTCTGGGTCTCTTTTTCTTTCTCTATATAATGACATTGCTGGATGAGACCTTTTCCTCTTCCTTCTCCAGCTCCCTGGACTGTAAGAACAGATTACTACAGGGAAATCAGGAAATCCTGTCACAAATGGGGAAACTGAGGCCTGGAAAAAGACAGTGACTTACACAAGATCAAAGAACTAATAAGTGGCTGAGCTGGATGTAGAACTTATGCCTTTTATTCTTCCTACTCTATCACTAATCCAGGAGCTTCTTTTAATGGAGAATTAGAATAGGATATGTCTATCTGTAATAGTAATGGGGAATTTGAAGAGCTTTCCTGCATCTTAATAGGCTGAATGTAATCACATGGAGCCTGTGGTGGGAGGAGCTTGCTGAACAGATGAAACAGAGCCCAGAGGAAGCTAGGAGTCAGAGCAGTTAGAGCTGGAGGGAGGAGAGGAGGCAGGCAAGGAGACACTTAGGTATGGTATATCTCCCTGCTGCGTTATAATATATTAACTTCTTTGTTGCTATGATGAATTTGTTTTTCTGGTGTTGAGATTTGACTTTCTGGTGTCTAAATAAATGTTTTGCTTCTGTCTTCTATATGGAGAGTCTGTTATATTTTGCAATTCAGAACTATGCAGGCATATTCCTAGTAGCTGTCAGTGCTGCTAATATTGTGTTGATGCTACAGCATCCACTTTGCTATTTTAAAGAGCCCATTGTCCTTTGAAACTGGAACATGAGAACATTGACCTGTCACTTTAATTAATAGGCAATTATGTTTAAAGGGAGGTAGAGGAACAGGCATTATTTAAGAGCCTACCATGTGACAGGCACTATGCTAAGTGCTTTACAAATATCTCATTTGATCCTCACAACCACCATGGGTGGTAGGTGCTATTATTATCCCTATTTTAAATTGAGAAAACTGAGGCAGAGAGAGGTTAAGTGACTTGGCCAGGGTCACACAGCTAGTAAATGTCTGAGGTTGCATGTAAACTTAAGTCTTCCTGACTCTAGGCTCAGGGTTGTATCTACTGTGCCACTCAGCTACCCCATTCAAGAAAAAAGTTTAATTGACTCAGTAGTTTAATCAAAATGGTGGAATCAATGATATCTGTACACACAACCCAGATATTCCATTGTATGCTGACAGACCATTAGCCAGCTCCTGTGAGTTGGTCAAATTGTAAAACATCCTAATTAACGGAGTTCTAGAAGGGACCAGACCTTCAATGTTTAGTAACCAGCCTTAGATTTCCTGGAAATATCAGCCATTTGCTTCACTGTGGTGGGCTGTATTGCTGTTGGGAATCACAGAAAGGGAAAACTCTAATTGCTCAGCATAGAAAGGCAAAACTCCAGAGAAGTAAGACTCCAGAAAACTCCAAAACTTCAGGTAAAACTTTCAGAAGAAGGTTAAACTCCAATTGCTCAGCTTTATGCAAATGTGTAGAGTGTGTGTTTTGCTGTAGTTGGAATAAAGTTTGAAGGGAAGTGTTGGACCTGCTGTTCAGTGAGTTAGTACTTGGCAGAAGGGATGTGAGAAGGGAAAAGCCTGCCCCATGGGAACCATTAAATTTGTGCTAATTACTTTGCCTTTAGGTGTCTTAGCCCCTGAGGTGAGAGTAAGACACTAAAAATCAGGCTGCCCTAATAGCTTCATCCCATCTTTGTGCAGATACTGAAGAATACTGGAGTTTTCATGTGCTGATTTGATTTGCCAGGTGGTGGGTAGAATATACTCTAGGTATCAGATCTTAAGCCTTTTCTGTGTCATGGATGCCACTGACAACTCAATAAATCCTATGGACCCTTCTCAGAATCAAGTTGTTAAAAGCATAAGGAAGGTAGGAAGGACAGAACGAAGGCAGAGAAGAAGGAAATAGAACCCAGGGAAGTAGGTGCTGTTATTATCCTTATTTTACAGTTACAGAAACTGAGACATACAGAGGGTAAGTGCCTTGCCTGCAGTCACATAAAATGTATATGATTAAAAGGAAACCAGTTACATTGAAATACAGTTATTAAAATATTAAAAAGTAAGTTCACAGGCCATCTGAAATATATTCATGGACCCCAGCTTAAGAACTTCTTAGGTGAAAGGGAAAGAGTCAGGAAAAGCTTCCCCCCAAATTGATTCTCTGGTCTAGCCCAAGTCCTGAGTCCCACCTATCCTACCCTTATGGACAGTTGACCTGTTACATCTTCCCCATAAAGCCCTGACATTAGACAAGTCTGATGGTGTACTAGATGGGCATTGAACATGGAGTTAGGAAGAATTAGGTTCGAATCTTTCCTCAGATCCTTGCTAGCAAGTTGATGTGTGTGGGTTGTCCAAGGAGGGCTAGCACCTCTGGTGTTTCAGGGATGCTCATCCACTTGATGAGCTCATCCTCACACTCTACTCTCAAGAGGCTGTAGTATGTGCAGCAGCCACACCCCAGTAAACCATCTTAACATTAGGGATGTCTTCCCCAAGCAGTGAAGACTTTCCCAGCAGAATAGGTAGAGGAGAACAATTTATCCCAATGGCCATAAAGGTGGCTGAAGCAGGTGCTATGGAGCACATAGACCTTGGTCAGACACTGAAGAAGCCAAAGTCATCCACTGCATCTCAGGCCATCACCGGGCATTCTGACTTTTGTCTTGCCACTGGACTTTGATGACTCTAGAAGAGAGCAAGGCTGACAACTTTGTACAACTCTGCCTTACTTTAATCCAATTGACACATGAGTATAGACATCAATCATCCCATGATGTCACTGGTCCTCTTTGAAAATGGACAAACAAGAAGCAGCAAGTCACTTATCCCCTCAGTGTGCCTGTTTCCTCATCTGTAAATGAAAGGTTTTGACTCAATGGCCTCTAAAGTACGTTCCATTTCTAAATATCTGATTCGATAATTCTATGATGACTCGGTAGAATGTAAGTTCCTTGAGAGCAGGGACTGTTTCATTTTTATCTTTGTATTTGTAGCACCTTGGATAGTGCTTAACACATAGTTGGTGCATTATAAATCATTACTGAATTGAATTCAGTGTTGTTTCATTATTGGTCCTAGATTCCAGGACAAATGAGTTTTTTAGCTTTTGAAAATGCAAGGTATTCTTCAAAATCTTAATTAAATCCAAGGGATGGTAATGGAGGTCCTGGCTTCTCAAAACTTATAAAATGAATCTTAGGGTTTTATATTTTATTTAGAGTTGGAAAGGACCTTTAGGGTCACCTAGTTGGATATCCTGCCTCATGCATGAATCACTTCTATAATATCCCTGGCAAAGGGGTCATCTATACTCTGCTTGAAAATCTCCAGAGATAAGGAGTGGATTACTTACCAAGGCACTCTATTGCATTTTTGGACAGTTCTAATTATTAGGAAATGTTTTTTCCCCCTTATATATTCAGTTGAAATTTACTTCCTTGTGTCTTTTACCCAATTCCGCCCTCTGAGATAAAGTTTTATTTTCAGAGGTCAAGCAAAATAAATTTAACTAGAAAAATCTCAAAATAGAATGGGATACCTTAATATTATCATCCCTGGAAAAGAAGTGCCAGTTAATTGCTAGATGGCTCTCCTCTCTATCTCTATGACTTCTCAGACCAAAACATCCCTTCTTTGTCATGACTCCTCTATATATGCTCTCTTTCTCTATTAAAACATGAACTCCTAGAGGGCAGGGTCTAGCTCATCTTTTGTATTTGTATATCTAGTGTTTCACGCAATGGCACAATGCCTAGCATGTGGTAAGCACTTAATATATCTTTTAAAAATTAATAAAATAATCAATCCCTTCCTTCCTCATTCCCTTCCTCTTTCCTCCCTTCTTTCCTTTTCCTACCACTGGAAGTCTTCAAATGGGGTCTAGATGACCATTTGTCAAGGTTATTATGAAGGAGAATCCTATTTAGGTCTGGATTGGACAAGATAATAATTAATAGTAATAATAGCATTTATATGGTGCTTTTACAATGTACTTTACAAATATTATCTTATTTATTCCTCAAAAAATCCTTGGGAGGTAGTTATTATTATTGTCTCCGTTTTGAAGTTGAGGAAAATGAGGAAGATGGAGGCTAAGGTTCCCTAAAGATCATAGGTAATAAGTCAGTCTGGGTTTGAACTCAGGTCTCCTTGATTCTAGTATCCAACACTATATCTACTCTAACACCTAACTGACTCTGATGTCCCTTCCAATGTTGAAATATTGCTCAGGAACCTCAGAGACTATCCATTCCAAACCATGTGTAAGAAAGAATTCTCTCTTAGACATATCTCATAAGCTAGTCTTTGTTTATAGACTTCAAAGGAGGGGGACTAATTATCTCCTAAAGAAGCTCATGACATTTTTTTATCTCTCTAATTATTAGGAAAATTTTTCCTTAATTTAAGACTAAATCTTCACAGAATCCAAAGCTTGTTGGCCTTGTTACCCCCAATCCCATTCTTCAGGTTAAAGTATTGTATATGTGAAATGTGTGTGTGTGTGTGTGTGTGTGTGTGTGTGTGTGTGTGTGTGTATGTCCCATACAGAGTATGTCTATGTCCACATGAGTTGGTCTAAATGTGTCTTGAAGACAGAGGTGAATAGATATCTCTGGAATCTTATCCATCCTTTCCAAAGGAAACTTTGATGCCCCCTAGGAGGGGAGCAGCAGATTGGATCACAAAGCTGGCCTGTTTTGTTTTCCTCAGAATGAAGTAGAATTGCATCCATCTGCCCCAGCCCCTAAATATTGTTAGTCTAAGGAAAATGGTTTATACCACTCTCTTGGTTGTTATCTCTTGGGGAGGAAAGGCAGGGACTTATCTGTGCTTCCCCAAATTCTTCTCCAAATAACTTTAAAATAATGCCTCAAAATGAATTCTGGAGTGGCAAAACCAACAAAAAGACAGGGTGAAACAATTTTCCAGCCCAAGACAACTTAGAAAGTCATCAGGAAAGGCTTTTCACACTGGAATGAGAGTGGAGCATAGTCCAGTGGAGGCATCAACCTGGCAAGATAGCAGCAGGTCTGCCTTGACAAGCCAGCAGCAGGCCTCGAGGGAAACTGAATTGCAAGTAGCAGCTTCTAGAGCTCTCAATCCAAGATGGTAAGGGGATAGACAATTGCTTAGAAGATTACAGGGGTCCCTCTCATACTTGGATCCAGGTTGTAGTCCTGAGTCAAAGTCCCAGGGTAAGGAGGAACACTAGCGCATCAGAACTTACAGCCATGGGCAAGCAAGGATCTTGATCACAGTTCTAGGGGTAAAAAGAGTGCTTGTGTTCACTTATAGACCAGAGCAAAGCCCTCTATATCATACAACCATGGAAGAACTGAAAGCTTACAGACCCCCAGATCTAGCTCTGAAACAGCTGCACAGTAAACCTGAAACTTGGGCCAGTAGCCCTTCCAACCTGGAAACAAAACCCAACTTTAAAATAAAGTGAAAAGTCAAGAAATAGGTTGGAAAAATGAGCCAAAAAGAGAGTAACTAACCATAAAAGTCACTATGATTATAGGGAATAGCAAAAATCAAACTCAGAAAAAAACAACAAAATACAAACTGCTATGTCCAAAGCATCAATGAAAAATGTGAATTTGCCTCAGACCCAAAAAGAATTTCTGGAAAAAGCACAAAAAGGATTTTAAAATGCAAATAAGAAAGCTAGAGGAAAAATTGGGAAAAGAAATGAGAGTAATGCAAAAAAAGATAATGCAAAGAGTCAACTTGGTAAAGGAGGCACAAAGAATACTGAATAAAATAATGATTTAAAAAACAAAATAGGCCATAGAGGTACAAAAATCTATTGAAGA
The DNA here is from genome assembly GCA_011680675.1 of Gymnobelideus leadbeateri. NCBI lineage: Eukaryota > Metazoa > Chordata > Mammalia > Diprotodontia > Petauridae > Gymnobelideus > Gymnobelideus leadbeateri. The sequence goes on along the minus strand of WOXC01012459.1, from coordinate 52,558 downwards.
GAAGAAGTTCTTAAAAAGCAGAACTGGCCAAATGGTTGTTATCTCAATGGAGAAAGAATGTTTTAAGCTATATTCTAAAACTTGATTTCTTATTGCTAGTTATACAAAGGCCATTGCAAATAGTGAATAGTGAATGACTATATTAATCCAAGCTAATAGCAAATAGATATTAGAGAAATTACTAGATTAGAATATATGAGATTATACAGAAATTACTATGACATAGAAATGAGAACAAATTAGACAGTGAATGCCCCTACTATGGGGAACAAGATATCTGAGCTCTCTACTTATGGAGACCCCAAACTCACCCAAGTGAATATTCTCTAAAGTCTCTAGTATAATAAACTGAAAATCAAGACTATGTTGAGGGGCCAGTTCTTTGAGAACTATGTTATCTTCTTCCCAAAATCTTTCCCTCCTGGGTCCTCTCCTTCAAAAGGGCCTGGAACTGCATGTCTATGCCCTTGAGAGCTCTTTTCTCCTAAGCTCTTACATACTCCATCCCTCATTCAGGCAGGAGCTTGGAGTAATCATTCTTTCCATCAGTGAGGCTGCTATTCAAATGCTTGGGTTTGAGCCACAGATTACATTTGTTAGAATCATACCATATTAAACCTTACATTAATATGGATTTTCTTGCTTGTGATTACTATGGAGAGCATTGCTTTGATGCAGTAACAGATGTCTGAATGAAGTGAGTCACCAAGCTCCTCAACCAGTCACCATTTTTATCCATAGCTAACCCTTGGGTGACCTCAAGTTTTACCCTGATTTTATGGACAAAAGAAAGATGTCTTCTGCCTGCCCTGATACTTGGAATGCTACAATTCATGGCTTGTGATCCTAAAAATACTCTATTAAAATGCTAATGTATCTTGGAAGGATGTTGATTCAAGTCATTGTCAGCTTTTCATGCCTTTACTGGGATCCTGGATTGTGGATTGGATACATTCTACTAGAGCAGAAAGAGCACTGGATTTGGAGTCAGAGAATTTGGATTCAAATCCTGGCCTATTTATTATCTGTGTGACTAGGGAAAATCATTTAATCTCTCTGGACTTCAGTATTCTCATTTTTCTCTTGAGGGGGTTAGACTAGTTTACCACTAAAGTCCCTTCCAGATTTCAACCCATGATTTTGTAATCCTAGTTTTAAAGCCTCTTGGTGTGGGACTCAGTGGAGATCAATACCCTTCACTTGGTCAGGGGGAGGGCAGTATTTTTGAGAGATGGAGAGGACAGATCTTCAGTCTTTGGACCTGTTTTTAGATTTCTTCGAGTCTTCTTTGGGTGTTTCTGGCTTTGAGAGAGATGGTGGAAGATGCCAACTCCCCTTTGGGTTGCTGAAGGAAAAGACCCCGGGAAGAAACTGACGTGAGAGGAGCAGGTAGTCTCTGTGTTGTCCCCATCCCCAGTTCTCTCTACTACAGACTTTGGCTAACTTTTACTTGGGCAAGATCTAGGACTTTCTTAGTTTAGCTGAGTTGCTTTACTCCTAATGGGAGACTACTTCACTCTATATTGTCTGGTACACACACACACACACACACACACACACACACACACACGTGCCCATGCTCGCACACACACATACTTTCTATTGACTTGGATAAACATATTTCTTTGATAATTGCTTTGTGTGTTCATTGTGGAATTGGTTTTTGGGTGGGAAAGGTGGATAGGGGACAATCCTTCCATACAAAGCTTGGCAGCTTGCTTCTCCCATAAATGGAACAGTGATCAAAAGTTAGATTGAGCCTAGAAATCCTCAATCCTGCATACAATGTTTTAAAGAACAGACACATATAATTCTAGCTTTGTACCCCCTATTTCTGAGGAGAGCAGAGCGGCTGAAATTCTGCCCTCAATCTCCTACTTCCCTTCATAGCAGGAATTAATCTCGCTTGGAGAAGGGGCAGGGGAGAGAAGGGGCTCACTGCAATATCTTTCTGGGCTTTCTAATTCAGGTGGAATTTAAAGCAGAGAACTTGAGTTCTAATATTGGACAAATGGTGTTGAATAGATCGTGGCTGAGGAGGACAGACCCAGGTGACTCACCACCAAATGGGAGGGTTGTGTGGGGAGTGAGTCATAGAGTCATTGATTTAGAAATAGAAGTGACAGAGATCATGGAGTCTAGCCCTGCCATTCTATAGACAAGGATGCTGAGATCCAGAGCAAAGGAGAGAATTGCCAAAGTCCAAGTTCAAGTAGCAGAGTCAAGACTCAAACCCCGATTCTCTAATCCAAATCTTACTACTACATCTTGCTTATTAAATTGAATAGAATTCTGTTCTGCTTCATGGGACAAAGAGGGTTTTGGGAGCTTGGGAAAGAAGGTACAAAGGAGAGTGATTAAATGGGGATGGAGGGACAATGAAGACAAACTCCAGCGACATCATAGTCTTTCTGGAAGGCAGGTCCTGGGGAGAACAGAATTGATTCAAATATTAGGCTTTTATTTCCTGGGGATTTTTTTTTTCTGGTTGAGGAAGCTTATATTCTAGTTCTCAAGTTGACTGACTTTAAGCTCTGAAGAGTTATCTATCTGAATCAATAGATTGTCACTTTCCTGGAGTGCAATGGGATTTTTGTTAAGTGCTCTGAATGGGTAATGAGACTCTTAGAAATTTATAGGGAGAAATGGATGAGACAAAGCGAATCAGGCTAATGTAATGATACCTAAAGTTCAGTCAGGGCATTCTTGTTGGCAGGACAAGTTAAAAACAATCTTTGATTGCTCAATTCTTTGGCTGAAAACTATGTCACTTAAAATTTGGTCAGCAAATGTTAAAAGACATTCAGAATTCACAAACATCCACAGGTGATGTAAAAAGCCATTGTTTTTATATCATGTTCATTTCCAAGCGAATCCCTGCCTCAATCTGGGCATATCCTACCTTGCAAAAAAAAAAAAAAAAAAAACAATAAACCAAAAACAGACATTGGAGCAATTCAAGAACTATTTTACATCACATCAGATTTTAGTAGGGCCAATTTCAGGCAATCTTCCAGAGGACCTTCAAGAATGTTATGTAAGGGTAAGGGCAAGGGCTTTGTTGGCAGAATTTCCTCACCTTACCACCTAGACTTTTATTCCTTTTAGAGCCTATCAGAGCCTTAGAATGATTTGCATAGCCAGTTACTGGTTACTTTGGCAGGTGATAGGAATTGAAGGGACAAAGGAAAACAGGCATAAATGTTTATGTCCAGGCTCAAAGTAATATAGCAATAAGTACTGACCATTTTGGACAATGAAGAGGTGAATGGAATTGTTACTCTAATAAATTAAGATGGTCTTATAGCTACTAATTATTAGTGATTTGGGGCATTTTTTCGTCTGGTTATAGATAGCTTGGATTTCTTACCTTCAGCATAGTCTCTTCATGTCCTTTCACAATTTATTAATAGGAGAATGGCTCTTATTCTTATAAATTTGTTTCAATTTTTATATTTCTTGGACATGAGAAAGTTGCTGTAAAATTTCCCTCCCCCCCACTTAGGTAACTATTTCCCTTCTAACATTAGATACATTGAATTTTTAAAAATGTAAACATTTTTAAAATTATGTAATCAAAATTATCTATTTTGTTGCTTGTTATATTTTGTTTGATCATAAACCCAAATCCATGGATTTGGAAGGTAATTTCTTCCTTGGTCTTCTAATTTGTTTATGAGGTGACCTTTTATACCTCAGTCATATGTTTATTTGGAGCTTATCTTGGTATATAGTGTAAGGTGTTGGTTCAAAGATAATTTATGTTAGATTGTTGTCCAATTTTCCTAGGACTTTCTTGTAAACAGTGGGTCCTTCACCAGATATCACATGTCTTTGGGGTGATTTGACACAAGGTTATTATGTTTATTTGCTTTTGTATGTTGTTTAACTAATCTTTTAAACTGGTTTACTTTTTTATTTTTTTAACTGGTACCAACTTGTTTTGATGATTTTGGCTTTGTAGTATAATTTGAAATGTGGTACTGATAAATCCCTTTCCTTCCTACTTGTGCCCCTTGTAATATCCCTTGATATTTTTGACCTTTTGTTCTTCCAGATGAATTTTGGGTTTTTATTTTTAGCTCTATAAAGAAATCCTTTAGTGATTGACTGATGTGGTACCGAATAAGTAAATTAATTTAAATAGTATTGTTATTTTTGCCACTGGCATTATGTTATATTTACTTGGCTTACCCATGAGCAATGAATATTTCTCTAATTATTTAGGTATGTCTTTATTTCTGTAAATAATAGTGTGCATGCGTGTGTGTGTCTGTGTGTGTGTGTGTGTGTGTGAGTGTGTGTGTGTGAAAATTATCTGTAGCTCCTGGGGTGGCTAGGTTGCACAGTGGATAGACCACTGGGCTTAGAATCAGGAAGACTCATGTTTATGAGTTCAAATCTAACCTCAAACACTTAAAAGTTGTGTGACCCTGGGCAAGTCACTTAACCCTATTTGCCTCAGTTCCTCATCTATAAAATGAACTGGAGAAGGAAATGACAAACCACTCTAGTGTCTCTGCCAAGAAATCCCCAAATGGGGTCATGAAGAGTCAGACACAACTGAAATAACTGAGCAACAAGGAAAAACATATAGTTATTGTGTATATTTTGCTAGACAGACTTTTGAGTATTTTATACATTTTGTAGTAAAAGTTGAATTTCTCTTGCTATCTCTTCCTGCATGTTTTTATTAGTAGCATGCAGAAATGCTGATGATTTATGTGTATTATTTTATATCATGCCATTTTGCTGAAGGTATTGTTTCTATTAATTTCTAATTGACTCTGTGTTTCTTTAAGCACAACATCATATCATCTGGAAAACCCAGTAGCTTTGTTTCTTCTTTGTGTATGCTTATTCCCTCCACTCCTTTTTCCTCTCTTCTTGCTATAGCTAGCATTTCCAAGTTGGTGTGAAATAGTAGTGCTGACGTTGGACAAGCCTTACTTCATCCATGATCTTAAAAGTGTAGTTGGCTGAGAATGCATTGATTAGGTACTGCTGCTGATGATACAATCAGCAATGCAGCATTAGGGACCTACATGCACGGCCCCTTCATCTTCTTCCCCTCCCCGCCCCCTTCCAACTCCCTGAAATTTATTACTCCAGAGCACAGGCTTCAGTAAACATAGAGGCACTGACTTCTGAGCATCACTTTTAAGCTCCATTGTATAAACTTGGTGACATAAACAGGATGGGTACACTGGAATTTCAAAGAGCAAGTAAAGAAAGATAATGATTTACAGGTCAAAGAAGAGATGGCAGAAGGTGCAGATCTTTATCAGGTAAAACAGGAAACTAGGGGCGGCTAGGTGGCGCAGTGAATAGAGCGCTGGCCCTGGAATCAGAAGGACCTGAGTTCGGAGCCGGCCTCCGACACTTAATCCACACAAACAAAAACCTAGCCGTGTAACCTTGGGCAAGTTACTTAACCCCAATTGCCCTAAAGGGGCGGCTAGGTGGCACAGTGAGTAAGAGAGCCGGCCTCGGAGTTGGGATGACCCGAGATCAGATCCGGCCTCAGAAAATGAGCACCCACGCATAAATAATGACTAGCCGTGTAACCTTGAGCAAGTTACTTAACCCCAATTGCTTTAAAAAAAACAAAAAACAAAAAAAAAAAAACCAGGAAACTAGCCAATTAACACCTGACTTGTAGTTGATGTGCTTGATTTTGCAGACTAAATGATAAGCTCATCTTAAATGAAGGGTAGTTAGAAAGTTAAGCCACGTTAGAATTGTGTTAGAATCACCATTATGGATAATTCTAGCTCTTAATTTTAGATAGATAGTTTTTGCCATGTTGAGGAAAGAACCATTTATTTTCATTTATTTTTAATTAATTTATTTTTATGTTTTCTCTTAGAAAAAACCCAAAAAACAAGCAGCCAAGAATTACTTTGCTTGCCATTACAGGGTCCCTGGTGAGCAGGCTAGATAGCACCTACTCTCAGAACTTTCCACATAGTAAGACTTTAATTGATATCTGTTTAAATGAATTATTGAAAGTGTTATGGAAGAAATCTTTCCTCTCTAAGTTCATGAAGAAGTTAGCAGTGCCCAAATGCTTATCTACCACAATGGAGAAATTATGGAGGTAAAAACCTGAGTTTTGTAATTATACTCAAGCCATGAGGATTCTGACAAGGCTTCTTATAGGTATAATTATGTCAGAGTGACAGAGAAATGATTCTTTTACATTCTGCCATCTTGTACAATTCTCCGTAAAAGTTAAAGAGAAGATAGACCAATAATCTCATACTTCCTTCAATTGTCCTAAAAGCTGAACAAATTTAGATTATTTTTTTTAGATTTTTCTTACAATCATGTAAGAAAAAATCCCTACTTCATTAAAACAATAGGCAGTCAGATTACAGACTAGAGAATTCACAAATAGGCTAATTGAGGAGTCAGACAGTTGAAACTCTTTAAGTCTTGTTAGCTAAGGGCATATTTAAGGTTCTAAGTAAAATTTCTCATCCCAAGGGACAGGTTTTGATCAGGTGAGGTTAATATTAAGACAGAAGAGGCAGAGTCTGTTTCTGTTATTCAGTCTCTCTGCTCTTCCTCCTTCTTCCCCTCTGGTTCTGTCTCTTGTGTCCCTTTTCCCAGGAACTTGGTGTATCCAGATCACCACTCCCCCCCACCCCCTTCTCAGTTCCTTCATTGACATTGGGATGTAGATTATTATGAACTTATGGTATTAGTTTTCCCAGGGATATTAGGACCAAAGGATGGTAAGATTTAGAGACAGTAATAAGGATAATAATTATATTATAATTAGCATTTATATAGACCTTTAGGGCTTGTAAAATACATTACAAATAATTCATTTTGTTCCTTATAACAACCATGGGATGTAGGTGTTATTCTTACAGTTGAGAAAACAGAAACAGAGAGGTTAAGTGATTTGGCCAAGGTCACACAGCTAGCTAATGTCTACGGTCAGAATCTAACTTAGGACTTTGCGATTTCCGGTTTGCAGTGTGCCATCTAGCTGACTAAAAAGGAACTTAGAGGCCAGATATCCCCACCCTGTAATAATAATAATAATAATAATAATAATAATAATAATAATAATAATAATAATAATAATTTGTATAGTGCTTTAAGCATTGAAAAATGCTTTACATATGTTATCTCATTTGGTCTTCACAACAGCCTTCTGAAGTAGATACTCATATCATTCCAATTTTACAGATGAAGAAACTGAGACTGGAAAAGGTGAAATAAATCGCCTAGGGTCATGTGGCCAGTAAGTGCTGGAGTCAGGATTTGAACACAGAACTTCCTGACTCCAAATACGTTATGCTTTTCCATTTGAATTTAACATTTAAAGTAATGAGGATTAAAGCCTACTGGTAGATATTTAGCCATCATCTGTCAGATAAAGGATATTTTTTCTTTCCTATTATCTTTTTTTTTCAGTGCTTTTCAAATTACATCATGATAGTTTCTGCAATTTGTGTACACCTCTTTAATTCTCTGCCCTTCCATTGACTGCTACCACAGGCATACCTTGTTTGATTATACTTCCTTTTGTTGTGCTTTGCAGATATTGCAAACTTAATAAATGTTGTGTAAAGGTTGCTCCATGGATGGGCCTTTTCTCACCTCTGTCCTTCTCCTCAGGTCTCCCGGAGACACAACAATATTGAAATTAGGCCAGTCACTAACCCTACAATGGCCTCTAAGTGTTCAAGTGAAAAGAAGAGTCAATCCAGGTGGCACATTTCACTGTTGTATTTTAAACAAATTGCCACAGCCACCCCAACCTTCAGCAACCACCACCGTGATCAGTCAGCAGCCGTCAACATGGAGGCAAGACCCTCCATCAGCAAAAAGATTATAACTCGCTGAAGGCTCAGATGATGGTTAGCATTTTTTAGCAATAAAATATTTTAAAATTAAGGTATGTATCTTTTTTTAAACATTTAATACTCTCGCACACTTATTAGACTACAGTAAACATAACTTATATATGCACTGGGAGGCCAAAAATTTTGTATGACTGATTGATTTTATTGAAATATTCACTTTATTGCTAGAACCAAAATCTGCAATATCTCTGAGCTATGCCTGTATTTTTCTACAAATCTCAAGATTCCCTATAGATATCTAATTTTCAGCACAACATTTGACAAAATCTCCTGTGATAGCCTTGTAGACAAGATGGAGAGATATGGTCTGGATCATATTAGGTGGTGAGATGGATTCTGAATTGGCTACGTGAGGGGAATGTCTTCTGAATGGATATGGCCTCACTCAGGTTCTCAGAATGGTATTTCCTTCTGGCACAGCTTTGATAAATCAATTTCATAATTACAGAATGATGGAGGCAGAATTAAACAGTAATTTGTCTGAAAAAGGTCTGAGACCTTCACATGAGTTAACAGTGTGATGGATGATCAAAAGCATTAAATCAACCTCAGGGCTCATTAAGAGAGGCATAGCTTCCAAGAACAAGGGAGTGGTGCTCCTGCTATGGTCTACCCTGGGATTGCATTGGATTCTGGGCACCATATTTGATGAAGTACCAGAACTTTGAAGAGAATCCTGAAAAAGGCAGTCAGATTGGTGAAGGGTCTCAAGTCAATCAATCTATCAATCAATAAGCATTTATTAACATCTACTGTGTGCCAGACACTGTGCTAAGCCCTGAGTCCAAGCTATATGCTGATTGTTTGAAAGAGATGGGGATAGTTAGCCTGGAGAAGAGATAGCAGCCCTTCTTTATAAAGCCACCTTCTCAATGTGCACCCTTGATCCTCTCCCTTCCAGTTCCTTACTTTTTTTTTTATCAAAGACCCTTCTTCTCTCACCTTTCAACCTCCTTTTCTTCATTAACTCTTTCTCCTCAACTTCAAATGACGTGGTTGCTGTTTTCATGAAATACTTAAAGACTGTCCCACAAAAGAAGGATTAGATGTTTCCTTTTTGGCTCTAGAAGGCAGAATTAAGGACAATGGGTAAAATTGCAAAGGGACAAATTGAAACTTGGTATAAGGAAATACTTTTTTTTTTTGCTTTTTTTTTGGAGGGGGGAAAGCAGGGCAATTGGGGTTAATGACTTGCCCAAGGCCACACAGCTAGTTTTGTGTTAAGTGTCTGAGGTCATATTTGAACTCAGGTCCTCCTGACTGGGCCGGTGCTCTATTCATTGCACCACTTCGATGACCCAGGAAATACTTTTAATAATTAAAGATGCTCCCAAGTAGAATAAGCTGCCTCAGAGGGTTTGTACAGCAAAGAGGAGCCAAGGGTGAATGAGAGATTGTTAAGGGATTTGAATGTCAAATAGTAGAGCTTGTATATTATCTTATAGGCAATAGGAAGGCAGGAATAGTGGAGCAGGGGAGTGACAGGGTCACATATATACTTGGGAATATCAATCTAGAAGCCAAATGAAGGATGATTTGGTGATGGGAAAGACAGGTGTTAGGGAGCCCAATTAGGAGATAATTTTAATAATTAAGGCAAAAGGTGATAAGGGTTTGAATGATGGTTGCATTAATGGTTGGGATGTGAATGGAGATGGGGGGGACAGATTCAAGAGTTTATGAGGAGGTAGAATTGAGACTGGCCATGGGGTGTGAAATAGATTCACATGAATGGGAGCTGACAAAGTATACATCTGAGGTAATTTAGGTTTGAGTTGTTGGCAAGGTAGGAATGGCAGAAGGTCAAAAAAGGCTGGGCTTTAATCAGTAAGGATAAGACTGGGTATATTCAGAGACTCATTACCAGGAGACTTAGATCAGCAGCTGCTCTTAGTTTTCCCATAAGCAGACATGCGTCAAACAAGCGAACTGTCAAAGACCATTACAAATGTGAGGATACAGAAGTACAACAACATTGCTACTAATACTATAGACTTGTACAGTGTGCTACAACTCTCAATGTTTGCTTTCTTGTGTGGGATACAAATACCTCACTTCTGAGTGTCCATTTCTAACATCTGAAAATTCTACTTATGTACTGTGATCATTGGAATCCAATCACAAATGGATTTACAGCTGTTAGAGAGTAATAGAGTCAGACAAAGTAAGAACTAGAAGAGATCATGTTTTAGAGTATATTATTTAAGACTAATGTCAGACTCTGGGACCCCTGGTTCTTGGATACCTAACAATGCTTTAATATTTAATGTCATAGTATTACATAGGTAGTGAGTTTCCTAGCAGTTTCCCTAGAGCCACACTTTACATTTGCCCTTCAGGGTACAGGAGGTAACTTCGAGGGATTGAAGTATTTGTTCTTAGAATGTCATCCAGGGGTGGGTAACCTGAGACCTAGAGGCCACATGTGGACTGAGTCCAAGATTTACAGAACAAATTCTTTTATTAAGGAGATTTACTGTATGAAGTTTGGATTCAATCAAAAGGCCGCTCTTGAGGACCCTAAGGGCCACATGTGGCCTCCAGGCCACAGGTTCCCCACCCCTGTGACATAGACTGAAGCTCTCACACAAACTCTGTTTCCCTCGTTGTTAGGCACTAATTAAAGAATATTAGCTCTTTATTCCAATTAGCTTTTAAATATATTATAAATGTATATATACACACATATAATATGTATGTGCACACACTCATCTGTCCCAATACTTCAGAGACATACTCTCTTGTATACCACTTCATTCCCTAAGGACAGTAGATTCAATTTATCTCAATTCCTACATAGACTTGATCCCACTAAGTTTATGTCCAAAGGTGGCACCTCTGCTGGGGTCCATAAGGTTAGTCCCAAAGGTTACCGATGCTCTTCAGGGCAGCCGTGCTCTCTTGGCTGTGTGGGACGACACAGTGAGGTCTTGACACTTCAAACTCACAAGGTCATAGGCTCTAATCTCCTTTATCTAGAAGGTAAAAGAACAAACACAGAGGCCAAGTCCTCAGGCCCTTTCACAGAGCTATATGGCTTCAGAGAGGAGAAGGAGTCATGGCATCTCCCATTACTCCATTATCTCACCAGACCAAATGAAGGAATCACCACATTAGACAATAAGGAAGTAGATGTAGCTGATAGAACTTATTGAATGGCTCCACAGGCAGTCAAAGAACCATTCTTTTGGACACATGGTTGGCTGGCCAGAGCCAGTTACAAAATGGCCAAGTGTACCTCACAATGGCTCCAGGATACTTCCATTCTATGTTGTTGTTTCTCTCCCCAAGCTTCTTCAAAAAGAAAGCTTCATTTCAAGTTCCCTATCTGTCTTTGTCTCAAAACAATCTTGTGAGGCAAACAAGAAAGGTCTGTAGCAGGGATGGGGAATCTGCAGCCTTGAGGCCACAGGTTCCCCACTCCTGGACTCTGTAGTATGCAATAGTTATAGCACTGGGCTAGAATTTCAGGAGACTAGGATTTTCATTCTAGTCTTACCTATAACTACCTGTGTGAGATCACTTATTCTCTCACTTAATTTCCTTTCCCAGAAAATGAAAAGTTTGAAGTAGATGATCTCTAAACCATACTTCATTTTATAGCTGAGAAAACTTTCGTTGACCCTTCTACTCACTGTGGCTAATGTAAAAATCCCAGCTCTTTGCTCCATTTTACCCCCCAAAGTTCTTTAAAAAGTTGTTATCTTTTGTCACCATTCATTCTCTCCTCAGCCTTTGGCAATCTGGTTTCCACCTCCTTGACACTGCTCACTCAGACATCACAAATGACCTCTTAATTATGAAACCAGTGGCTTTATATTCCCAGTTCTCCATTCCCCTTCTCAACCAATTTGGAGCCTTTGTTGTTCAAAATGCCCCTTTCTCCATACTCTCATTTCCTTTGTGTTCCCGAGACAATGCATTTTCTTGTTTTTCTTCCTCCAAATCTAAACATTCCTGTGATTCTTTACAACTTCTCAAACTGAATGTTCCCAAAGGTTTTGTCTCCAGATCGCCTCTCTTCCCTCTGTACATTTTCTCTTGGTAACCTCATTCAATCTCCGACTTTAACTGTGAAGTCTTCATAGGTAACTCTCACACCTGTATTTTCAGGCTCAATTTTTCTCTCAAGCTCCAGACTTAATTCTCCAGTTCATGTTTATCTTTATTTGAATATACTATACCTTAAAATCAATCTGATCAAAACTGAACTTGTCTTGCCCTCAATGACTGCTTCTCCTGCTGATTTTACTGAGTGACACCAACATTCATTCTGTCTCCCGTACTGAAAACTTTGGTCTTATTTTTAACTCTTTCTCCTCCTTCACATCTTGTCACCCATCAATTACCAAACTCTTCCAGTGTTACCCTTGTAATCTCTCTTGTACCCAATCCTTTTATTTTTTCAATGAACAAGTTCGTATTTTTCTACCTCCAATGTCCCTCCCCAACACAATTAAAATAGTAAAAGAAAAATAAAACTCTTGTAGCAAATATACATAGTCAAGAGGAACAAATTTCTACATTAGCCATGTCCAAAATATGTGTCCCATTCTACCTATGCTGTCCATTACATCTTCATGAGGAGATGCATAGCTTTCTTTATTATTGGTCTCCTGAATTCATGGTGGGCATTATACTGAGTTCTTCAGTCTTTTAAAATTGCTCATTTTCACAGTGTTGTAGCATAAATTGTTCCCCTGGTTCTGCTTTACTTCACTTAGCACCTCTATTCCTACACTCAGAATCCTAGAACAGACCCTCATTACTACCCACCTGGTTTGCTGCAATATTTATCCAGAATTCCTGCTTCTCTTACTGTTCTAAGACAGACTAAGTGATCTATACCTGTATGCAACTCAGTAACTTTTACTTGCTGAGAAATAGACTTCTGGGTTTACACGTCTCATTATCTTCCCCAATCAGAAAGACCAAATACCACTGAGCAAAAGTGTCCTATTTGTCAATAATGATTAGGAGCAGTAGAACCCTTCTGGCCGCTTTAGCCGGTAATCTGCCATTACCTTGTTTTTTCCCAGTTCCAAACATTCATTTTGTCTTCTTCTGTCTGAGGAAGTCTTAAGCTTATCTAGATGAATGCTTGGTCCTCATTCCTCATTCCTCCCAAAGATTAATTTACTCCTTGGATCAATTACCAGTATATTTATAGTACCAGATTAATTTCTCTCCCCTCCACTTCAATATCTATGCTCTTTGTCAAGACTTCAAGTAAGGGAAAGGTTGGTGTATAATAATATACCTACCCACCTCCAAAAATAGTAAATCTTTTAATCTTGATAGTGAGAATGTTTGTCTTCCTCTGCCTTCCCTGTCCCGTTGTATATACACATTTTTCAATACGATGCTACAAACATTTATTTTGTGTTTCCTATGTGCAAGACATCATGGGGGATAGTAGAGAAAAACAAGATACAGTGCCTGCCTTAAGAGGCTGAAAATAGAGTTGGGGAAAATGATATGGGAAAAGTCTTAATAACTCACGTTTCAATAGAACTTTAATATTTGCAGAGAATTTCTTTTTAATTAACAAGCATTTATTTTCTTTCTCCCTTATAACCCTTGTAACAAATATGCAAAAACAAATTCCCCCATTGGTCATGTAAAAAAGAAAAGAATGATTCATCATGCATCTTATTTCCATAATTTCTCTGTCAGGAGGCAGTAGTGCGCTTTATCATTGATCTTCCAGTAACATGGTCATTGCATTAATTGGGGTTTTTAATCTTTCTAAGTTGTTTGACTTTACAACATTGTTATTTATATAAATTGCCCTGTGGGTTGTGCACTTCACTATGTATCAGTTCTCATATGTCTCTCCAGATTTTATGGAAACCATCCCTTTCACCATTTCTTCTGGTCCAATAATGTTCTGTTACATTTATGTATCAGATTTGGTTGAGCCTTTCTCCTCATTTCTTACCTGGTTGTACTACTCAGGGACTTCTCTGACTTATGCACCATATTTCAGGAAACTCATTATTGGGAAAAATCTCATAATCATAATCAACAAATAAGATCCCATCAGTTTTGGTATTCCATTTCATCACTATCTTCTGCCCATCTGACTGGGGAATGGAACCATGATCTCCAAAACCTTCTCCCACTTAAGGAAGAAGATCAGATATCTCATTTCTCACCTGGATGCATTATTCTGGGACTTCTCTGAATTCTCCACCATGCTCCTGACACATTAACACCTCCCCCACCTGCTTTTTAGCTTCCTTTTTTGTGTTATCTTCCCTCATTAGATTATAAGCTCCTTGAGGACAGAGGTTATCACCCCCTCTCAAGTCCCCCCACATTTGTATCTTTAGCACTTACAACAGTGCCTAGAACATAGTAGGCACTTATCAAATGTTTATTGACTGACTGGCAGCCCTGTATAATTTGAATTCTTTTGATGCATATGTTTTCTTTTTAAAATATTTCTCATTTTATTTGCCCATCAGATATTATAAATAACACAATAACATAATTTATTTAATAAACAATTCCCCCTGGGGCAGTTAGGTGGTGTAGTGAGTAGACCTTCAGCCTTGGAGTCAGAAGAACCTGAGTTCAGATCCGGCCTCAGACACTTAATGCACACACAAGCAAAAACCTAGCTGTGTGGCCTCAGGCAAGTTATTTAACCCCAATTGTCCTCCAAAAAAGCAAAACAAACAAACAAAAAACATTCCCCCTTTTAATGTAATTAATAATCAACAAACAAAACTATATCAATACCCAAAGAAAAAAGAGGATTATATATGAAATCACAAGCTTCTGTTGTGTAAAGTTTGTTTAAAAAGTATATATTAAATTTAATAAGGTAGTAACAAAAGTGCCCTATTTGTGTCCCCTTTTGACCTTTTATTGGGTTATCTTCTATGTATTTTAAAATATTGATGCATTCTTTTTTTCTTTATCATTATCCCTTAATTTATTGTTCAGTTCAGTCATTTTTTAAAAATCATGTCTGACTCTGAAGCTATTTGGGGTTTTTGTGGCAAAGACACTGGAGTGTTTTGCCATTCCCTTTTCATTCATTTTATAGATTAGGAAACTGAGGGGAGAACTGGACAATGTAACTTCCTTCTATTCTGTCATCTTGATTGGTCCTTGAAGTAATGATTGATGAATATATTGATCAGCATTCTGAAGTCTTTAAAATTATTTTCCTTTAGGTCATTGTGATGATTGTGTGAATTGTGCTCCTGGTTCCGCTAATTAAATTTTCTCATATAAGTCTTTCTTTAAATAACTCATATTCATCATTTCAATAAAATTCTATTGCATATATATGTCTTAATTTTCCAGCCATTCTCTAATTTATAGATACCTTTTGTTTGTAATCAGTTGATAAATATTTTTTAAGTACCTACTATGTGTCAAGCACTGTGCAGAGTGCTGGGGATACAAAAAGAGGCAAAAGACAATCCCTGCCTTCAAAGAGCTTACAGTCTAGTGAGGGAGGCAACATGAGACAAATTTATACAAAGCAAACTATTTGTAGGTAGACATAAGGGGGATAGTGGAAGACTTCTGGTAAAAGATGGGATTTTAGTTGGGACTTAAAGGAAGCAAGGGTAATCTGTAGGTAGAGATGAAGAGGGAGAACATTCCAGGCATGAGGGACAGTCAGAGAAAAATGCCCAGAGCTGAGAGATACAGTATCTTGTTCATGGAACAGCAAGAAGATCATTGCCACTGGATCAAAGAATTCATGATGGGGAGGAAGGTATAAGGAGACTGAAAAGGTAGGTGGGGGTTAAGTTATGTAGGACTTTGAATGCCAAAATAGAGTATTTTGTGTTTGACCTTGGAGGCAATAGGGAGCCATTGGAATTTATTGAGTAGGGGGTGATGGTGACATGATCAGCCCAGCTCTTTAGGAAAATCATTTTAGTGGCTGAATAGAGGATGGACAGGGATGAAGAGAGTGTTGAGGCAGGCAGATCCATCAGAAGATTCTTACAGTAGTCCAGGCATGAGATGACGGTAGTGGGAGGATGGTGTTGTTCTCTACAGAAATAGGGAAGGTAGGAGGCAAGAATGGTTTAGGAGAAAAGATAATGGGTTCAGTTTTGGACATGTCTACTAAACATCCAATCTGAGATGTCTAAAAGGTAGTTGGAGATGTAAGATTGAAGGTCAGCAGAGAATCTGGGGAAGAATAAGTAGATTTGAGAATCATCAGCATAGAGATGGTAATTATATCCGTGAAAGCTGATGAAGTCACCAAATGAAGTATTGTGTAGAGGGAGAAGAGAAGGGAGCCCAGGGCTGAACCCTGATGGGCACTTAAAGATTGTGATCTGAAAGAGAATCCATCAAAGGAGACAAAAGAAGGATCCAGCAAAGAAGAAAGAGTAGAACAGGGAGAAAGTAGGTTCTCAAAAACCCAGGGAGAGGTTTGAGGAGGGATGAAAGTTTTGGAAGAGCTACTGTGGAAAGTGGGGTAGTGAGTTGATAAAGGAGATATAATAGGATTTCCTTGCAGCAATGAAGGTTCAAGCTGAAGTTATGTAAAGTTAATTTTAATGGGCCTAGTCAGAATGGTTGCATGATTTTCTCCATCTTTGTTCAGCATTATGTGTATAGGAATGAAGGCAATGAATGATGGGAGTGATCTAGGACAGAAAACTGTCTAGGTATAATCGGTGATATGATAAGCAGGTTAGTGATTCAAGAGGACACAATGTAGAGTTGAGTTGCTTCACCAAGGGTTCAAGGTGGATAAAAGAGTGAAAAGTGGCTAGAACAGTGGGGAGGATGGGAGATGAGAGAGCTGAAAGGTCAAGAGTGGAGGTCATCGTGTGGATCAAGAGTAGGGTTTTGTAAGGAGAGGGAGAGATGAAAAAAACAGTAGATTATGGTTGGATAAAGGGATTTCAGAATTCTTGAGCATGGAGGTGGTACATTTGTGGGTGATGGTATGATCAAGGTTCTAACCATCTTTGTTTGTGGTTGAGGTGGGTCAGAGGAGTAGGTCACGAGAAATGACTGAGGAACTGAGTGGTTAGGGTATTTGTGAGAGTCTAAATGTTATGTTAAAATCCCATATTATGAGGGTAGGAGTTGGGGAAGAGGGAAAAATTGTGAACCAGGTACCAAACCCATTGAGGAAGGAAGGAGAGTGACCTGGGGGGTTTGTAGACAATAGCTACCAGGCTTTTGATTGGGTGGTAGATAAGAGTAGCATTGAATTCAAAGGAACTCCAGCTCTTTGCTACAGCAAAAGATGTTGATATAAACATTTTTGTAAATCTGCTCTTTTCCTCTATCTTTGACCTCTTTGGGGTATATGGCTGATGCTGATCTCACTGGGTCAAAGGGTATGTATTCACAGTTTAATGACATTTTGGGTCCCCAGCTGAGGCTCACCACCACCTTTGTGAACCCCAAACTCCCTTCCATACTCAGCTTGCATGCATTCATGTAGTCCCAACTCTTTCAAATTTTAGTGCTGTGCTTCCACCCCTCAGAGAATTACTTCTTATTTGTTTATATTTATTTTGTATTTACTTATTAGTGCCAATAAGTAGGCCCCTTTTAAAATTTAAGTTCCATGAGGCAAGGACTTTTTTTTTTCATCTTTATATCACCACCTGCAGTGCCTGGCATGGGAGTAGTTATTACATAAATGGGTGTTGTGTGAAAATTTAATTGAATAGTGGAATTTCTGTCGAAGGGCTTTGCTTTCTCAGCTAGGCCAGCTAAGAGGGAACACTCAGAAACTTTGGAGGTTAGCCTAAGAACTAGCAGAAGAGAAGGCAGAGGTGCCATAACCATGTTAGATCTGAGATGCGGGTCTATTGTACCATGAAGAATTCTCCACAGAGAGCGGTCTAGAGCTTGATAGTGAAGACTGATGTCAGACTCTCAGTGGCTATCAGTTTAATCCACACCTAAATGGAACTCCTTTTCTATAACAGCCACAAAGAGTGGCCATTTAGCCTCTGCTTAAACTTTTCCAGAGACTGGGAATTCACTTTCTTGCAAAGGACCCACTTTGGGGCAGTTCTAATTATTAGAATTTATTTCCCTCTATGGAGCTGAATCTGATTATCTGAATGAATTAATTCTACCCATTTTTCCTGGCTATATCTCTTTTCTCATCTGGGGTATTTCTGTGTAGCTTGCCATTGTTTGAGAGGCCTTCTGATGACCACCCCCTTATTCCTAACCCAATGCAGTTCTCCATTACCCAGTGGAAGGGTATTGCTTGGACTAATCTACTATGTGAGGGCTATTGCTTCAGCAAATCCTGCTTGAGAATACCTGGGACTTTGGGGAGGAGAACAGATTTTGAGGACACGATTCCATGAGCACAATTCTGATGGAGCAGAATCTTGGCCAATAGAAAAGCTTCCGGAACAACTGGGGAAGTACATATGCTATTACAGTGGTATCTTGAGATAGGGCCAAGTAATTAGCCTTGTAATGGTTTGAAGTTGCTTAGAGTCCTGCTGTTTCTGGAATTACCCTGGATCCTGTGCAATCACTGCACTGGGAGTTCATCAGATACTGGCCAGGTTCCACACAATTTCATTCTTTTGAAGAGCCTCATAAAGTAGTTCTCAATGGTTTTCACTGAATTTCTTCCTGATTTCTTTTTTCTTTTTCCACTTTAACTGAATGAATAAAACACAATAGAAAGTTGGAGGTCCATAAATCAGTGGATTGTGGAATTGTTTGATAAGACTTTATAGCTCTTAGAATGGCCTTCTCTCTCTCTCTCTCTCTCTCTCTCTCTCTCTCTCTCTCTCTCTCTCTCATTTATTTATTCACCCACCATTCATTCATTAATCCATCCATCCATTCATCTCTCTCTGTCTGTCTCTCTCTCGAGCTGTGACTTCATCAGGTTTAGAAACTTCTATTGTAGAAACTCTAATGGACAGCCATCAAATCACCTGTAATTTAGCTATCTAGGACCATAGGACCATAGATTAAGAGTTAGGAGGCATCTCTGAGGTAAAGTAGTCCTACTCTATCATTTTACAGAGAAGGAAGCTGATGCCTAAGAATGGTTAAGCCATTTACTCTAGGTCACATAGCTAGTTAGTATCACAGAGAGGATTTGGAGTCAGGCTTTTCCTCATTTCAAATCCAGCATTCTCTTTATTGTACCCCATTACTCCTTTATAGTCTTAGAGAGTTGCTTGGGAAACTGAGAGGTTAAGTGGCCATTTCCTTAGGAATTAAAAATAATTACTGAAAAATGTGGAATGACATACTAAGATGGAGCCATCGGCTATATATATATATATGTTATAAGGATTTTTTAAATGGGCATAGATATTGATAAAGAGAGAAAATAAATGCTTGTTAATTGAAAAAAAATTAAAGGGAATTTCTGTAGACCTGAGAAGAGGACAAGATAACAGCCATTTATTAGGTACTTATTATGTGCCAGGCTCTGTGCTAAGCATTGGGGATAAGAAGACAAATGAAAATAAAGATAACTCTTGCCCTCAAGGAGTTTTCTTTCTAGTGGAGGAAAATAAAACATGAAAGGTTGGGGGAAGTTGAGGCTGGATAAAAAAAATGTAAGGGACCCACTTGGGGGCATGTTGCAAGTTCAGAAAGTCAGCAGTAGAGCTAATTGGGAGGAAAAGGAAAGCTGGTTGGCTTGCCAGTCCCTTCCCAGCCTGAACCTCCATTTCTTGCCAAATGGAAGCCTGGGTGGAACTGCCCAATGAGAGAAGAGGGCCATGTTCTAGATTGAGAAGGGTGCAAGCGGTGGTCCAGGGTAAAATGACAGCTTGGACATGGTGACAAAGTCCTAGAAAGAAGACTGGCATATATTGGCTTTGAAGAAATCTCATAGAAGATATGAGACTTGGTTGGGGCATTGAAGGATATAAAAGTAATGAATTCATTTAGTAAGAGAACATTTCATTGCCCTCAGTGAATTCAGGTCACCAGAGCCAGATGTACTTCCTCTAAGAACAATGAAAGAACTGATAGCTGTCATTGCTAATTAATATAGAAATTTTGAAAAATCATGAGAAGTACTATAAGCCAAGGCAAGTGTTGTCCCAGTTTTCCAAAAGGGTAAAAAAGTAGATTCCTCAAAGTATAGGCTGCTGAGTAGGACATTGATTCCTGGTAAGATTCTAGATAGATTATTAAAGGGGTGATTTGTAAATAAATACATAGGAAAATGTCAGCATGAGTTTATTATGACTAAGTCAGGCAACAATGTTCTCATTTCCTTTTGGGAAAACAATTATTAGAATATTATATCAAAGGAATACCATAGGCATTTTAGATTTAGATTTAGATTTCAGTAAGATATCAATGGTATCATGAAATGATATCATTATGAAATGATACCATTATGGATGAGAGGGAGAGATACAGATGAGATGATGGTATAGATCGGTGGGTTTAGAATTGATGATCAGATCCAAAGATTGTTGATTAATAGACCTAGAAGGTCCTACAAGGGGAGGTTTCTAGTGGAATGGCCCAAGGTTTTGTCTTTGACCCACTTCTGTGCAATGCCTTTTGCTAATATATTGAATAATACAATTAATTAGAACATATACATATGTATAAATCCATATTAATATATATGTGTATACATTATGTCTGTGTTTTGCAAAGCCCTTTACAAATATTATTTAATTTTATCCTCACAATAACCCTAGGAGGTTGGTGCTATTATTACTCTTATCTTACAGATGAGGAAACTGAGGCATAGAGATTAAATTATCTGCCCATTATGATCTGGTAAATGAGGTTGAATTTGAACTTAGGGCCTCCTTACCCCAAGTCTAACACTTTATCTACTGCACCATCTCACTACCTAAAAGAAGGCACAAGATGGCATGGTTATATAGTTAATGTGTGCTTAAACATTTCCAGATAACAGGGCTGGGAAGGATAATCCATTGATGGCATGACACCTACATAAGCAAAGGAATAGGGGACATGTCCAGAAAGACATTTCTGTGACTTTGGACTTTTAAAGAGTACTTAAAGCTTCAAGTGAGTTAGCAGAGTGAAGTAGTTGAAAAAGCTAATGTGTCCTCAGGCTGCATTTAATAGGAGTATAGTTTCTAGCATGAAGGAAGCAAAGTTCTTCTGTACTGTATTCTCATTAGACCACCTGCAGGATTTTGGCAAGTCTGACGTTTTTTCCACATTTTGGAGGAGGCATTGACAAGATAGGGTGAACCCAGATTAGGATAACCCATATAATAAGACTCTAAACCTGGAGTTCTTAACTTTTTTGGGTCATGGACACCTTAGACATCTTTTTTTTTTTTTTTGGAGGGCAATTGGGGTTAAGTGACTTGCCCAAGGTCACATGGCTAGTTTGTGTGTGTGTGTGTGTGTGTGTGTGTGTGTGTGTGTGTGTGTATGTGTGTGTGTGTTTTAACTGTCTGAGGCTGGATCTGAACCCATGTCCTCCTGACTCCAGGGCTGGTGCTCTATTCCCTGTGCCACCTAGCCACCCACACCTTAGACATCTTGATGAGGAATATGGTCTTTTTTCAGAGCAATGTTTTTAAAAAATTGAAGAAAATGCTGAATTTCAAGTAGAAATTACTGAAACTAGAGATATAATTCTTTCCCTGTCCAAGAGCATAAATCTTCTGAAATTTGATAGATCCTAGACTAAAAGCCTTTCTCCAGTCATGCCTTATGGAAATCAGCTAAAATATCTAGGGATGCTCAGTCAGAGAAAGGACTTAGAGAAGAATATATGTCTTCACATATTTTGGGGGTTGTAAGGTATAAAATGGGTTAGATTTTCTTCTATTTTGTCCCATAGGGTAGAAGTAGAACCAGTGGGTGAAAGCTTCAGGGAATGGATTTTTGATGTAACATGATGGAGAAGTTCTTAATTGTTAAAAATTGTGTAATTACCTTGGGAGGCAATAGCACACATTTACATAGTTCAGTAATGTAATGGGATGTTCAAGAGAATTGTTGGTTAAATGAAGTTTCCCCAATGAACATTCAAATCACTAAAAAATAGTTTTTGGTTTTCTTTTAGACATTTTCATTTCCATATGAAGCTACAGAATTGGACATCTGTCACTGAGTTTTACAAGTTTTGCTAGCCTCTCCCTTATGTCTCAGATACATATTTCTGGCAGACAGCATATCTCCTTGTTGTCTATAATTTATCTGTCTACAGCTACTGCTATGCCAATGAATAGAAAATAACCCATGAAAATATCTGGTCCTTACTCCCTGGAGTCAGTTATAGGTTTCTGCAAACCACCAAGTAGCCAAAGGTTCCATGGTGTCCAACATGCTGCCTCTTTTTTCAGAAGGTCTAGATTCCATCTCTATGGGACCGAGTAGCTAGGGGAGCTCGTATAGCTTTAATGGATGGTGTAGACCTTCTTCACATATACCTTTGTCTTTACTTTTTGTTCTATGTTACATCCTTGCAACCAGCTGCTCACCAGTGTGTTGACACTGATTTCAGTAGTCTTAGGGACAGAAGGAAACCTTAGAGATCATTGAGTTTAACCAATACTTGAACAACAACCTCCTGTACAATATCCTCACTCAGTAGCCATCTAGCCTTTGCTTGAAAACTTCCAGTGAGAAGAAATACATTAATTTCTTACATGGCCTGTCCCATTTTTGGATTGTATTGTTAGACAGTTTTTCTTTACATCAACCCTAAACTTGTCTCATTGCAACCTTACTTATTGCTCCTTGTTCTATCTGCTGGGACCAAACATAAATCTTATCCAGGGATGTGCTGGATCTGGCTCATACTGGCACAAAAGAGTCAATTGTTAAATCTTTGGTATGAGCATTTGTACTTTGGAATTCAGCAATCATTACAAATTAGGGCTTGATTTATTATTTTGTTTGTTATTTAGACTTAAGAAAATGATGGGAAAATGTTAATAATGCAGATTAAACTTAAAATATGTGTTATGAGTACCCTCCTCCCACCCCAAGATCTAATTGTTAAATATTTACCTGGATATGTTCATATACTTGAGGGCAGATACCAGATATCATTACCTGAGGCACCCCCCCTCCCCACCTCTGAGTCTCCTCTTCTTGACCTATATCTCCAGCTCCTTCAACCAGTCCTTATATAACAGGGACTCGAAGTCCTTTATTATCCTACTTTTCATTATTTGAATACTTTTCAACTTGGTGAATTTCCTAAAGTGTGACTTCAGGAAATTGTAATGTTAATGGGATTTAAGATCTTCCCCAACAATTAATAGGCCTCATGTGTGGAGTCCAATAAGGGAAACTTGCTTAGGTGAGGCTTGCTTGTAGGAAGGCTTTCACACCTTTTCCTAATTTCTAATTAGGCACTGAGTCATGAGGGTTGTGATGCCTTCTGGCTCTGAGAAGTGTATGTATACTCTGAGTTGGTATTTTGCTTTGGGGGCTTGCTTATGAGAGGGATCTTGTGATTCCCTGGTCCAGATTCTGAGTGGTTGTATGTTCAGAGCTCCGACTGCTCAGATGTAAGGGCTTTCTCAATCCAGGGATATATGTAAAGTGTATAGCAATATTGCTTTGATTTGGGCAGATTCCTCTCTCTTGGTCTTTATTTCTCTGCTTGTATTTTCTCTGAAGTTCAGAGACTGACTTTTACCCTGAATTAGTGAATGTAATTAAAAAAGATTGTTGACCCCTTAACAGCTATCCTTCCTAGTAAAGCAGATCTAAGAACCTGCGCTAGCAGTCATCTGGATATTCCAGTGTGGTTGCTGCTACATAAATGAACAAAATACTCCAGATATGGTTTGACCACAACTGATTCAGTAGGACTCTATTTCTCTGTCTTTCCTTCCCTCTGTCTCTCTCTTCCTCCCTTTCTTTTTCTCTCTCTCCCTTTTTTCCCCTGGTTCTTTCTTCTGTTCTCCATCTTTCTATCTCTCCCTGTCTCTCTCTTTTTGTCTCTCCTTACCTCCTGTCCTCAATGTCCCTTAAAGTAGTTTTTTTTTTTGCTTTTTTTGGAGGGCAGTTGGGGTTAAGTAAATTGCCCAAGGTCACACAGCTAGGTTTTTGTTTGTGTGTGCGTTAAGTGTCCGAGGCCAGATCTGAACTCAGGTCCTTCTGACTCCAGGGCCAGCTCTCTACTCACTGCGCCACCTAGCCGCCCCTAAAGTAGTTTTTCTTAGTCATATCAAAATTTTCACTCAGAATGAGCTTGTTGGGGCAGCTAGGTGGCACAGTGAATAGAGCATTGGCCCTGGAGTGAGGAGGACCTGAGTTCAAATTTGGCCTCAGACACTTAACACTTACTAGCCGTGTGACCTTGGGCAAGTCACTTAACCGCCCCCCCCACAAAAAAGGATGAGCTTGTCCTCAAAACTCCTAGATCTTTTTTTTTCCTTAGAAGAATTACTATTTAGCTATTCCTCTTCTCCATCTCATATTTGTGAAGGTGATTTAAAAAAAAATCAAGTATAAGACTCTACCTTATTTATCTCTACTAAATTCCTTTTTATTAGATTTGGTCCGATGTTCTAGCCTTGAATCTTGACCCTATTAGCTGTTAGCTATTCCTTAGAGCTTCATGGTACCTGCAAATCTAATAAAGCACAGTATTCCCTATGACATCTCTATGTTTATCCAAACCACTGATAAAAATGTACAACAGGGACTGAATTCCAACTAGACATTGAATTGGTTATGACTATTCTTTGGCCCTAATCCTTTAACCAGTTTACCTAATTGTGCTATCATGTATTCAAATCAAGTCAACAAGCATTTATTAAGCACCTACTATATGCCAGGCACTGGGCTAAGTGCTGGGGATACAAAGAAAGGCAAAACAGCCGTTGACCTCAAGGAATTTACAGTCTAGCCTATATTTCTCAGTATTTTCCATCTCAGATTATTTTACTGCCTTATTTCCCTTAGGAATTATTTATTCACTTTCATTTAGGAACTCTTCATGCTCTCTGGAAAGTAATATTGCAAAGTGTCTTTCCTCAAGCCCTTTCACCTTAACCTGAAGTAAGGTAACCTGTTCACTTGGAGCATGTCATTGTCTAATGCCTGTATAGAAGATGACCATCACACAAACTACTTGTCACTAAATGGTGTCCTACTCCTACATTCCTCCTGACTCTTCTCACATACAAGCTTAGGATTTAGAAATACGCACACACACACATATGTATAGTAACACATATACACAAACCACGATAATATTGTTTAACCTCCATCATTTTATAGATGAGGAAATTGATGCTCAGAAAAGTAACTGACTTGCCTAAGGCCATATTGGACCACTTGCCCAAAGCCTGAATTCCACCTCAGGTCCTGTCTTTAAATCCAGCATTCCTCTCCTCCCCATTACTTGTGATTCTCCTTAAAAATCTTCATAAGAGCTGCTAACTTTCCTCATGCATTGTTATTTTGCTGTGTCTCTTTATAGAACCACTTTTAATATGACTGAGAACCAAGTGTCTTGAAGCTCTTGAGACATCTTTTAAGCCAATCTGGGCATAATCTTTTCTTGCATCACTAGGCCCTGCTAAGTCACTCAGGTGTGATTAATCATTACCTTACTCATGGCTCTCACTAAGCTTTGCCTGGATTAAAGCTAAGGGGAGCAGCAGTTAAAGAGAAGGACTGTTAATCAGGAAGATCTGAATTCAAATCCAGCCTTGGACACTTGTGTCTAAGCTGTGTGATCCTGGGCAAGTCACTTAATCTCACTCAGCCTTTGTTTCTTCTTCTGTAAAATGGGGATAATAAGAGAACTTCCCTTACTGGGTTTTTGTGAGGGTCATGTCAGATAACCTCGGTGAAACACTTTGCTAACCTTGTAGTGCTGTCTCCTCTTCCTCCTTCTCTTCTTCTTCCCTGGGTCATTCCTGCATATAATCAGCCACTCACAGCAGAATGCCGGATCCAAATAACTGAAAAGTTTTCCTGCATTGCTTGACTCTTACTTGCAGGTAAAAAAAAAAAGACTAAGTCCCTAGTAAAAGATGAGGGTCCTGTCTTCTTCCCCAGTTTGATCCCTTTGATTCTCAGACAAAAGCAAAAGAGTGAAGAGTTGACACTGAATTTTGAATCAAAGGAACTTGACTGAAAATCTTGGCTTTGCTACTTATTCTCTGTGTGACCTTGGAGAAGTTACTTAATCTCAATTTCTTCATTAGCTGACATTTGTAGAATCATTTAAATTTTGCCAAATCCCTTATATAATTATCACCTTTATTAAGCCACACAAGACCCTGGTGAGGTGGACAGCACAGGAATTATTATGGTGTTATAAATATTATGTTATAAGCATGTTATAAACAAAGAAAGTGAGGAGGTTAGACTAGTTGGTCTTTGAGAGCCTTTCCTGGTTCTATTCATAAGTAATTTCTTGGGACTAAGCCTTGGTTGTTTAGTTGTGTCTGACTTTTCTTGACCCCATTTGAGGTTTCCTTGCCAAAAATACTGGAGTGGTTTGCCATTTCCTTCTTTAGTCCATTTTATGCATGAGAAACCAAGGCAAACAGTTAAGTGACTTGCCCAGGGTCACACAGCTAATAAGTACCTGAGAACAGATTTGAACACAGGAAGACGAATATTCTTGATTCCAGGCCTGGCACTCTCTCCACTCCACCACCTTGTTGTCCAAGGCTAAGCCTAGTGTGCTTATGTTAGGTCTAGTTGCTATCTGAAGTACCATCTCTAGGCCCACTCAGGTCAACATTCTGTCTCCTCTTAGCTATCTTTGTATAGAAACAGACTGTAAGAAGCCTACTGTACTGGGAATTCAAGGATAGGTCATACCTCTCTTCTGCAAGAGTTGAAGAAAAATGAGTTTCTCCAGACTCAGAAGAACCACTGGGAATATGTTGATATGTGTGAAAAATACTAAGGACAATTAAAAGGGCATTTATTTGCTTATCCATCCATACCTTTGATTTCATTGGGGCTCCTAGTGAGTAAATGCCCTTTCACAATGCAGATGGCATCTGTCTTGCTATTTTTTTAATTTTAATTTTTTATTTTTCCTTTTTGGAGGGGGGAAGGTAGGGCAATTGGGGTTAAGTGACTTGCCCAAGGTCACACGGCTAGTGTGTGTGTGTGTGTGTGTGTGTGTGTGTGTGTGTGTGTGTGTGTGTGTGTAAGTGTCTGAGGTCACATTTGAACTCAGGTCCTCCTGACTCCAGGGCTGGCACTCTATTCACTGTGCCACCTAGCCTCCCCAATCTGTCTTGCTATTTATAGTCATAGAGCATTGTTTAACTCCCTGAGAAGTTTAAAAACTCACCCCAGATAATAGAACCAATATTTATCAGAAATGAGGCTTAAATCCAGGTCTTTCAAAAATAGTGACCAGCTCTCTATCCACTGTACCACACTGCCTTTGATTAATCATTATATTTATTACTAAACTTATTACCAGAATGCTTATAAGCCATATATCCACACCAGTCACATAAATAACAAGCACCTTCATGTATTCCCCTCAGGAAATGTCTTCCATAATAGGAAGGTAGTGGAATTCCTTCCTAGAGGTGGCGTGATAAGAAGTTTAGACTTAGTTCTGGATAAATGTCTCTAATTGCACTGGAAACTCTTTTAATATCCAGTTCTATCCTCTTTCATAGTATCCTTTAGGAAAAAATAATTGACCAAATTTTCAATATTAATTTAAGTCCACTGAGAGCATAGTTTTGTTTTTGCTTCTTGTCAAGGTACCTCTTGATTCCCCAAATCTTGTGGGACGTAACAAAGGAGTCATTGCTGTACACAATAGCATTGATGGGGTGGGGTGATGTGGAGCAAGAGTGCTAAAAAGGTTCTTAAAGGTATATTCAGATCTTCGTGGTTTAGGTTAGCATTCTCAAAGTATAGTTTGTAGTCTCTGAGGTCCCAAGATCCTTTCAGGGGATCTGTGAGGTCAAGGCTATTTTCATAATAATACTAAGAAATGATTTGCCTTATTAAAATACTCCCATTTTCAACTATACTATTGATGTGGGACCTTATTTTCTTCATATACTTCAACCAAAACAATATAATGCAACAGATTGAATGCAGAAGCAATATGAGAATCCAGATGTTTTCTATTTTGCCAGACAAAAAAATTTGCAAAAATATGTAAAACACCACCATACTTTCCACTGAATTGTTTCTTGTTTTGGAAAATAGTTGTTTTTCATAAAAACATGTCATTTGTGTTAGCATGTAATAGATCTATCATTATTGGAAAATGAAATAATAAATGTTTCAAAAACTTACCCATTTTAATATCTAGTATGTTAAATTATTGATAGGCATAATTCACACAAACCAAAGCTCTTAGGGTCCTCAATATTTTTAAGAGTGTGGTAGGGGTGGATCATGAGGCCAAAAAGTTTGAGAACTAGTGGTTTAGACAATTTGTTAGGTGGCAAAACTGAGCCAGCTGAATCCTGACAGAGAGAATTCTGGACTCATGGAAGAAGGACACTGGCTGAGGTCAAGTCTGCATTTTTTTAATGAGATGATGATGGTAGCCATCCCATTACAAGGCAGGTAATTCTTGTCTTAGGGCCTATGGTGAGGTTTGCAAGGTTTTAAGGTATTATAGTAGCTGCTGAAATGTTACAACCAGGACTAAACATATTTGACTTATTCCCAATAAGACTTCTTTCTGCCCTGAAATATGTTTACTTTTCTCTCTCCCTTTCCCGGGAGCTAAGCACATGATGCTAGCTAGGAGCTGGCCTCTAAGGAGGATCAAATTTCCCAGTGAAATGTAGATTTCCTGTTAAAAGGGAAATTTTGATGATGACAGAAAGAATTCCAGCTGGTCTCATTAGCAGTGGTGAAATTAGGCCAATCTAAGCACATTCTGACTTGGAGTTCACAGCACTTATGTTTGACTGTCAATTGAATAAATCTCTTTTTCCTTCACATCCTTTCCTGTAAGATGGCATACCAGCTTTGTTGGTCTCATGGGTACCACCTGCTTTATTTCAGAGAGCTGTCCTGGTTGGATGGTCAGTGACAGGTGCCCTTATGCAGGCTGGTTCACTTTCTTTTCTTTCCTTTTTTTCCTGGTAAATAGTATTTATTTTTCCAATTACATGTAAAGATAATTTTCAGCATTCATTTTTAATAAGATTTTGAGTTGCAATTTTTTCTCTCTCCCTTCCATCCCCCTTCCCCAAGATGACAAGCAAACTGATATAGATTATACATGTGCATATAGTAAATGTAAACATGTAAACATATTTCTGCATTAGTCGTGTTGTGAAGATGAAACAGAACAAAAGGGAAAAGCCACAAAAAATGATAAAAAGTGCTTTGATCTGCATTCAGATCCATAGTTCTTTCTCTGGATGTAGATAGCATTTGCCATCACGAGTCTTTTGGAATTGTCTTGGATCTTTGCGTTGCTGAGAAGAGCTAAGTCAGTCATAGCTGATTGTTTCATGACATTGCTGTTACTATGTACAGTGTTCTCTTGGTTCTGCTCACTTCACTCAATGTCAGTTCATATAAATCTTTCCAGGATTTTCTGAAACTTGCCTACTCATAATTTCTTATAGTACAATAATATTTTGTTACATTCATATACCACAACTTATCGAGCCATTCCCCAATTGATGAGCATTCCCTCAATTTCCAATTCTTTCCAATCTTCCAATTCTAGCACAAAAAAGCTATTCTAAATATTTTTGTATAGGTGGGTCCTTTTCCCCTTTTAAAAAATCTCTTTGGGATACAGACCTAGTAGTGCTATTGTTGGATCAAAGAGTATGCACAGTTTGATTGCCCTTTGGGCATAGTTACAAATTACTCTCCAGAATGGTTCACAACTCCACCAACAATGCATTAGTGTTCCAGTTTTCCCACATCTTCTCCAACATTTGTAATTTCCTTTTCTGTCATATTAGCCAATCTAGTAGGTGTGAAGTGGTACCTCAGAGTTGTTTTAATTTGTATTTCTCTAATCAATAGTGGTTTAGAGCATTTTTTTCACATGACTATAGATAACTTTAATTCCTTCATCTGAAAACTACCTGTTTATATCCTTTGACCTCTTATCAATTGGGGAATGGCTTGTATTCTCATAAACTTGACTCAGTTCTCTATATATTTTAGAAATGAGGCCTTTATTAGAAACATTGACAGTAAAAATTATTTCCTAGATTTCTTCTTTCCTTCTAATTTTGGTTGCATTGGCTTTGTGTAAAATTTTTAAATTTAATGTAATTAAAATGACCCATTTTTTATTTCATAATGTTCTTTATCTCTTGTTTGGTCAAAAATTCTTCCCTTCTCCATAGATCTGACAAGTAAACTATTCCTTGCTTTCCTAATTTGCTTATGGTATCACCCGTTATGTTTAAATTATGTACCCATCTTGACCTTTTCTTGATATATGGTGTTAAGATGTTGATCTATGCCTAGTTTCTGCCATACTATTTTCCATTTTTCCCAGCAGTTTTTTGTTATATAGTGAGTTCTTATCCCAAAAGTTAGAGTCTTTGAGTTGATCAAATAGTAGATTACTATAGTCCTTGGGGGCAGCTAGGTGGTGAAGTGAATAGATCATGGGCCCTTGGAGTCAGGAGGGCCTGAGTTCAAATGTGACCTCAGACACTCAACACTTACTAGCCATGTTACCTTGGGCAAGTCACTTAACCCCAATTGTCCTGCATTCCCCCTCCAAAAAGCAAAAAAAAAAAAAAAAAAGATCACTGTAGTCCTCCACTACTATGTCTTGGGTACATAACCTGTTCCACCCACTGATCCACCACTCTGTTTCTTAACCAGTACCAAATAGTTTTGATGATCACCTCTTCATAATATAGTTTAAGTCTGGATACTGCTAGATCACCTTCCTTTGCATTTTTCCTTATCAATTCCCTTTATATTCTGGGCCTTTTGTTCTTCCAGACGAATTTTGTTATTATGTTTTTCTAGCTCTATAAATTAAATTTTTGGTAAGACTGGTACACTTTCATTGGCTCTAGTGTCTGCAATGTGACCTTGGGTAGTACACTTGAATGGACCCACCCTTAAAAGTCAGCTTGAAAGAGGCCATCATGAAACAAATAAAAGGAAACATTGCATCCAGTGGTAGACAGTCAACTTATGTTAAGAAGCAGTACTTATTTTGATGGTTCAAGGATCTGTGATTTCCTCAGTATGGGTGCTCTCTATAATATTTGATCACAAACACTCCATGCCTTAGTAGAGAATCTTCAAGAACTCATATAATAGAAAAAAACCCCCCAAAAAGTAATGCCAGGGTAACCAACTTGAACATTTTGTGAGTTGCTCTACTCTAAGTGAGGCTGGTTTTCATCTGGCAGATATAAAGGTCATTCCTAGGGCCATGCTTGAAGCCTTTCCATCTTGGTGAGACCTCCCAAAGTCTGGACTTCACTGACATAACCTTTGAGATGCCAGGATCACTTCTGTGCCATACTGAGAAATCAGAGAAGAGTTTTTATTGGAGGCAAAGAAGCAGTAAAGAGAGGTCATGTGTTATATTGGATCAAAGGCTTGTTATGTAGTCAGGAGGTTATGGATTCAAATCCCGTCTCTGACACATACTGGCTGAGTGGTCATGGGAAAGTCACTTAAACTCTCAGTATCCTGCATAATTCTTTCAGACAATAAGCTATAGGTCAGCTTTTGATCTACATCAGGGGAGGCAGTTTCCATCTCTGGAGTTTCCTAAACCAATGACACCACAGGGCAGGAGAGAAAACAAAACAAAACGGAAGAAGTGTCACAAACTTAGAATGTCAAGAACGCCATGACAAGGGAACATAAATAGATATAGAGTTCAAAAAAGGAAGTTTAGAATGAACCTTGAATTTTGCAGTTGATGTCAGAGGACCATGCAACCTTCAGTAATACATTCTGTGAGACTGGCATGGGAGGACAGAATCCTGGGTGCGTCCTGGTTTTCTCCAGAGCAGTTGTGTTTATGAAATTTTTGCTCAAGAAACAAATAAGATATTGTCTTCAACAACAAATGGATCATGGCCCTGAACTGAGCAGCAATTCTGTTCTCATGTCAAAACTGTAATAACTCATGGTTATATATAGAATTATAAAGGACATTTTCAGTAATAGTGATCCTTTTATTGTATTATGATGCTACATGAAAGTACTCTGGCATGCTGTTAGTTAATCATAGGAAGAAAGGATTAGTGCTAGAAGGAGCCTTAGAGATTATATGGCTTAACCCTGCCATCTCATATATGAAGAAACCCACATATCCAGGAATGTAAGTGATTTCCTATCTATTGGAACTCTCCAAAAGACAAATTAAATTGCTTCTGGCTTTCAGGCAAAGACTTAATGACTTTATCTGTTGATGCCTTGTAGATTTTTTAGCCATAGATTGAACTAAGATGGTTGCTGAGGGTCCCTTCCAACACAGGGTGTGCTGATAGATATTTAACAACTGGCTCCCCCTCCAAGTCCCCATGCCACACTTTTAAGTTTAATCTACATTATTAACATTTTCTTAATTACTTTAAGTCCCAACAATCAACAAAACAAATCAAGCTCTGATTTGTAGCATTTCCCAAGTTCCTGATGCTCATATGGAAAAATTTAACGATCAGCTCTCTTAAGTTGGTTTGGGCTGGCTGTGGTGCATCTTCCAACTCAGATTGTGTGATTCTGTGACTTTTCCCAGGTCTCCTAGGGAGTAAACAGCAAAACTGGGATTCAAATCCAGAGCCTCTGACACCAAATCCACAACTCTTTCCAGAACATCTGCTGCCCCTTTGTGTCAAACATATGTTCCATGTTAAAAAGCATCTCAGCTTGGTTCTAATAGGTTGCTACACTATTACATTTAAATGTTTAAAAATTGAATCAATATACATATACATGTCTCACCCTGCTGCTTTGAAGGTCATGCTGCGTCTCTGAGCTCAGTCCTTAAGAGGTATCTGGGAA
Source organism: Gymnobelideus leadbeateri (assembly GCA_011680675.1). NCBI lineage: Eukaryota > Metazoa > Chordata > Mammalia > Diprotodontia > Petauridae > Gymnobelideus > Gymnobelideus leadbeateri. Next base: position 19,784 of record WOXC01012459.1, on the reverse strand, counting down.
TCTAATTTTGTTCATGAACTTTCCTAATGAAAGCCAGGAACTGGAATATATCCAGACAAGTCTACAACCTAGGTTTTCCCTCTCCTTCCCTTCTTTCTTTCCTTGCCTTTCATTAACATATGGAATCAATTAGAAATGTGAAAAGTGCATATGATTCTCAGGTTGTCTTTGCATGAAAGAAAACACCATAGTTTGTCCTTAGGAAGTCTTTCTAGAGGCAGGGGTGAATGCATGGAAGCATCCCATCTGGAATCATCTAGTTTGGGCAAATCTCTCATTTTATAAATGAAGAGACTGAGACCCAGGGAAGGGAAGTGTTTGATGGGAAACACAAAGCTGGTTAGTGGTGGAGCCATAAATAGAGCCCAGGTCTCTTGGCTCCCAGTAACTGCTCTTGTTATTGTGAAATTTTCTCATTTGATTCTTAACCCTTTTGAAGAGGGCCTACCCTCTTCATTTCTCTTTTAGGAGATTTGTGCAGTCTATCTAAGGGTAGACAATAATAGTTAATAGTTCAACTCTCTTTTCCCCTGGAGCACCTATTTATCACTAGAATGTTGGGCACTAGGGAATGAAAATTCACAAAATCCCAGCCTGGGAAGAGACTTCAAAGACCAATCAACTTCAACTTGTAATGAAAAATAAGCCCCTCTCCAATATATCTGGTAAGTGGTCATAGAGCCTTTGTTGGAAGACCACCAGCGAGAGTGAACCCTCTGCTTCCTGAGCAGTGAATGTAAGGTGGATTTTTTGTTATTCTTTCTTAGTGTTTAGTTCCCCAGGATCCATGGACATAACAACCTCTATTTCCCAGGCTCATGACTTGTAAACATGTCTACCAGGCTTGTGCAGCATTATATAATGATAAATAATACAAACATTTGTGCTTAAAATTGTAAAGATCCACTGTGACTGCACAGTGAGATAATAAAAACTGAGGCTATTGCTGGCAAATTATCTTCTTTGTCTGTTGCTCTATAAAGCAGGTGGGCACTAGTCAGTGAGAGGAGAATCTGTGTTTGCCTTAACTAGCCCGGATTGAGGCTTAGGGGGAAGCCGTAGGGGAATATGACAGCGTAATGCTGTCTGTGCCTTGACTGGCTCCCATCAATACTAGAGGGGATTTAGTGGAGTACACAAGGTGGAATGCTGTGTCATTCACAATTGACCACAAGGTAGTTGCCCCACCTTCATATTGGCGCCTTTGAGAAGGGTGACTTAGGGAATGCTGTAGGAGTTGGTACTTCCATTATCATCGACCCCTTGTGAGAAGAACAGATTAGAATAAGGTAAGATTATTAACCCTTCTGAACCTGTCTTCTTGGCCGTCCTGTCTGGCCAGATCAAGAGTGAACCTGTTAGAGGCTAGAGTCCAAAACTCCAGTGTCTCTCGTGTGTTATTTGTGAAGCAGGCAGGCAGCCCGTTTTGCTTCTGGTGAGCTCAAATGATTAGGAAGTTTTCTTTACATTGAATCTAAACCTGCCTCTTTGTATCTTCCATTGTTCTGTCTTCTGGGGCTAGGGAGAACAAATATATTCTGTCTTCCATATGACAGCACTCCCAATACTGGAAGTTGGTTGTCCTGTCCCCATAAGGTATTCTCTTCTCTAGCATGAACATCCCCAGACCCTTGTGGGGAATGACTTTGAGGCCATTTAGATTCTAGGACACTGGAAACTATGACTGGGATAACAAAGCTGAAGGCATTAGTTAACTAAAGATAAATACAAGGAAATCATTGCTTAGCTGAATCCTATGTCTGCTGTTTCTTGCAGTCACCTTTCTAGACTTTGGGAAATTTACTTGTCTCAGCATTAAGTGTCTCCAACTAGGAGCAGCAATGTCACCTGCACAAAAGTGTTCAAGAATTTGGCCTGAATTCAGAGACACTCACTTGGAGAAAGTCATGACTCATCCTTCAGACAAGGAAGATGGCAGTGGGGATGTGGGGAAGGGCAGTGAAGACATTGTTGGGGCAGGATGGAAATGAATCGATTGTAGGATTTTTTTTTTTTTACTTAAGCATCAGTGGCTGCTCATTACCTCTATGATCAGATATAAACTTGTTATGGCATTTAAAATATCACAACCTGACCCCTTCTTCCTTCCCAATCTAATATATTGTTCTACCCTCTCTCCCCCACCCCTCTCTCTTTCCCTCTTTCCCTCTCTCTCCTTCTCTTTCTCTCTCTGTCTCTGCATTTTCTCTCTATTAAAGCATAAGCCCCTTGAGGGGAAGGACTGTTTAACTTCTGTCTTTCCATACTTAGCACAGTACCTGGCACATAGTCGGTATTTAATAAATGCATGTTGATTGATTTATAAGATTTTCATGTGAAAAGAACTAGACTTTATTTCCAAGTGCTGGCACTAAGTAGCTTTGTGACTTTAGGCAAGTCACATGAGATCTAAACACTCCCGGTTTCCTCTTCTGTACTTACTGCAATATCCTTCAACAGAGCATGCTCACAATTGCCCTTCCTATTTCTGGCTAACCATGCATACAGACTCAGTGCTTAGGAGATGATGAAGCAATATCCTTATTGGCCATAGAACAGGATAAAGTATTGACTTAGTGGCCCTTTAGAAAGGAACGACTTCATCTCTGTTACTTTCTTTCTTGGATCTTTCACAAGGTAGTATTTAACTTTGAGACTCCCTGTGAGGGGCAGAGGAGGAGTGGTCCTTTTCCACCTCAGCACTATGTTAGGGCACCCCAAGGGGAGGGACAATGGGCTCAGCTATGCAAACTTGAAGCTGGGTTGTGAACTCTTCTGCTTTGTTTCTTTGTCTCAATTTAAGTGACTGAACAAAGATCTCCAGACAGGCATGTCTAGGTTAGGAAGTGATCTTCTCATCTCGTGAGAATTGTGAGGGCTGTCCTGTAGCCCCCCAAACCATGGAGGTTTTGTTGTGTAGCTTGAGGGAGGCAGAATATATATCTCTAACCTCTTCCCTCCCAATCTTTTCCTAAGGGAAGCTTTAATTCCTGCCAGGAGGAAACAGGAGGTTGGTGCTAGATGGCTTGGCCATTTCATTCTCCTAAGAAAAAGGGATACTAGGCTAGAATTATATTAATATATTCCATTAAATATTATTAGTTTAGGGTATGTGTTTTTCAGGTTCAAGCTACTCTCTGATTACTGTTTCATTAATGGGAGGAAAAGGAAAATCTCAAGCTTTATATCCAAGGTTTGACTCCCCACCAAATAACAGCTCCATTATGAACACACGTATGACAAATGCAAAGAAACTTATTCAAATCACAGCAAAGATAAATCAGAGAAAGTAAACATAGGAGAATATATACCAGATAATACAGAGCGAAGGAGCATTCGCATTGGGAATGAGGTAACTCTGCTCAACCAAAAGAGAAAATCCCAGATTTCAAGCCAGAGGAAATTCTTTGAAGTCCCTAGAGTAACAAGCTGGAGACAAGACACGATGGAGACGAACAGCTCCTCTCAAGTCAGCTTCCCTTCAGCAACCTGAAATGGGATTGGCATCATCCATCTTCTCTCACAGCTGGAACCCAGAAATGCCTGAAGTGACTGCAGAATTCAAAGAGTGAGAAAAGTCTAGAAGATTCTCTCAAAGAATTCTCTCCTCTTTTGCTCTTACCAACTCTTCCCAGGCCATCATGCAGGTGTAGGGCATTGATCTTCATCAATAATATTGGAGAGAGTCCCATACCAATGAGCATTGGAATTAGGGTTACATGAGTCTGACCAACTGTCAATGCTTGCTGAAGACTGAGGATCTCTGGATCTTTCAGTCATCTTCACACTAGAATCTGCTTCTGACTTGGCATTTCACTGAATTGCTTTGGACGTCTTGGCTTCTGCATATTTTCTATTCCCTTCCTCTGTTTTACACTTCCATTTCTGAAAATAATAATAAAATCAACACTACCATTCCTGGGAAAGCCATGTCAATCAATAATTCTATGATTCTACTCATTGTACCTGTGATCACTCCGACCTTAAAGGCTAAAAAAAAAAGATCTTGGAGGACATTTGGTTCAACACACTCATTTATTTCAATTGTGGAAACTGAGGCCAATAAGGATTAACTAATGGTAAAAGGTTAGAGAGATTGTAAGCAGCTGAGTCATGATTCAAGCCCAAGTTCTCTGATTTCTTATTGCCTCTGACAATTCAAGGAAGAAATGGGTTAGGTGTCAAATGCCTCTGAAAGAAATCAAGAAAAACATTTTCTCTGTTAAAAATCCTTCCTGTCTTCTAGCTCAGACACCATTCTTCCATAAAACTTTCCCTGATTGCCCCAGTTGGAAATGATTTTTCCCTCCTCACATTTTGTCATAACACTTTGGATCTTCCTGTTTTCCTTATCTCCTTGTTCCAGACTTAACTTGTGTATATGTTGAATCCCCTAATTAGACTGTAAGTTCTTTGTGACAAGAACTATGTTCTTGTTTCATCCCAGTATTACCAATTCCTAGCACAATAGCATGAATATAGTAGGTACTTAATAAAAATTTGTTGAACTTGAGTTGGAGAGATTTTTTAAACTAAGTAAAGACCATTAGACTTGGCCAAAGGAGGTCACTGTTGACCAGTTTTAGTGAAGTAAGGAAGAAAGCCAAGACTCCCAAGACCAAGGGGTCTACAGGAGGTTAGAGTAATGACTCAGAAAAAAAGAGTGAACCTCAAATAAGAGACTTCTGGGTCCACCAGAAAAAAGATTTTGTTGACATAAGGCACTAGGTTTAAGTGTTGCAGATAAATGAAATCTTGGTGGAAACCTGGTCTATAAGCTAGTTCTTTCATTCCTCTGGTCTGCCCAAACAAGATTTCCTATTAGCAAGAAACAGGATTTTGAATCCTGGTAGCTAACAAATGACCCTGTCATAACAAAGAGACTCTGATGTCCCTGTGGGGAGGAAGCAGGGGAATTCTGATAGGGTTTTTCAATGGCACCTCCTTGATTGATTGCAAGTTGTGAACTAAAACAATGGTGAAAAGGGGTCTATAAGACACCTGGATCAGTTTTTTTCCTGATAATGACATGGGATGATAAAAGGTATTTTGCCAAGTGCCTGGATCTTTCTCTTTCTCAAAATTACAATCCTTCACTCCTTTTACCACTCCTTTATCACATTTCTTTGCATAATTGAGGGCATGGGGTCTAATAACATCAATCTCTGTTAGAAAATTCTGACTTTTAACGAGCATTTGAGAGGTGCTGACAACTAGAAATGAGAAGATTGGTAGTGAGGAGAGAAGAGAAAGAGGACAATTGCTTGATCATTAACTTCTATGTCACATAGGAGGGAAAAGATGTTAGGATCAATTTGGTACTTATTCATAAGCTGTTCATTTTTTCTTTTAAACTTTCTGTGGCTCTTTGGATAAGCCTATTCCTAGCTCCTAGGATATTAGAAGGAGCCACGAATTTGGAGCTAGGAGACCTGTGTAAATATCCCTGCTCTATCACTGCAATCTATCCGGCCTTTGGCTGGTCCCTTCCCTTTTCTGGGACTCATTTTCCTTTCCTCTAAGATGAGAGGTTGGGACTAGGCAACTTATAAGGCATCTTCTTGTTCTAATACTTTATGATTCTATCTCTGATCTTTTAGCCAAGGTGGGATAGTCAATGACCATGGCCGGCAGAGTCAATGGTATCCTGGGCTGTTGCCTGATCCTGTATTGAGCATGGCTTCAACCCCAGACTTGTATGGTCTCATTTAAGATACTGCTGATTTTGGGCTGGTCATAGCTCCTTTATTGAGCAAAATTCCACACATAAAGTAGGAGCTCAATAAATATTTAGTGATTGAATGACATATAAGGATTATTTGAAGAAATAGGAGAGTTTAACAAGGAAGCAGGGAGACTTTGGGAGGACATTATTACTGAGTATAAATAGATGTTGGGCTAGAGGGAAAATGAGGTTTCTTTCAATTCTGCTAAGGGCAGAGGAGTGTTGGTAAAGGTTTAACTACTAGATCTCCAAAAAATGTGTACATGACATACTTTTTTTTTTTTTGCTTTTTGGAGGGCAATTGGGGTTAAGTAACTTGCCCAAGGTCACACGGCTAGGTTTTTGTTTGTGTGTGCATTGAGTGTCTGAGGCCGGATCTGAATTCAGGTCCTTCTGACTCCAGGGCTGACACTCTACTCACTGCGCCACCTAGCCACCCCTACATGACATACTTTTAAGTTTAATCTGCATTATTAACATCTACAGATCACCTTAAGTCTAGTCATTTAAAACAAGTCAAGCCCTAATTTCTAGCACTTGCTAATTGCCAAGGTATAAATGCTCACAAAAATTTTTAATATTGGCTCTTACCATCGGTTAAGGATAGGGGAGTATGAGGTAGACAAGATGTTCTAGCACCTCTGGTGTAAGGGTTTGCTGGGCTCTTCTCAGGGCTCATCTACTTTTAGTACCCACCTGGCTCCAAGAAGCTGAAGCATGAGTAGTGACTGCATCCTGGTAAAACCCATGTGACAGATAGGCTAAACCAGGTTGAGGGTAACCAACAGACCTCAAACCTGTTGGTGAGTTAGGGAATGTCTACCCAAAACATCAGAAGACTTCCCTGATCAGAATGGGTTATTAGAATAATTTGTTCCAATAGCCATGAAGGCAACTGAAGCAGGTACTATGGTGTGCTGAGAGCTTGGTTAGACATTGAAGATGCCAAAGTCATCCTCTGCATCATGGGCCATCACCAGTCATCTTGACTTTTGTCTTACCACTGGACTTTGAAGACACGAGAGGAGAGGGTGAGGCTGGTGATTTTGTGAAACACTGCCTCAATTAAATCCAATTCATGAACAAGCCAGAACATCACTCTGTGGTGTCATTGATCCTCTTTGAAAATGAAGGTCAAATGACAAGGTTGAAGATGCCACCAAGTCAAGTCAAATTAAGTCAACAGACATTTATCAAGTACCTACTATGTGTCAGGCACTATGCTGAGTAATGGACTCTTTATTCACCATCATCCCACATTTTTATTCTATTGCCAAGTCTTATTGTTTTTGTCTTCATAATATCTCTTATATTCATTCCCTTTATTCCACTGACTTAGCTGCCAACCTGCAGGAGGCCCTAATCACTTCATACCTGAATGATTATAATGGTCTTCTAACTGGCCTCTCTGCCTCAAATCTTGCCCTACTCCAGCATATCCCCCACTCAGCTGCCAAAATGATCTTTCTAAAGTGTAGGTCTGACCATGTTGCTCACTTACTCAGTATAAACTCTAGTGGTACTATATCAGCTCAAGGATTAAATATCAAATCTTCTGTTTGCCTTTTAATTCTAATGCCTTCCCTTTGTGGTTATTTCCACTTTATTCTGTATATATATTGTTTGTATATTATCTCCTTTATTAGATTTTAAACTCCTCAATGGCAGGGATTGTCTTTTGCCTCTCTTTGTAGGTGTCTGACATATAGTAAGTACTTAAATGTTTATTGATTGAATGATTGACTCATGTCCTCACTCCATGAAATCATTCACTCATTCATTCAATTATAAGTGTGTTTTAAGAAATAATCATGTACTACATGTACTGAGATAAAAAGATAAATAAGACAGTTACTTCCCTAAAAGATCTTGGAAGAACAGTTCACAGAACACTGGACCTGGAGTCACTAAGACTTGAGGTCAAATCCAGATTCAGAGTTTAAATCCAAATCCACTTACTAGTTATGTGACCTTGGACAAGTCACTTAGCTTCTATTTTCAAATTACCCATATGTAAAATGGAGATACTTTTTCAACCTACATCCCAGATTGGTTGTAAGGATAAAATGTGATAATGTTTGTAAAGTACTTTGTAAACTTTAAAGTTTTATATAAATTCTAGTTACATTAATAATAATAAAAATCTTAAAAACTAATAGGAAAGAGGGCCTGGGTTCAAATTCAGGATCTGCCATTTTTCACTTGTGTTACTTTGAGCAAGTCACCACACTCTTAAAAGGGGGCAGGTCATAGAAGCACAGAATTTGAGAGTTAGATGGAATCTCTAGCTGTTTATTTCAAAACATCCACAAAAAGGCATCAAACCCCTCGCCCCTATTACAACATGTGACAGTGGACTGTCTTGAAGTCTTACAAAGAAGGGGAACCCGTCAAAGGCAAGCCATTACATTGTTGGATAGCTCTACCTGTTAGGAAATACTCCTTGGCATTAAATTTAAATGTGCCTCTTTGTGAGTGCCACCCACTACTCCTGGTTCTGTCTCTGGGGCCAAATAAAACAAATCTTATCCCTTTTCCACGTTAAAATCCTTTAAAAACTTGAACACAGTTACCCTTCCTCCTCTAGTTTTCTTTTCTCCAGGCTAAGCATGCCTGATTCCTTCAACCAATCATTATATGTCATGGACTCCAAACCCCTCACCATCTTGGTTAGCCTCTGTACACTATCCATAGTATCAATATCTTTTTGAAACTATAGGACCCAGAACTAGAAAAAAATATTCTGGATATAGTCTCACAAGGGCAGAGTACAATGGGTCTATGATCTCCTTATGCTTAGAAGCTCTGCCTCTCTTAATTCAGCTCAAACTCATCTTTGATTTTTTTCTGCTTCACTCTCCCCCTACTGACTCAATCTATATATCTATATCTATATAGTTATTTACATGCTGTCTCTCCCATTAGAATGGGAGTTCTCTGAGAGCAAGGGCATTCTTTATTTGTGTCCCCAGAACTTAGCACAGTACCTGGCACATATTTAAAATTTAATAAATGCTTAGTGATAGACTGCAATCCACTGAAACCCCAAGATCTTTTCCAGGGCAACTTGAAAATATCTATGCTTCCACCATCTTATATTAATGGTTGATTTTTTTGTTATCAAAGTCTAAGATTTTGTCTAATTGACTTTCATCTAATTAGATGCATTCCAGTGCTCTAGCCTATCAAGATCCTTTTGGGTCAGGACACTGTGGACTAGTTTACTGGCTATCCCTCTTATCTTTGCTTCACCTGCTAATTCTCTGAGCATACTAACAATACTTTTATCCAAATCACAGATAGAACTGTCAAATAGCACAGGGAAAAGTGCAGACCATGAGGGTACTTCACCAGGGACCTCCTTCCATGTTGGCTTGGAATCATTAGAACAGACTCTTTGAGTCTGGCAATGTAGCCCATTGCAAATGCATCTGATTACATAATATTCTAATCTTAAGGTTGTGAATGTCAAGGAGGTGGCATTTAAAAATTATTAGAATTCTCATAAGTGCAGGGGGAATATATTCCAGTTATAGGAAAGTCATGGGGATGGGAAAAGATGGAATAAAATAAATTGAAAGGTAGGTGCAGACATTGCAGAGAGCCTTGAATGCCAAGCTAACAGGTATTGGATTTATAATGGTAGACTAAGAATAGGTATTAATGCTACAAACACATTTCAGTTTCTTAAGATCATGTGATGAATGAGTGATGTTTTTATGAAGTAGGTGAAATTTAGTAAGATCATTTAATGGTACTGTGCCAATTCAGTCACTGTAGATATGGATTTCTATTGTGGTGTCTCATTTAATTGAGAAATAAGGTAGGAAACTATATTTTGCCAAAAGGTACCATAGACAATGAAGTCATATCAATACTAAACATATATGCACCAAGTGGCATAGCATTCAGATTTTTAGGAGAACTTAAGTGAATTATAGGAAGAAATAGACAGCAAAACTATACTAGTGGGAGACCTCAATTTCCTCCTCCAAAACTAAATAAATCTAACCACAAAATAAACAAGAAAGAAGTGAATAGAATTTTAGGAAAGTTACATATGGTAGACCTCTGGAGAAAACTGAATGGAGATAGAAGGGAACATACCTTTTTCTCAGCAGTATATGGCACCTACACAGAAACTGACCATGTATTAGGGCATAAAAACCTCACAATCTAATGTAGAAAGGGAAAGATATTAAATGCATCTTTTTCAGATCATGATGCAATAAAAATTTCATAAAATAAAGGGCAATGGAAAGACAGACTAAAAATTAATTGAAAACTAAATAATCTAATCCTAAAGAATGAGTGGGTCAAATAACAAATCATAGAAACAATCCATAACTTCATCAAAGAGAATGACAATATTGAGATAATAAACTTCTCAAAGCCTTGATGTGTAAACATGTGTCCACCAAGATGATGGAATGAATAATTTTCAGCATAACTCTCAAACACTTATACCTAAAAAAAAACCCAAACAAAAACAATAGAGCACTAGTTATTTAGTAACATTGCAACTCAAGAATATAGTAAGCACCTCCATGTAATGTAAAGTCATCTGAAATAATAGTGGGATAACAGAGGAATTAATTACAGGAAAGTATTACTTCCACAACCCCAGTACATCTGTCCATCTGACTGAGAGGGTAGGCTTCTCTTTCAAGCTTTAGGTTGCAATAGCATCTGTCCCTTCCTTCTCATCTGTGATTCAGTATGACTCCACCTTTTATTGGGTGAGCGGATGGGGAATATTGGACTTGCCCAGATCATTGATGGGCAAGTGTGAATAACTTGGAAGAGAAGCAAGCAGTATAGAATAATTGAAGAAAGCTGGGGGACATAAATCCTAGCTATGCTCATCTCCCTGCCATATTAGGGAACCAACTAGATACTAGTATTAGCCGGAGGAGACTATAAAGTATTCCACCTCTGGTGCTATGGACAAGAGGAAATATAAATCATAGTGGAAAAAGTAAGGGCAAAACATGTTGGACACTTGACACAATGTTAATTGAACAGAAAAGAAAGGGTAGGGGGTAAAAAGGTTGAAATCAAAAGGATAGGGATAACCGTAGCCCTACAGCAGAAAATTAAAGGTGAGATTAATAAAAAATAAAAAATAAATGCACTAGAAATGTGTAGAATACAATTAGTAAATATTATGCATTGATAGAAAGGAATTCAAAAGGAACATTTGTGTGAACTGATGCAGAATGAAATAAAAAGATTCAGTAGAACAATATATGTGATGATTGCAATAATTCAAGGGAAAATAATATTGAAAGACTTCAGAAATCTGATCAATGCAGCGACCAATAATGATTTCAGATAAGTGAAAGTGTAGCATACCTCCCATTTCTCAACAGAGAAGTGGTCGACTAGAGATGTAGAAAAAAAGGAATGTATTTTCAGATATAATGAGAGTGTGTGATTTATTTGCTTGATTATGCTTATTTGTTACAAAGGAGGGTTTTATGGGGAGGGGTGGAGGTCAGTAGAAAGTGCATAGCAATTTAAAGAAAAAGAAAATGCCATTTATAAAATATTTAAAAAGGAACCTCAAAACCCTTAACAACAAAAAAGATAATATATTCTATGGTACTCTAAGGAATAATAGATAAACAGGAAATTCCAGAATAGCTCAAAATAGAAATAAAACAATCAAAAGAACTAATGGAGAAATTAGAGTGAAAATCAGAGACCTCAAAAAAGAAATCAATGAGACAAATGAGATTAGATAATTTGAAACAGGTGGCCAACAGTGTTTCCCAAATGGTAGAGGTTTGAAAAAAGAAAATGGAAAAATATATAGAAATATAAATGTCTTAGAATAATTTGCAGTACTGGATAAAATGACAATAACTTTGGAAGAGCATATGACTTCTACATAAGCCAAAGAAACTTATCTTTTAAAAATATTTTATTTTATTTAATATTTCCAAATTACACATAAATTTTTTAACATTAATTTTAAAAGAATTGAACTTCAGATTCTCTCCCTCCTTCTTCATACCTTTCCCTCCCCAAGCAACATGATACTGATTATACAAGTGAGTCATGCAAAACATATTTCCATATCAGTCATGTTGCAAAAGAAAATACACCCCCCCCCCAAATGTTTAAAAAAAAAACATACTTCAATCTGTACTCAGAGTTCAACAGTTCTCTCTTTGGAGGTAGAGATCATTTTTCATCATGGGTCCTTTGGAATTGTCTCTTGGATTATTGTCTTGATCAGAGGTAGATAAATTTTTCACAGTTGATCATCCTTACATATTGCTATGTACAATGTTTTCCTGGTTTTGCTCACTTTACATTGCATCAGTTCATATAAGTCTTCCCAGGTTTTTCAGAGACTATCCTGCTGGTCATTTCTTATAGCACTATAGTATTCCATCTCAATTACATGCCTCAATTTGTTCAGCAATTCCCCAAAAGGTGAACATCACATCAACTTCCAATTCTTTGCTACCAAAAAAGGAGCTGCTATAAATATTTTTTATTCAAAGAGGACCATTTCCCTTTTCTCTGGTCTCTTTGGGATACAAAACATAGAAGTGAAATTACTGGACCAAAGGGCATGCACTATTTAGTAGCCCAAATATATAGTTCCAAATTTCTCTCCAGAATTGTTCGAACAGTTGGCAACTCTATGAACAGTTCATTGGTGTACCAATTTTTCTACATCCCCTCTCACATTTGTTATTTTCTTTTTCTGTCCTGTAAGCCAATCTGATAGATGTGAGGTGGTACCTCAGAGCTGTTTTAATTTACCTTTCTCTAATCAATGGTGATTTAAGGCATTTTTTTCATGTGACTTAGTAACTTTGAGTTCTTCTGAAAACTGCCTATTCATATTCTTTAGACATTTATTAATTTGGGAAAGGCTCATACTTTTTTAAACATAAATTTGGCTCAATTCCCAATATATTTGAGAAATGAGGCTTCATCAGAGAAATTGGCCATAAAATTTCTCCCCAGTTTCCTGTTTTCCTTTTAATTTTGGCTGCCTTACTTTTGTTTGTGCAAAACTTTTTTTAACATCATGCAATGGTCCATGCCTAATTTATTACAAAGTGCTTTCAAGTTTTTCCAGCAAATTTTTTAACATAATGAGTTCTTACCCCACAAAGCTTGGTTTTTTGGGTTTATCAAACAGCAGATTGTCGTAGTTTTTTACTGCTGTGTATTGTGTACCTAATCTATCCCACTGATTTGCCACTCTATTTCTTAGTACTAGATTGTTTTTGTGATTACTGCACTCGGTTCCTTAAACAAGGAAGGGCCCATGATCCCTTGGGATTGAAAAGGATATTGCTCCTTTGGTCCCTTGGGACAGAAAGTGATATTGCTCTTAGGATCTCTGTTCACTTAAGACCAGAAATAATACCATTCCTCAGGGTCTCTGATCTCTCTTGACCCAAAGTACTCTTCTCTGCCCTTGAATTGTGATCCAGAAGTGCCTATAGGGAAGGAAGTTGCCAAACAGCATCTGGTCTTGCATCCAGTGCTACTATGGGGATCCCCTGTAATCTCTTTCTGACCAATTGCCAGATTCCCTTACCATGTCTTATTTGAAAGCTCCTGAAGCAGTTGCTTCTCTCTCCTCCTCCTAGTCCCACTTTTTGTGTTTCATCCAAACTCCAGGTGAGTCTCTATCCCTGTGTCACAGATCTCTCCTTCTGACCTCCTAAGTTGTCTTGGGCTGGAAAAAATTTCTCACTTTGACCTTTTTGTTGGCTCTGCCATTTCAGATTTCATTTTGAAGTGTTATTTCAAAGTCATTTGGAGGGGAATTTTGGGGGAGCTCAACTGACAGCTTCCTTTACTCCATATCTTATCAGTGCACCCTAGAATAATTTTTTCTCCAAAGTTGAACATAATTATCAATAACGAATGGAATTCCCAGAAAATGAAGGCATATCAGTTACTCCTCCAAGAGAAATGAGAGATGAGTAACCATTCAAATGGCATTTAATTCAAGTAAAAAGAGCACTAATAAGATAGAGTTAGCAAAAAGAAATAGAATAACGAAATCAACACTCTTATAATTCTAAGGCAACATAATATTATTCTTTTTAAACTGGGCTCATCAAAATAAACTCAAGAACCTTAATATTAATTTCCCAAGTTACATAAGATACAACTTAGAGATTTCTTAACAAATTCTAACCTCTGTAAACATAAATGCAAATTATTCTAAAAACACTTTTGATAAAACTCAAAGTATTTCATTAAAATGTTCTGTTGAAAAGTGTGTTTTTCTAGTCGAGCCTGAATGAGCTCAGTAATTCTAATTATAGAAATTGTATCCCACATTGACTTCTAATTCCCCCCAGTCAAAGTTATTAATAAAGAATAACAAATCATCTTTTCAAATAACTTTCAGAGGATGAAATTTCTTGAAGAAATAATTTAGTGCTCAGAGAGGTCTGCAGGTTACCATAAAGTACAAGAATGCGCTGTTTTGTCTCTCTGTCTCATGACTCTTCCTACACCAGTCCATCTTCCATTTAGCTGCCAAGATGGTCCTTCTAAAGTGCAGGACTGACCATATCACTCCCCTATTCAATAAACTCCAATCATACCCTATATGACACCCAGGATCAAATATAAAATCCTCTATCTGGTTTTTAAAGACCTTACATCTAGTCTCCTTTCTACCTTTCTAGTCTTTATCTACTTTACCTCTCTCCATGTAATTTATAATCCAGTGACATTGGCATTTTTGCTGTTCCTTGCACAAGATTCTCTCTCTCAGCTAAGTACCTTCTCACTAGCTACCATCTTCCATGCTTGGAATATTCAATTCCTGTCTCTGCCTCCTAGCTTCCTTGGTTTTGCCCCCCCCACAATTCAACTCAAATCCCTTCTGCATGAGGCTTTTCTAAGTCTCCACCATGGCTAGTACCTTCCCTTTGAAATTACTTCTGATTTGCCTCATATATCTTGTATGGATATTTATATATTTTTATATTGTCTCTCCCATCATAATATGAGCTCCTTACGGATAGTGATTATATTTGCCTTTTTCTGTGTCTTCAGCTTTCAGCACGGTGCTTGGCACATAGTAAGTATTTATTAAATGTTTTTGACCTACTAAGTAAAGAAAACCTTCTTTAACAATAAATCTTTTCCTTACTGAACCGTAGCTCTGACTCAATGAATTCATTTTCATATTATTTTCAATCTCAAAAGTAGAGTATCTGTTGTTTGTAAAACATCCACATTTTCATGCTGTATAGATGCAAAAATTGTGAGACCCTGCTCTTCTCTTGCTTTTTGTGACACTATCTCAATAAAGCTTCCATTAGGGGCAGATTGTCAAGGAGAAACAAACTTGCTTCAGAAACCGAAAGCAAAAATCCAGGCCTATTGTATGAAACGGTGCCAAGGCTGCTCTCTAGCTTGGTGCCTTAAACTTTGCTGCCAATCTCTGTTATAGCTCCAAGTGAAGGATGAATAGAATTTTAGCAGCAAATTTTTACCTTTTGCTCAAAGCAGGTCCAGAAAGATCTGACTTTATTTATATTGGTTGCCATTTGATTAGTTTAAATGGCAGCTGATTCTTGATAATTTGCTAGGCTGATAATAATAAAAGTTAGCATTCATTTTATCTCATTTGGTCCTCATGGCAACCTTGGGGAAGAAGAGGTTATTATTATCCATCTTTCACAGATGAAGAAACTGAAGTAGACACAAGTTTAAAAAACTTGCCTACAGTCACATAATTAATAAATATCTGAGGCCTGATTTGAATTCAGGTCTTCCTGACTTAGAGACAGGTAGGTGGATAGAGTGCAGGGCCTAGAGTCAGGGAAACCTGAGTTCAAATTTGGTCTCAAACACTTATTAGCTGTGTGACCCTGGGCAAGTCACTTAATCCTGTTTACCTCAGTTTTTTGTTTTTTTGTTTTTTTTTTTGTGACCCTGGGCAAGTCACTTAATCCTGTTTACCTCAGGTTTTTTTTTTTTTTTTTTTTTTGCCTTTTTTTAGAGGGGAAAGGCAGGGCAATTGGGGTTAAGTAAGTGTTAAGTATCTGAGGCCAGATTTGAACTTGGGTCCTCCTGACTCCAGGGCCAGTGCTCTATTCAGTGTACCACCTAGCCACCCCTTACCTCAGTTTTCTCATCTGCAAAATGAACTCAACAAGGAAATGGCAAACCATTCCAGTATCTTTGCCACAACCTCCCCCTTTCCCCCAAGGGAGTCACAAAAAGTCAGATAGGACTGAAAAGACTGAACAGCCACAACAACAAGGGGTCACATAGTTAATATCTGAGGCCTGATTTGAACCCAGGGCCTCCTGGCCTAGAACACCTGGCACTGAACACCCCCTCCCTTCCCTCCTACGTAATAATCCAACAAGAAGTCCTCTAGACTCTGTTTGATTACCTTCAGTGACAGAAGAAAGAAGAAAGGAAACAAATATTTATTAAGCATTTTCTACATGCCAGACACTGCTAAGTGCTTTTTACAAATACTATCTCATAGGATTATCACAATGATTCTGGGAAGTAGAGGTTGTCTTCATCCTGATTTTACAGTTGAGGAATCTGAACAAAGGTTAAGAGACTTGCCCAGTCTTCTTGACTCCAGGCCCACGACTCTATCTAGACAGACAATGGAGGGCCTGTTATCTCTAGGCAGAAGCTCATTCTACTTTAGAGTATCTCTAATTTTAGGAAGGATAAAATTGCCTCCAGATCTTTGCCCAGACCCAGCTCAAGTTCCCGGTCTTTTTTATTCTGGTTCCTCCCCCACCCAGTATCTAATGGTACACTGAATAAATAAATTGTTAATGATAATTGTTAACAATAAGTCATGCTTAATAAATGCTTGTTGAACACTGCATGAGTCTCTGTCCTACCCAGCATAAGCCTTTCTCAGACTCTTCCAGCCTAGAGCTATTACTTCCTTCTGTGAATTTAGGATCTTAGGATCATGAGATCATGAGATCCTTTAGTTCTTAGGATCATGATATTGATAGCCCCCAAAACACCTTGGAAATCATCTGGTACAATCCCCTCATTTTACAGATAAGGGTACTGAGGCCCATTGAGGGTAAGTTATTTAAGCAAAGGAGCACAGGTAGCTGAACTTGGATTCAAATTTAGGATCTTAGGATCATGAGATCATGAGATCCTTTAGTTCTTAGGATCATGAGATTGATAGCCCCCAAAACACCTTGGAAATCATCTGGTACAATCCCCTCATTTTACAGATAAGGGTACTGAGGCCCATTGAGGGCAAGTTATTTAAGCAAAGGAGCACAGGTAGCTGAACTTGGATTCAAACGTGTACCCTCTGGTTCCAAATTGTCCTGTGCTTTTCCCACTGTAACACCTGCAATCTTTGTGCTAAAGACTAATGTGGCACAAAGTGCCATGGGATCTTTTTGCCTTTCTTGACTCATATTTCTCACCTAGAGAACAAAAATTCCTGCAAGATACCACTCAGTTATTGCCTCCAGGTAACTGTACGTGATTTCAATGATTCTCCTCCCCACCCCAGATTCTCCCTGAAACAGGACCTATCTTTTTGATACCAGTGTTCTTATGGAGATATTGTATAGTAGAAACTCATGGAATTCTATAGTTTCTTAACAAATGAAGCTACTCAAAGGGCAATGGAGATGCCCATGATGGGTATGAATAGGGCATAATTCATTGTAGATGAGGAATTATGTAGAAGTGCTGTAAGAAAATGTCATCAGAGACATGCATGATCCCCACCCTCTCCAGAAGGTGTCCTACTTGCATATAATGAGACAGATAAATGGGATCTATTAATGAAAAAATAAATTATTATTTTTCTGATTTGGCATCTATGCTTTGTTTCCTTAGGAAGTTTATAATTTCTGTAAGTGCAGGGACTATGGAAACAAAGCCAGTATGTGCTGGGCAAGTCAAACCAGTACCCTAATCTTGACAACAGGACCCTGAACCAAAAAACTACCAATCCCCAGATCTTCTTTAAGGCCAGTCTAGGCAGCCATTTTTGAGGGGAGAAATTGTTGTGGGACAGGGCCCTCTGTCTAAGCCATCATTGACAACAACTCCTGACCAATTGCCACCAATCAATCACTCAACATTTATTAAGTGCCTGCTATGTGCCAGGCAGTTTGATAAGTCCTGGGGACACAAAAAGAGGCAAGAGATAGTCCTTGTCCTCAAGAGGCTTACAATCCAATGGAGGAGCTTACAACAGGCAGACAGACACAGGAGCCCCAGCAGGAGTACACAGCAGCCTGGACCTCCACCCTTCAGGACACCAAACTTATTTCCCTTAGGGAAGGGCAGACATTTCTCTTTCTGAGAAATGAGCTAGAAAGCTCATTTTTTTTCTGAGCTAGAAAGCTTTCTTCTTGGGTGAGAAGTCCAGGTAGTAACTGTCAGAGGTGGGAATTAAACGCACAGGTTCTTCGAATCTTGAGCCTCACTGCAGCATGATGTGGTTAATTTGGAGCTGGGGAGTTGAACTGTCATTAGATTGGAAACTCCTTGAGGGCAGGGGTTATCTTTTTCCTCTTAGATCCCTAGCATTTAGCACAGTGCCCTTCACGTAGTTAATTGCTTAATAAATAGTTATTGATTGATTGTTGATTTCAAATTATTGTAGGCAGCTAGATGCTCTCACCATCTCCCTAGGAGGAGGATTGTGAAATCCTGGACAACAGTCCAGTCCTCATAGCCATTGGGGTAGATTGTTGAGGAGGAATAAACTCACCTCCAAAACCAAAAGCAAGTGCCTTCTGTGGGGAAGGAGTTAGAGAGCCCCACCATTTACCAACCAATTGCTACTCATAGTGCAAGTGAGCTGGGCTAACTAAGGCACCAAGGCACCCTGAGGGAGAGAGAGGAGAAAGCATGTACTGGGCAAGTCAAATCACTAACCTCAACCACTATCTCCCCTCAAACCTCTGTGGAGATAACCCAGGACCCTCAACCCCAAAGCCTTGGAAACAGCAATGCTTCCAACTAGAGCCCTCCAACATCATCCTAAGAAGCAGTCCCCGTGGAGATGCAGCCTGGCAACTGCTCCTGACGGTGCTACAGCCACAGTTACTGAAGACCCAGAAAAAAAAAAAGTTCTTGTCACCAAAGTCCTTGGCACTGTCAAATAGTTCAACATCAGAAAGTGATAGGATCTTATCACTGGAAATGACATTGAAGAAGACACATTACCATCTACTTGACCACTGCACCCCAAGAACCATGGGATCTTCCCATCTAATTTGCAACTAAAACCTTTCATATGTACTGTCTCCCCAGTTAGAATGTTAACTCCCATGGGCAGCTAGGTGGCACAGGGAACAGAGCACAGGCCCTGCAGTCAGGAGGACCTGAGTTCAAATCCAGCCTCAGACACTTAATACTTACTAGCTGTGTAACCTTGGGCAAGTCACATAACCCCAATTGCCCTGCCTTCCCTTCTCCAAAGAAAAGACACAAAAAAGTTAACTCCTTAAGGCAGAGACCATCTTCATTTTTTCTATTCATGTTCCTAGCATTTAGCAGTGCCTCGCACAAAGCAAGTGCTTGATATATGCTTCTTCCCTCATTCATTCATTCATTCATTCATTCATTCATTCATTCATTTGTTCATTCATTCATTCAAATTTCTTTGCTGGTGCCCTTCCAACTACACCTCTTCTATTTATTATTGTCTGACCCTGAGGGTTTCATACGAATGACTTTTCCAAATAATTTAATCCCACCTGTAAGTGTTAAAAACATTTTAAAATTAAAAATTTCCCCCCAAATTCACATAGTTCCTTGCCTTATTAAAATATACTAAAGATGATTTACATTTTTCTATATTTCTTTTCCTTTAATTCAGAGTCATTATTAACAGATGAATACATCAAATGGCAAGAGAGAACAAAGCAGACAGAGCTGCCAGGGAGTTAGGGAAGGGCAGTAATTTCTCTTTCCATATAATCTTGGCTTTCTTTGAGCTCTGTCTCTTCCTGGGTGGGAGTCCTATCTTTTGAACTCAGCTGGCCAAAAATGGTGAATATGGTTCAAAAGTGAGAACATTTACCCACAC